>VYXD01010087.1:104955-147871 GCA_013397195.1 Hylia prasina | reverse complement strand
CTACATATAAATTTATATCTATAATTATATTTTTTAAAAAGTATGTTCTCTGTTTGAACTAAATGAGACTGCCTTGCACCAAAGAAGTCAGACTATTTAAAGTGGACATTTGACACCTGTGTCATTCACTGGGAATGAGACCAATGGGCTAGCCCAATGGAAACCATCTTCATGGAGATATATGTTCATGCTCTGAGCAAAACTCCTTATAGGATCTGAAGGTAGCATATTATTTTTGGTCCCCAAACAAAATCCTATCTGAGATAAGTAGAAAAGTTCCAGCAGAAAAGAAATTAGATTAGAGACATCTCTGAATTTTGTTTCTGACTTTTCTCTNTTCACCAGGTTTGCTCTTACCTCCATGAAACCTTTGGGGAGGCAGTATGGATGATATGCTCTGCATAGTCAGGGCATTCCTAGCTGCAATCTCACTCTGTCTTCTCTGCCTTGTTTTGCAATAACTGATGCAGATAGCTCCTGGTCCCCTCACCTCCAGCCTCAAAGTTTAGAAGTTAGTAAAGCACAAGGGAACAATTTGTAATTGATTCTACCCTTTCCTGTTGCTCACAGTGGATCAAAGCCTGTGTCCATGCTGCAGTGAGATCTCCTATGGAAACCTGTGGGATGTTCACATAAGGGCTTCAGGTAGCTAAAAGCAACCTTCTGACTTCAAGCTAAAGAATGTAAATTCCAGGTGGCAGTTCAGGAAAGGAAGCTGAGGGTGAAATTCAGGTGTCTGTAAGCACAGATACTGATGAATTAGCAGTCTCTTACTCCCAAAGCGCAGTTATGAATGTGGTACCATAAACCGGATTCTAGGGGTTGCAAACAGTACCATAAAGTGCCACCACACTGTCCAGTCAACATTAGCTCACTAAGTATCCCCGAAAAGCCTAAAACTCCTGCTTGATTTGTTCCATGTCTTTGAATAAAATCTTTAAAGACATCATATAGCTTTTAAACATGTATGAGATCTTATACAAGAGAAAGGTTGTTTGTGTGTGGTTTGGTATCCTGTGGCCTAAGTTGCCTAAAAGGTAAGCCTAAGAACTTATCTTTGTGTGTATATGTTTAAACCAGAANATCTCTGAATTTTGTTTCTGACTTTTCTCTGTTCTTACTCTTATGGGTATAAAAATCAGGCAAGTATAAAGAACAGGGATCTTGTGGAAAACGTGATGCTCTCATCCAAGGGATTGGGATGACTGCTGAGCTTTGGCCACAGCATGGGGTGAGTTTTGAGCCATGGGTCTGTGTCCAGGCTTTACAGGCTGTCCTGATGCAGCATCTTACCATCTCTGTGCCTGACAAGCTCTGTGAAAGATGCTGCTGCCAGGGTGCCTAGCTAGGCAAAGGGAGAAAGGGGAAAGGAACAGCAGCTTTTTTTTGCCTGTACTGGAATCCCATCTACCAGCCCTGCCTCTGACCAAAGGAGGATTTGCCTCATCTCCCCTCTTCTGTACTTTGGGCAGCAGAAGTGGCTGTGGTATCTGCAAAAATGTATGCTGGTCAGTGCCAAGAATTTTGCAGGTTTCAGAGCACAGTCCAGCTTTTAGGCAGGATTCAAATATGAGAAGATTGTGACATGAGTATTTAGTTAAGGGTGTTGTTTGGAAGAAAGGATAATATGGATGGAAGAGAAAAATTTTGGTTCAAAATGGCCTCCTGGCAGTAGAAGTTGGCAAGTGAGAGGTGAGTGACACATGGAGCAGGGCACAAGGGGTTTGGAGATGAGACACTCTGGATTTGACAGGTAAGGACTAGCTCATGGCTTTACAAAAATAAGCAACTTCACAGGATCTTCTCATCACTGTCATGAGTGCTGAAAGTGGGGTGTGTCTTTGTTTGGCAGCGCTGGAGAAAAAGGTGTTGCTGTCCCCACTGTGAAGTCAGGCAAATGGTGTAGTTCAGTCGTGGGTGCCCACGAGTCATGGGTAGTTTCTGAGACAGGCTGGTGCAGCAGCTGTAAGCTGTTGAAGTGCTCTGTTCACATGGGCTGAGCAGTGTCTCCAGGCTGAAGGTGCTCTCAGTTACATGAGACATCAAACAGTAGTGGAGCTGCTCTGCATGGTGACCTGTAGTAAAGCACCCCACACCTGAGCGGGTGTCTCCATATAAGGAAAGATTTAAGACTCACCCCAAAAGCTTTTAAAGGAAGAACACTATAAGTTTCTTTGCTCTCTTGACAGTAATTGCCAAGACAAAAACACTGATAGCTCTCTTTACCTGTTCCTCAGACAAGTAGCTATCTCTATTGGACTGTTTGCAAAAAAACCCAGCTAAATCATTCAATACTTAAGGGAGAGCACAAGGCTTTTCAGTGCACTCTCAAGGTGTTGCAGCCAGTGTATGGGGCCTGTCCCTATACTGTGCTTGCCTTTGTTCTTTGTTTTTGTACTATTTTCTTCTTTTGTTAGAACCTTTTTCCTTTTTCAAGACATACTTGACCATATCATCTTGCTGGTTATTTTAAGCCATTTCTGGACACCCTCAGAGGTACTGAGTAATTCAGTAGTGATGCCAGACACATTGGGGAGAGAGAGGACTTCACAGGATGAATAAGTGCTCAAATGCCCAGATTAAGGTTTAGATAAGTAGTGTTTATCCCAGCAGGTATCACAGAGAGACTGGCTACAAATTGTGTTTTAAGGAACTTAATCTTGGCAGGGCTCCTAAACTATGTTTGAGCAAAAGGACAGAGATATAAACTGCCATAAGACTATTCCCAAGCCTCAAATAAATGAATTTTGTTGTTTCCTATACCTTTCCACTTCCTTGTGTTTTTTTCTTTTGGACTCCAAACCGAATTATCAAAAGATGTTTTTTTGTTAAAGCATTTTAATCAGAGATAAAATCAGAAAAACTACCAAAATTAACTTTGTTAATGTTCTTGGCATACTATTCCATGTTGACTTCTAGACCAGAAAGTGATCTTGATCTTGACACTTTTATACCTTCCTTCCAAACATCTGGACTTTCTGAACTCAGGTCAACTTTACTTTGTCTCCTTTAGTTATATTTCCTGTTACACCATTAAAAAAACCCACAGAAATATTTAAAACTCCAGAGCAACAAGCTTATGGAGAAATTTACCAGGAGCAAAATGCATTTGATTAGATATCATTAAAGAGCAGGTGTGATGAAGATTGTCCTCTAGTCATGCTGTACCCTCAGAAGGAAAGGGAAACACCTATGTTGCAAACCCAGTAAGTAATTAGAAGTAATGGGGTCCTGCTAAGGCTTAGACTGTGGCTCCTGGTCCCACTCTGGTTCAAAAAGTGTTTACTTGAAGTTTGCAAAGAATTGGCAGAATATGCCTGTGACTCCTTTCTTTCCATGCCTTCTATTTCTTGCCTGGGGAGAACAGCTGGAAATGTCTTTATATGTTCATTATAAATTGCAGCTACAGAGGAAGACCAGCTAGATCAGCAGTCGCTGCTAGTTATATTCATCAGCACTTCTGATGTCCCTAATACTGGGCAATTTCATAAGGAAGAGGAGATGGAGGGGTGAGGTAGTATGTTGAAATGAGCAGAGAGGAAAAGGAGGGTGATTAAAAAAGTGACTAGAGAAAAGTAGTGAGTGTGCAGAGAAGGGGACACAAGACTGCCTGGGGACTGGATTTGGAGATTCTGAGTTGCTCTCCCAAGCAGGTTTATTGGCAGGCCAAAGCACGTGGCTTTTTCTGTTATTTCCACTGTATGAGAAGGAGGTCCACAACAACTCAAATGTTTCAACTGTGCAGCTATGCGATTTGATAAGTACTGGTAAAGTCGATGCAGGTGCTTTTTGCACTTCTTTAGGCTTGTGTGGTAGTTTGGGTGCTCACTAAAATTATTTACCCTTTTTCTGCTGTGAGATAGGAGAAGAGCAAAGCAGGCTCAAACTTAAAAGGGTACAAAGATAGGATTAATAAAAAAATTACAAAAGAAAAAATTAATAAGAATCAGANATCTTCATCTCTGTTCAAACTTCTCATAAAATCACTGCTACTTCAATATTTACTTAGTCCACCACAAATACCTTTGCTTGCATTTGCAGTCTGAACACCCTGAAGACTCTGGGAAGTCTCCCCAGTGCATATTTTCCATGATTTAAGGGGATATTCCAGTGTATCATAGTCCATTATCATGGTTTTACAAAAGAATTTCAGCCTAGGACTAGGCATCTTCTCATTCTCCTTCCATCTAAGACCTAGCTCTTCCTTCACTGACTTTGATGTCTTCATATTGTCTCTCTACATGTCTCCACTTTGTCCCTTCCTCTCACTCAGAGAGAGGATTAGTGTTTTGCAAGTTTCATCTGTGCAAGGAAAGAGTTAAAGTCTGCAGAGGATCATGATGGTCCCTCCTGGGCAGTGGCCGAAGGCGGTAAATTCAGGCCACGCCGAGGCCAGGATCTTGGGGTTCTGGCTGCTGCGCAGCCACCCCGCATGGCTGGGCCCCCGCCTTGGCCGGATGACTTGGAAGTGGCAGCCAGAGCTGTCTACGGTGAAGGATTCTCCAGAAAAGTGGCACTGCGGGGGGGAAGGGAGGGGGCCTGGCCACCTCGGCATGGGCCACCCGGCCCTGCTGGGTCTCCCAGGACCGCGATGCTGGAGGCTTTAGCGGCAGATGTGAGCAGCCGCTCTGGCCCGATCTGGCTGGGATGGGGCATTCTCTCCTCCCCTTCCCCTGCCAGGTAGCCGTAGGGCCCGGCAAGCCGATCCAGCCTGATCTGGCTGGGACGGGGCATTCTCTCCATACCTTCCCCCGCCCAGTGGCCACTGGGCCTGGCCCTGCCAGGGGTGCAGCAGTGGCCGGGCCCGGCCAGGCCCGGAGGCCACGCAGGGGAGCAGGGCTGACCCTGCTGGAACCCAGCTACGCCTTGCCAGACTGGAAGAAAAGAGAACTTTTCCCAGCATTCTTCTGATTTTAACCTGTGTGGCCACAGAGGTGTATCTACCTCTTCAATTGGTTCCACACGCTGTCAATATTCAAAGCTAATCACTGGTGGTTTTCCCACAGCTTTTCTTCAATCAACGCAAAACCAGCACAGCGTGCAACCAAGTATTTTAGATGCTGAAACCAGACAATCATATCTGCCATGTCAATAGAGCAGGGCAGGAAAATGACTTTACCCTTTTCTCTGTAAAACAAGGAAAGACAGAAATTTAGCAGTAATAGGATAGAGCCCTTGAGCACATATCCCAGAGAGCATGACAGTCCTTCTCAAATTTTCAGGCATATTTTTTGTAAGAATATGGGGTAACTTAAAATGCCTTTGGGAATCAGAGGGCAGGTTGTATTGATGTTGCAGACTTAGCCATATTCAGAATATTAATATGCAGAAGAGTATATTGAAACAGGTATGATTTTACCTTTGAGATTTTAAATGGAATCCAATTGTAAATACAGATAGTCAGAATAGGAATTATTGGAAGACCAAAACTGTCAGGCAGAGTGGTGGGGATGCAGAGATAATGCAACTTTATTGAAGAACAGAAAAATAAAAGAAAGTAAAGGAGATGCTACTTGCAGTCTGTTAATTACCCATGGTGAAGAATACATTTGAAATTACACATTGGAAAATTGTAATGAACTAGAAAGAATAAATGATACTCAAAATTTTCCCTGAAATTATCCCTCATTTTAAATATATCGACCACACCTCCATCTAGTAGCTTCTACCTCTTACTTGAGAATTGGACTTGTAAATATAACTTGATTATTTCCTCATTCTAGAATTTGTTTTTTCCTAGTTGTTGGTGAGATGCAGGCTGGAAAATATGGAGTAGTAATATTTTTAATTCCTCTAATCTAAAAGTGCTCATGTCTCCCTGTGTGCATGTATGTGCAGGTGTTTACATCTCCATACATGTGTATAAATGTACACTACTTCTATTATGAAGCAATCCACCACAGTAAAACTGTGGCATCGATGTCTTGAAAAACAGAGCTGAGAGGTGTAATAGATGAGCCATATGGTTTTTGAACTGCAGACAGGGAGATGTTTAGATTTACACAAAGCCTCATTTGTCAGATTTTATCTAATTATCTCCTTGGACGCTGAAAGTTCTTCTGAAAGTTCTGTCTAAGCTCATTAGGTTACCATCTAATCCTGAGGTGCCCAGTATCCATAAGCATCAAGGCTGATAGCCAAAAATTTTCCCATTGTCCTAAGAGCAACATCTAGGCATAAGCTCATGAATTTTATCTCAGTCCTTATTTAGATATATAGAATCCCAAAACATTTTGAAATACCCTGCTTTCCTAAACTCCACTGGCACCTCACTTTTCAGTGGAGGTTTTCCTATATGCCTCATAGGATATGCTTTTGCTGTCTTTGATTCTCATGTACCCGAAATGTGGCGAAGCAAAGAAACTTAAATCTGAACTGATGTCAAAGTCTACTATAACAAAGAGACAGGTATCTTTGGAAACAGGAGAGCTCAGTCCAGAAGGTGATCCCAGGGCACACCAAAATTGCACCAAAAGAATTATAATTCTGCTGAAAAAGACTTACAGAACTACTTACTCAAGGAAAAAACAGGCAAGTAATAGAAGCATGCAAAGGGAGGAGGGTATATGACTGGCTGAATTCTTTAATCACAGAATAACAGGATACTCTGAATTGGAAGCAACCCACAAAAATCATCAAAATCTGACTCCTGGTCCTGCACCGGACGCCCGAAGGGTCACACCATGTGCCTGAGAGCATTGTCCAAACACTTAAACTCTAATGGGGCTGGTGTTGTGACACTTCTCTGGGGAACCTGCTCCAGTGCCCAACCACCTTCTGGATGTTTTTCTAATATGCAGCACCAGTGTCCTCTGACACAACTTCAGGTCAGTCCCTTGGATCCTGTCACTGGTCACCGCAGAGAAGACATTGGTGTCTGCATGTTTGCTACCCCATGTGAGGAAGCAATAACTCCAGGGTGGTCTCCACTCATTCTCGTCTCCTCCAGGCTGAACAGACCAAGCGATCTCAGCTCCCCCTCAAGGCCCATCACTTCATGCCCTCCACTGGACACTCTCCAGTACTGTCCTTTGTATGCTGTGGCACCCAGAACTGCCCCCAGCACCCGAGGTGAGGCTGCCCCAGTGCAGCACAGCAGGACAATCCCCTCCCTTGGGATGGAGGTCCTGTCCCTGATGCCCCCAGGACACGGATGGCCCTCCTGGCTGCCAGGGCACTGCTGGCTCATGTTCAACTTTCTGGTGACTGGGATATCCAGCTCCCTTTCCATGGTGCTGCTCTCCAGCCTCTCATTCCACAGTCTGTCTGTACATCCAGAGCTGCCCCCTCCCAGGTGCAGAATCTGGCTCTTTCCCCTGTAGAATTTCATTTGACTGGTTATTGCCCAGTCCTCTAATTTGTCAGAGGCCTCTCTGCCTTTGAGGGAGTCAAGAGCTCCTCCTCATCTAGTATCATCAACAAACTTGCTTAGTATCTCTTCAAATCCTGCTTTGAAGTAATTTACGAAGATGTTAAAGAGCCCAGGGCCAAGGATGGAGCCCTGAGGAACTCCTCTAGTGACAGGTCCCCACTCTGATGTCACCCCATTCACTGTAACCCTTTGTGCCTGACTTGTGAGCCAGCTGCTCTCCCATCACACCATGTGTTTACCCAGTACTGGGATGAATGGTGCTGTGAGAAACAGTATCAGAAGTTTTACCAAAAAGATCACATCAACTGGCTTCCCCTGATCAGCCAGGTCGGCTATCTTGTCATAAAAGGAAATCACATTTTACAAGCAGGAAACAGTGCTAAGCACAGTTACTAGAGATAACCAAATATTCAGTGAGGATGACTGCAGATTTATGCCTTCTGTTGATAAAATATCTCCTCTACTAATCAGGCAAAGATACTTTTTGAAGCTGTCAGTGTGAATGGGAATGAGTGCACTAGTACACACCTGGCAAAAGATAAATGGGGAGGGCTTCCAGGTTTATGTTTTCAATGATAGTGTGGAAGTTTTGAGGGGAGTTTATTGGAGTGGGGGTTTTTTTGGTTGGTTTTTGTTTGTTTTTTTTCTTAGTACAATGGTGTTGATGTTTAAATGCTGATCATTCCAGGCCTGTCATCAATAGCAATAAATATGTAAAGGCACTTCTGCATGGTGCTTTGGCAAGCTAAGCTGTAGGAAATTAGTAAGAAATATCTCCCCCCTCTACCACCATGTAAAAATTAAGGCTTTGTGGCTAAAGGGGTGCACAGAAAGTGTGGGTGCATACAATGATCTGGATAAACAATAGTAACTAACAGTACTCAGAATGCTTTTTAGAGCTTTGTAAGAGAGGCACAAGTGTCTTTTCCTCAAATTTGAAGTATTCTCAAAATCTGCCCAAAGACAAAAAAACCCACCCAAAAATTGAAGCCAACAGAAGACACACACTTCAACAGCACCTGAATCTCTCTGATGACCTCCTTGATGACTATTAAACAATCTCCAGGAGCTAAACCCAAATAGAACTGGCTTGCCAGGAATACCAAACCTTTTGGTCAAATGACACTCGGTTTCTTTACACAGCTGTAGGGAAAATCCAATGAAAGAAAGAGTTCATATTAAAAAACACAGTCTAACCACTTAGTAAGATTTTTCCATACATGCTTTTTGGTTCTCAGTATTTCTGAAATTACTGGTTTAGACCTGTTTATATTACTGGTTTTACAGAAAAAAATAAATTACTTTCTTTCCTTTTTAATGTGATAAACATCTAAATATGAAATCAAGACCTAACTCTAGGAACAGCAGAACAAATAGGATGTACCTGTGTCTTACATGCCCAGTCAGGACTAACTTACAAGACTCTGTGCTTGTGTCTGCAAACTCAGATACCCAGGGATGTATGGATGATGGCCACAGGCTCTGCTAAACCGAAAATCTTACCAAACAGTTAAAAGTCCATGTTTTCAAATTTACCTGTTTGCCTTAAAATACTGAAAATATTTTCATTGAATTTTAAAAGCACTTTTGCAGATGATTTCCATTAATCCTAAACTGCAGACTAAATTAGGGAGTGCCACAATTCTAAGCCCTGCTAGGTAGTCCCTGCACCTTCAGACACCAAAATGCCTTTGTAAACTTGCCTTAGATTCTGGACAGCAGCTCCCGATTGTGCAGGCTGACAGATTGCTTAGAACACTGCAGGCATTTTGAGTTAGGTGAGTTTTATTTAAAAAAAATAAACGTCTATTCTAATTTTTAAGACTATTCTTCTTCATGTTTTGCTATAGAAAATGGCCAGTTTCAGCTCAAAAAGTTTGAATAACAGGTGCTAAACTTTGGCTAATTACTTACATCACTCATCCAGACTCTGAATGAGCCCTGCAACCCGAACTTTTCTTTCAATTCTCCTCCAGTCTTACCTTTAAAATTAGCAATTACAAATACATTGATTCTGATTTGTGGCTGACAGGTCAAGAGAAGTGATTCTACCCCTCTGCTCTGCTCTGTTGAGACCGCACCTGCAGGGCTGTATCCATGTCTGGGACCCAGCCCAGGAAGGACATGGACCTGTTGGAGCAAGCCCAGTGTAGGGCCACAGAAATTACCAGAGGGATGGAACATCTCTTCTTTATGAAAAGGCTGAGGGAATAAGTTTGTTTGGTCTGGAGAAGAGGAGGCCATTGGGGACACCTTATTACAGCCTTTCAGCATTTAACAGGTGGCTTATTAGAAAGATGGGGAACATTTAGCAGGGCCTGTTGTGATAGGAAAAGTGATGATGGTTTTGAACTAATAGAGGGTTAACTCAGACTAAATATAAGAAAGGAACCTTTTTGTGGAGATGTGAAATACTGGGACAGTATTTGCCTGGAGAGGTGGTGGATGTCCCCTCCATGGCGACATTCAAGGCCGGGCTGGATGGGGCTCAAAGCAACCTGACCTACTTGAAGCTGCCTCTGCTCACTGCAGGGATATTCATGTAGATTACCTTTAAAGGTCCTTTCTAACCCAAACTGTTCTGTGACTCTAAGGAATGGTTAATAATTGTACCTGTTATTTAATACTACTATTATTTAATAATAGCTAAATCACTGTACTGCAGAAGGATTCCAGCACATAACTGACTAGATGACTAGCTGCACTTATTTACAACAAATCCACCTATTAGTTTCACTAGATACTTCAATTTTAGAGCCTGATACCCATCAGAGCAGCTCTCTTGCCTTTCTGTGTAAGCCAGGATCCTCTCCATCTTTGAATGGTCAGATTTCAGCACTAGGTAGATATCCTCTACTTGCACTGTCTGTCTTGTCTTTCTGACATTTTCATTTCATTTTCCTGAAGAGACTCAGAAGAAAGGCACAGGCTAAGTTCTCCCTGACTGGTATGAAGCAAACCATGCCATCATCTGTCCTGTTCTACCTGTGCTAGGTAATTCCCTAAAAGCCAGCTATGAACGCTGAATCCACTTCTGGGCACCACTGAGGTTGTGAATCTGCAGCTGAGGCGTGACACAGGGTCACTAGGAGACATAGTGGGTGGTGTGGCAGGTGGTGCCACTGTCTCCTTCCTTGGCTGAGAACAAGAATTAGTACTGCCTTGTTCAAAGATGAACAAGGCAGTACTAATTACATTTGGAGAACTGGAAAATAATTGCGTGCGAAAGATGCATATGACAAGGAAAGGATGAGACAATAACTTTATGTCCTGGAAATCTTTCAACTTTCCACACTTCAGCAAACACCCCATGGTTTTGTTCTTTGTGCAGCTGAAAATGTCAGGTCTGAGAAAGTCAGAGACCATTGCAGAGCTTTAAAAGAGCATAGCGACCCCAATGTGAAGATTTGGATTATTATTACATTAATATTCTTTCTTTATTTTGTCAGAAAAGCTAATGTTTTTCTGATGAGAAGTTCTGAATTATTTTCATTACTGAAATCTGTACAGGGCTCCTGCTGACAGAAAGGTTAATAAAGGAAGTAAGCTATCCAAAGTGCACTGACCGTATTTATTATGTCTTTTTTACCAACAACACAAACTTGTATTTTAACCTTCAGGGTCTCAGGATATATTGATACACCATGGATGATGGATGTGAAACTCACTGTAAGTTGCTGATGTCAGTCTGGAAATGAGTGAGAGTTGTGCAAACATGGCTTTAAGCAGAAGTGTGATTTTCAGATTAAGATTTGTGTAGAGAAAAGGCACATTTAGGGCACTCCTTGCTTCTTAATCTCTTTTTCTGCTTTTGTTCATTTGCTTCTTTGTTTGAAGCTCTTTATTTCTTTCTGTGTTGTTGGAAAATACTGTGATTGCCCAAACATAATTTCATATTTAAAATAACAGACAAAAGGTTTCCCAGCGAAAGGCTCAAGTCCAGGCCCTGAGAATAACTTGTAGAGCTTAACTGCAGTATTTTAGAGATAATAAAGATGAGACTTTTAAACAAGCTTTCATGGATTGGAATTTCACTCTTTCATTGGCTCATCTAAAATTAAATGCAACATTTAAAAGAAGAACTGCTACAGCTGCAAAATCCAATAGAAGAGAGAAAATATGCAGCTAGAACAGACCAGTTCTGACAAACACTTCTAGTGTTAATTCTGCAGAATGCTGCAACTACTTAGTGCTATTTAAAAGTGCTTGAGTAGCCCTGACCTCCCAAGTATCATCAAGCATGGAACAGCATTCTTCAATCTCCAGTGTATTTGGTTTAGCTCACAAGTTAGGATCCCAAATTGTACTGGAGACTGAATCTCTTCATGATGTCTTGACTTTTAATTCTGAAAAAATACCATTTTAGAAATGGTGTTTGTCCCAAAATCAGAGTTTCCTTTTCAGTTCAAATATTTTAGATTTTGGTTTGGTTTTGAACATATTCAGTTTTGAATCCTTGGTTCAAATCTTGGAGTCAGGTTGCTATCTGCTGCTAGTTTCTAAATGGATTTTTGTGGCCAGAATGAAAGAAGTAGAATCTTTCTGCTGTTATGGGTGTGGAGCAGAAATCAGGTCCCTCAAGAAACTGATTGTACCTGTATGAGCTGATGCAAGAAGCTCAAGAATTAGACTGGGTGTTTTCCAGAGTATTGCTATCCTCTTAACACTTGCTTTCATAACTCTGTAGTCCCTAATTCCTCCTCAGGTTTCGTCCTACTTTTCCTCTTACATTTGTCTTCCATAACATTTTGGTCAGGGAGTATATCTTGTCTATGTTTGGAAAGTGCTCTGGAAATTTACAGCACTCTATAAATCCTTTTATGAGAATCAGAATGTAAACCTTTACCAGCTACAATAACATGAGTGGAAAATTCTATGTTCATTTCTCAATGACTGACTAAATATTGTCTTTAGAGTTATATTTATAGGGAGATTCTTTGTATGTGCCTTACTGTAAATGTTATTCTTAGATGTGGAGTTAGGAAAACCAGCTATTCAATACAGATTTTTTACTTTTCTTGAGTGTCAAGAAAACTTGAGTGCAGTTACACTGCATTCTTCAGGGAGGCAGGAAGTAAAATGAGCCCTTAAAGTTATGTGGAATTGGAGCAGTAAGAAGTATTTTATTGTTCTAGGGTTTATAAAATCTACCTGGAACTGTTTTGGTTTGGGGGCTTCATTTTCAAATTATTTTCCAAATAACTACATCTTTCAAACTCCCTTCATTTGTGGTGGGTTTTGGTGGTGGTGGTGGTTTTTTGTTTGTTTTGTTGTTGTTGTGTGGTGTGTTTTTTTTTTTTTTTCCCCCTCAGCATCTAATTACCAATAATAGTTTCAAATGCAAACAAGGGGAAGTTCATAAGAGAGTGGTCTGGGATGATTTTTCTGTTCTTTTATTGAGAGATCAGAAAAGAGAGATGTCTTTGGCTCCTGTCTTTGTACTCCAGCCCATCCTTGCAGACAGAGCAGCCCTGCACATCAGCCTAGCACAGGGGAAGGCATGGTGCTTTGGGTAAGACAGTGCCTTCCCATGACCAGTGTGGATGGATGCTCTGGGCAGTCCTGCTTGGTTCACAATGGGAAGGGACATACCCTTTTCTTTGACCCCACTTTGCACTTGTTTGTGCAAAATTACAAGGTAGTACCTTGAAAAGAGGTAGTGGAAATCACAGCAAATAAATAAAGCTAAATTCCTTTGCAAAACCAACATTCAGGCATGCCTCTCCTCCTGCTTTATTACTGAGATTTCTATTGAGGTTTCCTGATTGTAATTTATTTCATTTAATCTGATTTAAAAGTCATCAGAAAACAATCAAATATCTCCATGGATAGAACAGGATTACAAAGATAGTGCAATTATTCATTTGCCTTCTTTCTGTGTTAAGAGAACAGCTGCTGCCACCCCTTCTTTAACATGGCTGATCATTCTGCTCCAAATTCATCTCCACTGAAAATAACTCACAGAGACTTCTGGAGACAATTTACATGTAGTTTCTACTTTTCTACACACATAAATTCATAGGAATTTGGAATTACTTCTTGGAAGGGATCTCTGGAAATGACCCAGTTAAAACTTTTGCTAAAAATGGAGAGTATTGTTTAATTAGGCCAGGTCAGTCATGGCTTTGTCTACCTGAATCTTGAAAACCTGCATGGATAGACATTCAAGAATGTCTCTGGGCAATCATTTCCAGCAGGTTCTTACTGTGAAAGTTTGTGGTAAATTCATGAATGAGCTTCATTTTTGTCAGAACAGTTATTATAGGAAATAGGCTAATGGATAATGTTTCATTATGAAGGAGATACCCTTATATAAAAATGCAGTCTGTTTTGCACTAAAGATAGAAGTTCCCAAATAATTGTTGTTAAGCACTGGAGTTCATAGGGCTGAAGATAATTTCATCAAAATACTGAGCTGCCAAGTTGTGGATTATTCACCTGTTTAGATGAATTGCAGAAGTGTGGGATGAGGGATGTGCTCAGAGCAGATGAGAAAAAGTCAAATCAGAGTATCAGTTAGAGTGTCACAGCAGGGATCCAGAAAAGGTTGATATGAAAATGTGACTGTGTATTTAACAAGTACATTTATTTGGAGGGAGAGGTATGGAGGAAGCAAACACCTGTGTGTAGGAGAGAAGCTCTGATCATTTGGGCATGACTGCATTACCCACAGCAAGGAAAATCCTTAGGCACCTATGGAAGTCCAAGGAAAGTGTGAAACAAGCCCATCTTCCCCCAGCCACAGAAGTGTTAAACACTGTCAGAGAAGTGTTACTGACATCTTTTCTATTCGATCTCTGGAGTTAGAATTGCTTAATTTCTTGAGTCCAACCCACAAGCCTCTAGCAAGAGAGTTATAAATATCTTCCAAATGATCAGTTACACCCACATGCTCTCTTCTCTTTTAATGATAAGTTTTCTGGGGAAGAATTCTTTGCAGAAAATCACTTGAGAGTGTGTTGTTGGGGAAGCTGGCCTGGTAAGCAATCAGGGAGGCTGCTTGCTTGCTCACTGGAATTGAAGGAGCACGTTCTGCAACAGTACTCAGGGTCCCTGGTTAGTTTAATTGGCATTTTGCTCATGTCTGTCCTTCACTGTACTCAGCATGGTGTTCATAGGGGAGAGGAATGATCAGAATGACTACATGTCCCTCCTGTTCTTTTCAAGCAGTAAACAAAGATTACCATGTCTGGATTTGGGGCTTTCTGTGTGCTAGTTATTATGTCTGCAGAATGACCAAGTCTTTTCTAGGCAGCTGTTTACAGAGATTTGCTACCTGAGCACGACCCTCAGTGGCCTGCTCACATTTCATTTCTGCAAATATCTCCTAATAGTTATGTCTAACATCCTCTGAAAACTCCTGCTGTGGGGACCATGCTGAATAGCAGGTCCCTGCGCTTGCTGATTTCTTCCTCTGTACAAAGGGCTCAGCTCTGCCTGCAGCACTGTGAGTAGAAGTCAGACTGGTGTGGCATTGTTCCTGGGTTTGGCACTGACATGCTGCATAATGTGATAATCCCTGTGGGTCAAATCTGTGCTGTCTTTGGCCAAAAAACTGTACTCAGAGGTAAACTTCTGACCTTGTGGCTCTTTTTTGCCCAAAAAATGTTTTGAAAATAAGTAATTGCTATCCTTTCATAAGCCATTCCTTGCTTGGATGATTTGATTCTCCTGTGTGCTACTGTGGGTTTTAAAAGAAACAGTAAACTCTTCATACAGCCAAGACACTCCAGCACAAACAATCGAGGAGGCACAGCACCAAGGCAACTGTGTTCTTCCAAAATAGATCATTCTGTAAGGCTTAACTGTAAAGTCTCACCCATAACTTTGTCTCAAGCAGGGGAAATGGTGGTTTCTGTGTCGCACGTTCACTATTAGAGTAATCTACTGAGAAAAAGGTACCTATTATAGAAACAGTTTTCTTTTTTATTATTTTGAGAAAAATAATTGCACTTGAGACATTGTGGATCTAACCACGAAGAAAAACTGACATTTCTTGAGAGAATTTTTCTGGGCTTTTTTAGTTCTGTTAGTTTATGTCTATTCAGAGTTGAGACTCTGAAACATGCAGTGTTTCTTCCCTAACTTGTGGGTTTGTGTGAGTACTTGAGGATACGGCCTGCTGAAGGAGCATAGGCTAAGAAGAGATTTAGTTGATATCACTCTCTTTAGAAACAACCACTGTTGCAGTAAAACTAGGAAAAAAAATACAGGGGATTTTATATAACAATGCAATTGTTATATAAAATGTAATAGTTTTCACATTACAAAAAATTTTGCAAAGGCAAAAAAGTCTTGGTATTAACCAGTTTTAAATGAGCTCTAGTAATAGCTTCTACATGTAGGGCTAAAGAGCATAGTAGACCTAGTTTGCTGTCCACCAAATTCTGTCTCCAATTTTTTAAACAACCTTTACTTTTCTTCCTGTTAGGCATTTTATAACTTTAATATGTCTGATGATTGGACTTGCAACTCCTTGTAGATTCAAGTGAGACTACACAGACATCTCCCAGAGTGATTTGCTGCAATCAAGCAATTCATCATTTGCAGACTATGTCCTCATTTGCACCCAGTAATGGTGTTAAAAATTATTTGCAAGTGCAGAAGTCTACAGTTTAAGAGTCATGCACTAAACGTGCTTAAGAAAATCAAATAATTTGCTTTAAGAGCCATGAGATTTGCATTTCAGAAACGGGTACCTATGTAGATATTAGAGAACCACAGCACTGGGGCAGCATGGGGTAACCTTTGACTTAGTTCCTACTGAGGGTGTAGATCTAACTGATGGGGAGTGAGGTGAGAGATGGAAGCCATTTAGCCACATCAACAGGTCTCCCTTTCTTTTAACCTCATCCAAACAGGCCTGGCCTCTCCCCGCTGTGGTTGGTGGAAGCAACATTTGCTGATCTGCTTCTACCTTGCACCGAAGCCCATGAACAAGAATGTGCCATGAGCTGTGTTTCCTACATGAACAGCCATGCTGCTGTTCAGTATTGCCCTCCATCCATCCAGCCAAAGTGAAGGCGCCATTTGCAAACCAAGCCTGTTCCTCATACTCTTTCAAACAATCAAGTGTCCATGCTGTGCTGGCAGCAGGTGAACACACTCACTGAGCTCTGGCTTTGGGCCGTAAGGCACTACTGGGAACTGCAAAACTCGCTGGGCATCTCTAGGGCAGACCAGGCTTTGGTAGTTTGGTGGGGAATTTGCCTAATTTACTTTGTATCTCAGGATCCATCAGAGTAGAGGCGTCCAAACACCCGCTCTAATAGTCCAAGCTCCCCTAGAAACACCCCAATGCAGAGGACCTGACAGAGCAATACATGAACCATCATTTCTCTATTTCCTACCCCTTGCCAAGTGGGAAATTACTGCCTATGAAATTTGTCACTGACACCTCATCTGGTGGACAGAACATAGACTCTGCTCCTAGCCTCAATACCTGCCAGGAGGAACAGCCCTGGCAGCCTACAGAATATGCTCCTGCAAGTTGTGCCTTCCTTCACCAAGCTGCCCATTTTGTCCAGCACCCTCTGGACTGCTGCCCCTGCTGTGATTAGTCCTCCTCCCTTTCCACATGCATGGGTCGATCCACCACTATTCCTTGATCCCTCCCTCCTCTCTGTGGTGAGTCAGCCATGTCATGGGAGTGGATATTGGGGTGGAGGAGTTTCCTCTTTAAAGCTATAATCCTGCTTCTTGATGTCTACTAATGATGCTCCTCACCCAGATTGGTGTACTGCCAGTGGTTCTGCTAGCAGTGTTTTTTGATCCATGCAACATTTACCCATCAGAATCAGACATGCTTCAACATGTTCCATCTTCGACATGATAATACAGGCATTTCCTTGTTTATCACAAGCTGCTTTTGTGCAAATAAAAACAAAGCCCAAAATCCCCACAGGTGTGAAACAGATGATCAGCAAACATGATCCTGCCCAAAGATATGTTGTATATTTTAAATGAATGAAGTGCTAACACTGAAATTGGTAGTGTTGTCTTCTTCTGTCAAACTCATGACAGCAAGGTACATAGTCTGTGAACTCCAAACCCATGCTGGGCCTCCATCAGGGTGTTGTGGGACCCCAAGATGGTGTGAGGCTAAAGCTGAACTGGAAACCTGCACTTCTTTCCAATGGTATTCCACAAGCAGTTTCCATCAGCCCAGTGGCACGCATATTTACCAATGTGCAAACACCAATACTACATGAGGTGACCAGAGGTTGCACCTATGTGTGAATCTGCCTCTTGCTGTGAGACTTGCATGATGCATTGAAGTGCAATGAGGCCAGCACTCAGCATAGCTTGCCTGGCCCATGCAGAAGCCAAACAGAGCAGGACCCAGCTCTGTCACAGAGCAAGGAGATTCCATCGTGGGCAAGCTGGTTCCTCTGCACTGCCAGCATCATTCTGGGTCTGTGAGAAAGAAAGATGTGGTAATTTTGCAGCAAAGGAGGATCAGAAAATCCTTGGGCAAATGCGCTGATCTAACCTCATTCTGCACTCAGTGAAAAGAAGACATGGACTAGAGTATGCTGCTCCTCATAGTGCCTGTTCTTTCCCACCAGCCAGCTCAGAGCTAGCAAATCAACAGCAGAGTCTGTTGCTCAGGAAGCATCCACAGCTGTGAATTGGATTTTTTTGGCTAATCTGCATGGTTTTCAGAAAATCAGAAAGCTGCAGATGTGTGCAAGTAGCTGACCACCCCCCCACCCCCAGGATATACTGGGGCATTAAGTGGCAAGATTATCCCAGTGCTTCATGCTCCTACTCAGTGGGAACAAATACTCAGGTTTTGAACTAAAAATGTGTAGTAAGTAATGAAAGGAAAATATTTTACTGTTGGTTAGGGGAGCAAATAAATGAACTAAAATAGAACAGAAGGAAAGTCAAACCCCTCTACAGTAATGGCATTTGAAATCCTCAGCAGCCAGAGCTTTGCAGAGGTGCCAACACTCTGAATTGCTCTGAGACAAACACAAGCTCTGGGTCTGGATCATCCTATCTTCATGCCTCAAGTGCCTGTGAGAGGGTGAAATTGTTTGGCTGCCAGAAGGGTGAGCTGAAGAGCAGGACACAAGTGCACACAAGCTTCATGCAGCTGCAGTGGCCTGCCGAGTACTGCTTGCTGCACCTGAGGAGAACCCTTCTCACTGGGCTGGGGGATGTTTGGGACTGCAGCTCTGCAGTGCACTGCCTGTGTTAGCTGTTAGGGACATGCACACATGAGGGAAGAGATGGAAGGTGAATAATGCGACACAGACTGGAGACTATTAGGGAAGATGGGCTATTTTTGCAAAATCAGGATCAGGAGCACTATGCTGGGTCCTTCACATCCTGCACTGACGTTCATGATTCTTTCTGGTCCAAGAGATATGTGTGCCCCCTTTCTTCTTACCTGCCAGGGGTTCCATAAAGTCTCCCAGAGACTTGCACACCTTCCACTTGACCTTTTTTTTTTTTTTTTTTTTTCTCCAGTGCTGGAAGCAGTGCCTTAGGTACATAGTTGAACTGCAGTTTCTGGGAAGCTAACCATACTATGTCTTCCACATAAGAAATTTAGCATGGGATTAATGTAGGATTTCTTTTTGTAGCTTAAGAGTTAGAGCCACAGGTGTTTCTGAACTGGCATCAGCTGAGCTGCTTGAAGCAGATACCCAGAACTGTCTCCTTCAAAGTGCAGTCGTGACTCTGAAAGGAAAGGATCCCACAGGGAAAAGGCAGCATGGGCTGAGACTAGAAGGGAGATGCAGAACTGGGAGTATCCTATTATTTGCTGCTCTGATATCCCACACCTCTAACTCTGGGGAGCCTAACAAAGAGGCAGCTGAGCTATGTGCACACAGCCCTGAGGATGAAACATGCCAGGCTCACACTGGTCCTGCTGGCTCTACTGAGCAATGATCTGACCATGTACAAACGTGGGGATGCAGGAGCCTGACATTTGTAGCACCAAAAGAGTGTTTTTGAAGCATTGTTTCTGCTTAAAGATCCGGCACTTTTATCAGGGGAAGGCAAGCCACATGTGCAATGTGATCAGGTACTATTCTTGCTCATCTGTGGGAGTCTGAGTGGGTATGAGCAAGCATAGGCAGCTGGCACACATTGGTCTGCTCATGCACCTTCCTGCCTGGTTACTGCTCACTTCCCTGCCAGGAACAAAAGCTGTGTTAGAACTTGGATTTTGCCACGCAGATATGCCAATTTGGGTGGAAAGGAAGCTGCTTGTCCACTGACCAGTATGCAGCATAGTAGGCTGCAAGTAGGCTTTAGGTGTTCCCAGTGCTTGATCTTTGCTCATATCCTGGTGCCACTGGATCATGTGGTAGGCAGTCCTGGGCTGTGATGGAGCCTGGAAGCGCAGACATTCTGCTGGCAGTGGCTGCACTAGCCTGGGACACACTATCAAAGGGCAATCACCACTCCTGTTGGCAGTGGAAGGACAGCTCTCCAGGCCACCCTGTGCTTGTGTCCTCTCCCAGCTTGATGCTACATTTAAATAGGCACCCGTAGGCACACATGCACCAAAGAGGGTCTTACTCCCTCATGCCAGTAGGGTCATTTTCAGTCTTCCTGTCTTCACCGGGCTTCACCTGTCTTCTTCCTGGCTGTTTTCACCTGGGCAGCACTGCAAAGCTGAAATTCAGCATTCATGGAGTACCCCTGCTTATGCCAAGTGTGGGAGAGTTGCTGTAGCCCTGCAGCTGAAGCTGTTGGAGGCAGCATTTCCTGTCTCTGAAGATATCTAGGCAGATATCTGACCTAGCTGTGAGAAGCTGCTGGTGGCACCTGCCTAACATCTTGCTGTGCCTGGCGGAGAAAGAAAGGCTCCTGCAACCAACATTTTGGCACAACCCATGAAGGCAACTCACTCTCTTGACACCAAAGAGAGTTTGGGTGCATCAATTGGGCAAAGCCAGGATGTAGCATGCTGAATTAGGAGCTACAGCCCCGGTCAGAGCTGCTGGGAAGGGGACTGTGGCTGCCCTTGTCCCTGCATAGCAGAAGCTGGGTCAGTGCCTCTGCCAGGCAGAGGCCTGCATCTTTGCAGAAATGTGAAAATCTGTGTGTAAAATCTGGGAACTGTGATCCTGAAGGAGGTGAGCTCAGGGAAGGGCTTTCTCCAGAGGATGGAACAGAAATCAGTGGCAAACAAGAGGAGCATGATGAACCACAGTGCAGTGGGAACCATTTTAGGACTATTCCCATTCTTGTTTAGATTTAAATCACAATGGACAGGCCTCTGGTTTGATTTCTAGGTTATTATATGGCTGTGGAATTTTGAGCTAATTGTAGTCTACCTTCTGTTAACTTTTAATTACATTTATTGAAGACAGAGAAGGTAAGGCTAATCTAATCTAACTCTTTTTACATGCTTAGTCTAGAACAATGATTCACCTGCACAGAAAAATTGTTCTTATCACAGCAGGATGATTTCACCTCTTGATTATATTCTTCATCTCATAGTTAGAGACTTGTTTATGTTTCACAATGAATTTTCCTTTGTAGGAAGTTCAAGCTTGGCTTCAAAATTGTAGTCAGAGCTGGAACCCTATTTATCCAACCTCACTTTGGAAACAAATAATGATTCAAAGATTTCAAAGAAATACTAATGGAGGTTAGTAGTTTTCACAAAATGTGTTGTGTTTCTGCTCTTCAAAAATGCAATATATAGTGTCCATCATCTCTCCATGATTTTGAGGGAAACAGTTCACCTGCCAATGAAAAGCACATGCTCTTGAGCTGCTTCACTGTACAATAACAACAGTTCATATCATGTAGTGGGATAGACTGTGGTATGCTAATGAAATTAATTCAGGCATATTTAAAGAACAACCCTCTGCACCCCCAAAGCATCCTGGATGTAACTGACCTCTGAATTGCAGACATGTGCTGCAAAATGAGTGGTGTAGTTGAACTATGTAGTCACAAATGTTATTGTAACATAATCTAGATAGGTACAATGAAATTTTAATTAATGCTTTCTGCTGCTGTATCAACTAATTATCTCCTAAATGAAATAAAACAAAACTCAAAGTCGCTTCTCTTATTACTGGTTCCAGAAGAACATTTGTGTAGTTAGTGACAAAGTACTTTGCTGGACTATGCTTTAAATGTCTCAGGACTTAAAACTCCTCAGATGGGTGGAGAGGAGGGAATGAAATTGTTCAACATAGAGGACAAGAATGCTGCAGGAGTTCTTCTGTGGCTCTTAATGTAATGAAGAAATCACTCTAGATCCACAGAATACAAGTATGGCTGTTTTAGTAACATTTTGGGTATAGAATAATTAAAAGCTAAAGATAAGAAGGGTTAAGTGGACTGTTACAAGCATTATCTCAGAAACATAGAAATGTTCATTATTTTGTTAGTCTTTGGCTGTTCATTACCTGCAACCCTGTTCTCAGACCTCATGCTGCTCTGGCTGGCAGCTGTGATACTCAATCCAGCGGGTGCCCATGACATATCTTGCAAGAAACATCCCATCTCCAACAAATCTGCAGTGAATGTTCACCTAATCTGAAGAAAGATGTGCCAGAGAGCACTCTCAGGTGTAACGTTTCAATGTGCAAATCCTCCTCTGAGCTGAGGGATTGCCAGGAGCCCAGCGGTTTCTAGCACTTCTCATTTCTTGGCACTGGGTTGTCCACGTCCATGGAGGCTCTGCCCCAGCCCACATCACTCCATGCATTCCACAGGGTTTGGTATAACAGGCACCCATGGCATGATTCCCTCTAGCAAGCCTCGGTGGAAACACGTTCACCCTGTCACACCAAAAGAAGGGAGGGCTTGGGGCACTCCTGGGGAGAATTGCCTGGAAGGACAGGGGCCTGGCACAAGGCACCAGAGTGATCTGTGATGTGGTGTTAGCTGGTGTGTGTAGGTATTCATCTTGGTCTGCCTCATTTCTGCTTTTGATGGTCTTTTGAGATAGCACTGAAGGTCTCTCTCCCTCTAATCTGGCAAATACATGTTGTCCCAAAGAAGAATGTCTGTGAGGGGAAGAAACCACAGCTTTTGTGAAGACACCAGTGCAGGAGGATGCCTTGCATGCAGATTTTGGGGTAAAACTTGTCAAGATGAGGAAGGACCTGGACACAGATTCTCTGGCTCTAAACAAGTATACTGATGGTCTGACCACTGAAAAACAGAGAAGTATGTTTTCCTCCAGTTGTTTGTTTTGAAAGGGTGTTTTGAAAGGGTGTTTTTTATGTTTTCTTTTCATGTGTGATAACCACGTCACCTCAAGGGAAAGTCTGGAGACAGCCCTGCACAAAGGGAGGATATGACTAGCAGTCAAAAGAGAGACTGCTAGGATGTTTAGCTCTGGGATATTTTATACCCTGGCATTCTCCAGGTGTAGAACTTGGCAAAAGATATATTCCTCCTATTTTTTAGCGCAGTCCATTCTGTTTTGCTCTCTCTCAGTGCCCTCAGTCAGATAATCCTTGCCTGAGGGGCGTTAAGTAACCACTTCACATTGCTCTGAGCCTGAAGAGCAGAAAGGGAAAGGAAAGTACTAGGAAGCAGTGGGCACTTCCAGGGAAACCCACTGGACCAACCTCACCCTGAGAACGGGCCAGGGAAGCTGATGGCTGATAGGTGCCTTCTGCCCCCTTCACCATGGGCTTTGTGGCAAAAGGTGTTCTAGCAGCAGGGATATTGTGAGCTCCATCCACTGTGTCCTGTGCAGGGAGACCTGTTTTGGTTGGTTGTGGCTGGTTGTCTCCACAGTGGAACTGCCAGGTGGCATCATTCAGCCCCAGGCTGACAAATTTTGTAGAAGAGGTGGAGAAATTTATGTAGGTCTGTATTTCTTGGTGCTTACAGGCAAGGAATTGTGTGGTGGGCCTTTTGCAGCTCTGTGCTCAGGCATTGTCTTTCATCCCCTCTGAGAGTTAGGTTGTCTGTTGCAAGAAACAAATAATTAAATTAGCAGTTCAAGGTTCCTGGTTTTTATCAGCCTGTCCACCTCCAGAGTGCTCATGGCTGAGAATATTCCATGGGAGGATAAAAGAATATAACTTCATTTACAGAATAAATCCTGCTCCTAGGTTTAAGACAAGTGTTGTAAGTGTCTGCCCATATCTGCAGCCAGGAGAAGGCCCATGCCTGAAGAAGGGTCAGGCAGGTTCTGCTTTAGTTCATACAGGTTTTCAAGGACCTACTTCTTCCCAGAGAGGCACTTAACAATGAAGAGAGCAAGGGCTGCCCAAAGGCTGTGTGGATTTACTTCTTTAGCACAATTCAAGTTACTCTAAGCTGTACTAAGGGGATCACATGCCTGCCAAGAGCTCATTCTTACTGCCCTATTGTTGCACTCAAAATGAATGCAGCAGCAAATTTTCTCGTCAAGCTTATTTTTCCTTCCAGTGAAACTTGTGCATGTATCATTCAGCAAAAGTCGGAGGAGGTGGCAGTCAGTGGGAGGTGTTCTTGATGGGTCCTCTGGGGCTATCAAATCATACAGGATTGAGAGTTTGGGGGATTTTTATATTGAACTTCCTCAAGACCTTTTCCATCTGCAAATATGCAGACTTTCCCTGTATCTTTGAATAATGTTTTGTGTAATAGAATATTCTGGATAGCAACAAATGAACCTTCAGGCAGCTCTAGAGAATGCAATGCAAAAACAATGGGCTGAATCGAAGTTGCTTTCTCCTCCAAACCCCGTCATGGCTTTTGATTGTCACTGCCTATTTGCTTGCTGTTTGTTTTTTCTTTGGGAAGAAATTTGGGTTGTTAACTAGATTACCTTCATTGTGAAATGGTAAATGACTGCACCTCAGCTGTCAATAGTCCATGCTGCCTGAAAAATAAATCTGTGAGTCCAAGTTGTTCTAACAATTTGCTGATTTCTTTGGGGAAATAGGAACAAAATTAATATGATGTTTATGTAATCACTTGCTAAAGCTATGACTAATTGCATCCTGGTGGTGAAAGGAGGAGATGAGAAGATGTGGCATAAACTACAGTACTGTTTTTTTCTCTGTATGCCTTTCTGGAGCCTGAGGGTGCCTGCTGGCAGCTGCAGAGGCGTGCCTCTGCACTGAACTGCAGTCGCACTCTTGCAGAGGTGAAAAAGCTGAGCTGATGAGTCTCAGCAGACACGTGCTGGCTTGTGCTAGCCCTCCTTCCCCATGCCCCTGCTCTCTGCCTTGCTAGGAGGTTGCTAGAAATGGCCAGTAGGAATTTCTGTGCACTTGTTCTGAAGCAGCTATCAGAGACAATCCAACGTTTCCTGCTCTAGTGCAGAAATCCTGTCCCAGCCTGGCAGGAATGTCCTTGGCATGCGTAAGTCACCAAGACTGAGCTCTGTTTTCTATACCAAGGCATATCTTCCTCCTTCCTCAACCCCTGAATTTTGAATTTCTTTTGTTTTATTTAAAGTTTGTGCACAAATGAAGGTACCAGCATCCATAGTGGTGAGGCAACATTTCAAGCCCTGCGTCCAGTTGTGAGCTCCTCACTACAAGAAAAATATTGAGGTGCTGGAGTGTGTCCAGAGAAGAGCAATGGAAGTGGTGAAGGGTATGGAGCACAAGTCATATAAGGAGCAGCTGAGGAAGCTGGGGTTGTTAAGCCTGAGGAAAAGGAGGCTTGGGGGGAACCACCTGAAAGGATGTTGTAGCCGGGTGGGGGTCAGTCTCTTCTCCCAGGCAAGAAATGACAGAACAAGAGGAAATGGCCTCAAGCTGTGCCAGGGGGGATTCAAGCTGGACATGAGAAAGTGTATCTTTATGGAAAGGGCTGTTAAATATTGGAAAGGAGTGGTTAGGGAGGTGGTGGAATCACCATTCCTGAAGGTGTGCAAGAAAAACCTAGATGTGACATTAGCAATGTGGCTGTGATAAGCCAAAGGCTGGACTTGATGATCTCAGAGGTATATCCCAACATGAGATTTTGTGATTCTGTGGTTGTCAGCCTCCAGGCTGCCTGCAGCATTGGGACCAGAAACACCAAGAAGCTTGCAACAGCAGCTGGGGAGCATGACTCTCCCAAATTTGCTGTGTGGCATGAAAGCAATGTGAAAAGTACAATTGCTTTTTAAGCTAAGTAATAAAAGCCTCTGTCTTTCCGTGTTGTTATCTTAAGTGGAGTACTGGATGCTGGAAAGTTAAAATGTTTGGGAGGAGCGTTTGCTTAAAGCTCCACACTTTTTTCAGGACCTCTCTTTGGATTTTCTGTCCCCAGTCACCATGGAGCACTGTCAGCCTGCTTTCCTGGGTCCCTCTCCCATTCATTCTTCCAGCCCTCCAAAACTGGAGGTGAACTCCAGCTGCAGCCCTTCCCTCACTGGGAATGTTCATTTGAGGTGAACTCCCACTGCAGCCCTTCCCTCACTGGGACTGTTCATTTGGGTTTTCTTCCTCATATGTAGCCACCTAATGCTCTTACACCTGAAGTCTCCATCTCTGTTAAATTTAACTGGCAAGGACAGCAACAGGATCAAAAACTTTTGAGAGGCATATGGGATCGACAGATTTAAACAGTGTTTTTACCAAAGTCTGTTTTTCTTAGGGTAAAAATGAGGTTAACATTATTTCACTGTGTTGTCTGTATTCTGAAGACATGTCTGTACAGGGTGATGTAGTGCCTTACTGGGACCTGAGCAAGCTGCAGCTGAAGCTTCATGCCAGTGACACAGCATATATGGAGATAACTCTGAATATAGGTGGTATGTCTTCTGTTTGGGGCAGCTGTGATGTTTCTGGTTTGGGAGCTGGCTTATCTGGTGTTAGACTGAGTAAGCTCTCAAGAATATTGCATTGTGCAATGCAGACACACCTAAATCATTAATATGAATTGTAGAACTCCCTTGAATCCCAAGTGTGGATTAGAGGCAAAATGTGGGGTAATTTGAGCAAGAAACTCCTGAGATGCAACCCCTTTTTAAAAAACCCGTATGCCATCCAAACATTACTGCTGTTACAGTACACCATTTACTGGTTGCTTACATCTGGACATCACACTGTGCCTCTGATCCTCACTGAGCTTTTATCAGGTCATTCACTTGAAGTATGGTGGTTGACACCCAAGAACGTTTAGAGAGAGAATACTAGAAAAAAATTAATGGGGGTAGAGACTGATTGTCTCTGGATTAAAGTGAGAAAATAAAGAAAATTGGGGTTGCATGCACAACAGGACATGGTTTATGGGCAGCTGGGGACATTTATGGCAGCTCTGGGAATATGAATTGTAGCATTGCTATGTTTCCACCTGCTTTTTTTCTTGTCAAAATTCAGTCCTAAGAGCAAAACTGTTGTTCTCAGAGTCAATGTTTCAACGGGCTCTGAAACTCCTGCACATGCTCCATCTGTTCTGAAAGTTGCTTTGCCTTAGAAGGGATAGAGGATAAATTTATTCTGGGGTCACTTGACACAGCATGTTCTGTAGATACGGCCTGCCCCACACACATATGCTTTTCATACACAGATTGCTCTAAAACTCCAAATGGCCCAGCCCTATTAAGCCCAAATACTGATTTGCTGCAGCAAGTGTGCTCTGTTGAGAAGCATTGTCCTTCTGTCAGAGTCCCTGAGGTGTGGACCACAGAAAGAGGGCTGAGTACAGCATTTGCCACACTGTCACAACTTCTTCAGTGCACAGCAGGGGAAAAAATAACCACCAAATCCTACACAAACAGGCTCTCTGACTTTGCACCAGTCTTCATGCATGTCGTGTTATCACAGGCCAAATCCTTCACTGCCTCTGTTCAAGGGGACTTGACATCTACCATTTCTTCAGAGACTCCTTGCTGAGGTACACTGATCCAACACTGGACTCCTTGTGGGCTTTACTGGGCCAAGGTGGGCACAGTGCTGGCAGAGGCAAATGTTCCTCTCTCAGTGCAAATTCACCCTGTATTGCTCCTGGCTTGCCACCTACTCTCCTTCCCCAAAGCCTGCCTGCAGTGGCTTTCAGGAGTGAGGGCTGCCCTCTGGATGCTCTGATCCTCCCCCATGCAGAGGATTTTTGCTGGCACGAGCAGCACCAAGGAGAAGTGTGAATACAGGAGGAATGCTCCTGCGTGCAGGTTTTGGGCAGTTGTCCTGCATGCTGATTATGGCATTTCCCCAGCCCTTTTTCTGCTGGTTCTTTTAGGTGATGCTGGGGTATGATGGCTGATTGGGTGGGAACCATCATACTACATAGGAAATGTAACATGGATGTCACATTTTTGAAGCATCTGAAAAATGAATGCTATCAGGTAGGGAGGTTGATGGTTCCTGGTACTTTCCAAAACGTGAATTCAGTGCTTAAAGACTTCAAGCACAATTGACTTAAACCTCTCAATATTGCGAAATTTGAGACTTGTCTTCCTCACTATCACTTTTACATCAACCTTAACTCTTCCCCTATAAGAAGTGCTTCTCTAGCCTTTATAAGAGTTTGTCAGAGTGCCCCATTCCCAAACCCTTGGACAATAAATTGGGATGCAGGAGTCCTGCGAGGGTGCAGGGAGGCCCTGGCTTGCTTGGAAAAAGGACAAGCTGAAGTCAGTTGTGAGGAAGGAGGAGCTGGGTCCTGTATATATCCTTGCTCACTTGTCCCACCCCAATGGAGAATGGACTCCATTCTAGATGGAGATGGACTCAATTATAGATGCCTATAAGGAGGGCAGAAGATGAAGGCATAAAAGAGTGCTTACACCTTTGAATTCTCCATTCCTCACCACACAAAGATATGGAGCTCTTCCAAGTCACTTCCATTTGTTCCTGGAGCATCTCAAATGCAGAGCAGCAGTGTTTAATGATGTTCATAAATCATTAAATAAGCAAGAAAGCTATAAAAATATGTGCAAACAAACCTTGTGCTATGATCTCTATGTATAGTTTGAGGTTATAAAGCTAACACCAATGAGTTAGCTACAAAAATATACCCAGCACTGGAGATCAAGAAAATCTGTGTTGGGAAATACTACTCTTTATTCCATGAGCTATTGCTATTGGCCCAAGAAATGCTCATTACCATAGTTACATGGAAGTTTTCGACCAGAGCTAAAGTTCAGGCAGCCAAGACTTAGAAATGCTGGCACAGTTTGTGAAGCAGGAATGCCAATTTCACCCCTGTTGATTCCAGTGGTTTTGTATTATATCCTAGCAGTCTTTATAGTTTGAGAGTTTTGCCAATTCCCTTCATTTTTCCTTGTGTTTACTGGAGTGTGTATCTTCTTGGGCCTTTGGCAGAGTGTGTGAAAGCATCCTGGCCTGGTGAGTACTGGGACAGGAGCCAGCACTGAGGACTGTGGCAGTGGACACCTACCTGGGGTCTTCCAGAGCATCTCTTCCAGCAGTTTGTTTCCAACTTGTTTTGCTGTTTCTCAGCAAAACCTGTCACTCAGCTGCTTTTTGCTCTCCAAGCTGCATTAAGGCAAAGGATGTCACCAGGTGAAATCGTGCATCACGTATTTTTTCCCTGCCTCAGCAGCACCTGCAAAGCAGTATCTGGGTGTCTCCAGTAAGGCACACTCCTCTGGAGTGAGATCTTCCACATGAGTGCTGGATCCTGAGAAAGCAGGACTGCCACTTTGCCTTAGGACACTGAGTTTTAGAAAACAGATATATTTTGATTTACTCTGAGATGAAATAACTGTTACCAGTTTATAGCACTTAGAGGGCCTACCCAATAGGGCTATTTGATTTCCTTCTTTGATTACTCTTGTACAATACTGTGTTACCTCCTGTGGTGAGTGCACATGCAGCCAGCCTTTGGGAGCCTGGTGAACCAGATGGAATGCGATTTCCAGAGCCTTTGGCAGGGAGACAGATGCAGCCTTGGGGCTGCTCTGACTGCCTCCCCTTTTTACCTCCTGCCTCACAGGTCACAGTTGAAGAATGGTCCTAGTTTGGGTTTGCTGTTATTTTTCCCACACTGTAGTATCACAGAAGAACCCAGGGCAGATGTGCTCTTTGATCTGAGAACGAGGGATGAGTATAAACAAGCTAGCAGAAACCACTGTTATACAATACAAATGTTTAAAATATGTGCAAAAAGCAGAAAGGTGGGATTAAGATGTACCCCAAATGAAATGGTTGATTTGGACTGGATGGATTCGGTTTGTGCCAAAGTCTTTTCTGCCTCCAGCCCACAAATACTATTGCCAGATATAAGAGACTGAACGTTTCTGATTATGTTTGTAAAAGCTGTCTCCTCAAGTGCATTGATCTGGCCCAAAGAGCAAAGGTGTATTGGCAGCTATATAGAATAGAGTCTTCTCTGCTAGTTATTAAATAATTTGGGCCTGGTTCCTCTTGTGACGATACACTGATATATTTGGGAATGTCTGATGTCTGACTCATGGCCATTCTATGGGTTTACCTTAAGACAGGAGGTGCAAGACTGAAAGGGAATTTTCTGTATTGAACCAAAGGGATGGCTCAGTGGTAGCCTGCAAGGATTCAGTGCAGGAGAATAGGTGGGCTTTCACAACCTTAGAAGCAGTGCTGTTTTGTCAGATCTGATTTCCATGGATGTAACCCAGGAGTGTTGCTCCCAAAGACTTGCGTAGTAGCTTGAATGGGGATGCATTTTTAGCTTTGGTTGTCTGTAGATTAAAAGGTCAGCTTTTGCATCACTGGGTACACAAGTTATTTAGTACCATGAAATGCTTCACCAGCTTATGGTTTAAAAATCAGCTTCCAGCTCCAAACCAGGGGTTGAGCAATATTGCCTTTGATTAAATAATTAAATGGTGCTAGCAAGTTTCAATTTGACCCCATGCTTGTAAAATGTTAATAAATTAAAGTTTGATATCCACAGCCATTCAGGGTAGGGTGAAGATAGGTCACCTGGTTTTAGGGAGAATGGTTATTGCCTTCTCCTTTCATGACTTAGAGTTTGGGGTAGATTATGTGCTTCAGTGGCAAAAGGAGAAGGAATCCAGCCCACCCTGCAATAAAGGCAGGTTTGTTGAGGGCCAAGAGAGGCCCCTCTTCACTGGAAAGTTATACTTTCCTCAGGGGTGATCCTGCCAGTGACATGTTGGGGAAAGAGGCATCCCAGCCGACATCTCACCGAGGAAAGCACTGGTGCATTACTTCACCCAGCAACACTCCCACTAATTGAAATTTCTACAGAGTAACACAAGAAAGAGATTGTGTTAAATATTTCAGAAGCTGTAAAAAATGCATTAGCAGAGAAGCCTTTGCAGGCTGCAAGTCTTGTTCCAGCCACCCTGCACACACAGGTCCTGCTTGAAGTCCCGGATGCCAAGAGGCGAATGTGACCAGTTCCCAGACAGACCTGTCACAGGAATAGCAGGTTGAGCAGGAACTAATTCAGGGGGATTAATTCAGTTTATTACCAATCAAATCAGAGTAGGATAATAATAAATAAAAATTATATCTAAACCCAGTTTTTTCCCACTCCTCTCTTCTTCCCAGGCTCAACTTCACTCCCATTTTCTCTGACCTCTTCTACAAGCAACATCAGGGGATTGAGAATCGGGGCTGCAGCCAGTATATCACATGTTGTCACTGCCATTCTTCCTTCCTCAGAGTGAGGACTTCTTATGCTCATTCCCTGCTTCAGTGTGGGTTTCTCTCTTCACTGGGTCACAGATCCTGCCAGAAGCCGGCTCAAGCATGGGCTTCCCACAAGGTCACAGCCTCCTTTGGGCACACACCTACTCCACTGTGGGGTTATCCATGGGATGCAGGTGGATATCTGTGAAATGAAAAAATGCTGTAGAAAACTGAAGACCCTAGGGGAATGAAGTCTAAGTCAGAAGGCCCTTCAAATGAAATACATTTGAAAAGATAGGTTATCAGATCATCTGTGGGACATAAGATTTGAAATACACTAAGCTTGAACTCACATTCATGTTGGGAAAAGTATGTGTGCATGCAATTAATAGACTATTTTCAATCGACTTTTCCAGAAATATGCACTTGAACAAAAGTATTTGCTGGAAGAAAGGCCAGAAAAAAGGCTATTTACATATGCTGATACAGACAAAATGATTCAGGGTAATGCTCCCATCAGAATAATTTCTCAGAGACATGCTACTTCAATAACTGCAAGAATGTAAGGAAAAATGGCTTAATTTTTCTGCTTGGAAGAGAAAGCAGTAGTCTGTGGTGAGGTTGCTAAACTAGAAATATCTTCTTGATAACAATCATTATCTGCTCAGGTTTCTCTTGCACCTTGCAGCTGTCTTGGCACAGCTGAGAGATCTCCTGATGTAGTGAGTTCATGGCAAGATTACACCTTTGCAAGCAGTGGCAGATTCAGACGTACTAATTGCTCTGAGGGGCTCAGGGTGATAGGGAAGCCTGAGGCTGGGAGCCCAAGGGGAGTCTGTTCTCCCTGAATGCAGAGCTTCTGCTTACATGGAAATGGATTAGGTGAGGACTTGAATAACAGATGTCTGCATTTGTGTTTGATTATGGCTTCATATCTGCAAGGGATGTTGCAGGGAAGCTGGATCATCACCTTTAGAAGCGTGTATATAAAAAGCCTCTATCAGCACCAGCCCTTGTGGTAAAGCAAATAGAAATTCACACAGGATTTCCTGTCAAAAATTAAATCCTGACATATTTCTATCCTGTATTTTCTTTAAAATACTTTGTATTTTTCATGTTGCCTTACTAGTATAAGGTGAAGAATGACATTTACATGCAATGAAGATGTGGAACCTTGTGCTTATGATTTGGGGTTTTTTCCAATTAGTTTAGTTCCTTCTTGCAGTTACTAATTGTAAAGTTTTATTGTCTGCTAGAAAATGTGTTTGCTTCTGCATTTGATCCTGGATTCTCTGAGAGAACTCTGCACAGTTTTGCAACATGAAAAGAGTCTACAGGTTAGAAAACCATGTCATCTTCATGAGCTGCCAGCAGCTCTCTGCACATGAGTACTGTTTGGAGAAAGCAGTAACTTTTGCCTGCACAATAATTTCAGCAGAAGTGAACCGATTTTAAACCAAAGTAGTATTCTATATTATATTCAATATACTTGCTGTTAATGAGAGATTTCTACTCTCTGCCTGTTTTCGTGTTCTGTAACTTTCATGTCCTTCTTTACAGAAGGCAACCTAACCTCAAAATATGTGTGCTATCATGACGTAAAGTAACAATGGTAATTCCTGAAAAATTATTCTATTTGGAGGAAAATGCTCAGAAACATCTCTTTTATTTTCACAGCATCAAATAGATCCAACTGTTATTTGTCTTTACAAGCACTTCTGGAACAATGTCACTCCCTTTCAGCATTCATCAGTTACCTGAGTGTCACTTATAGTACATTAATAACACAGAAGTGGAGGAGCAATCCCCTTACAAACTGTTCTTGAGCGAACATATTTCTGGAATTGAATCCTCTTTAGCTCTCAACAGAACAGATTAAGTCCAAACTTACTTCTGGAAAACCAGAGTATGAAAATAGAAGTTTCCTTGCTCTTTAGCTCTTTTGTGTTCCTGTCCTTTTCCTGCTCTTAGTTGTAAGGTTACTATAGACCCTTTACAAGCACTCAGTGACAAACATCCTTCCTGAAACCCTGTAGCAGTATTTATTCTTAATTAGCACTAAATATATATGATTGCAGATTTTACATCCATATATCTCTTGAATAAAGTGTTTTCCTCACTTTACAGTGAAAGGAAACTTAGAAAGATGCCAGTTCTAAATTTAGTAATAAAGACTATGGGTCAACATAAGTGGAGAGAAATAACAAGGGAAAACAAGGAAAAGAACTGGGGACTTCAGGTGATATTTCTAACACTTGACACACAGGGTAGTTTAACCAATAGATCAAAAGATTGTGTTAGAGAAACTGCCTTTATTAGTACAACATGGATCCTTATACTTCCTGAAAAGCAGCTGGACAAGGTGGAAAGCCAGATCATCTGGATTGTGTAGAAATAGGAAGGTGATAACTTGTGCAGATCCAAGGTTCCACACTGTTCATTTATCAAAAAACCCCAAACAAACCAAAACAAACCAAAACAAACCAAAACCCAAACCAGCAACAACAAAAAAACCCAAAACAACAACAACAAAACCACAACAAAACCCCCTACATTTAGCAGCACCTCGGATACCTTAGCCACATTCTTCTCTAAGCTATAAATTTCTGCACTTGGTAATAAAAGTCCCTGAACTTGTGATAAGTGTAACTTCACTGCCATTTTAACAATTTATTTTAAAGACATAATCAAAGTAAGCATGCTTACACAGCATTTGTTTGGTGCAAAATCTTAATCATCCAACAGTATGATGGAGTTGGTAAGGCCAACATGAAATGTGTGTGTTTAATCTTCTGTACAAAATGTGACCTCCGCAGTAATCAGTTCTTAAGAGGAAATCCTGAGCCCCATTAATGTCAGTGGCAAAACTCACAGTGACCTTAACATTTATGTATGATGGAAATAATTGAATCAGAGCAAGCTGACCAATTTTTCCATGGAAGCATAATCTATTAAATGATTATTTTATTCATTGATTCTATGACACAATGAAATATAAATATTTTAAATTTATTTTGTTCTTGCTATCATGACTATTCACTGGAAAAGCCTGTGAAAGCTAATCCTAGTCATTAGGTTGGTGATTCTTTTGAAAGTTAACTTGAAACTATCTGCGGCAAGCCTAGTGTTTAGATGGTAATTGCAAGCTAATTGCAATGGAAATGCACATAATACTTTGACTCTCCTTACTGTTGGAAGATTGCTGATAAACATATTGTAAAGTCTTTGAATTTCACTCCTGTTCTAAACTAGTCACGAATTGCAACAAAGAATTGGTTTGGGGCTATGAATAAAATACAAATACTCCCAATTCACATGGGGAGGCCTGTCACAAGATTTTCTTTCATGTAAGTGAAGGATTTGCTTTTGTCCAACTTGATACTCAACTTAGTTTATGTCATGCCACATGACATTGTGCAGCAGCAGGTACACATTGCAGCTGCTGCTGCACAATGTGAACTTTTGACTAACAGAATCTAAACCCAGTGGGTGGATGGTGGCGAATTCAAAAGATTGTAGCCATGTCAACAATTCACTGAGAGGATTTTAGAAATATCTTTAAAAATTTGTATGGAAAAGCCTTTGTAGAGAATGGCAAGGAAATGTCTAGGAAGAAACACTGATTTGCTCCACCAGGTTGTTGTGCTGAAATACATCTCCTCACATGCAGGAAGTGTCTATTATATGAAGGGAAATAAAGCTACATGTGAATAGGAAGGAGAAGATAATAGTCACAGAAAATAAAGACTGTGCCTGTGGGTAACACTATTGTTTATAAAAAAAATGAAGTTTACTAATTTTCTTACACATGTTTTCCTTTATAAAGGGGTGTAGGGGAGCTATCCAAACATTCTGAAGCTGTGGAAAGAAAACATTTCCCTGACATTCCTTTCAGTCTTTTTTCAGTGCTGAAATGTTGGTTCAGTGGATGTGTCCTGGCCCATGCAACAGCACTGGTCTGGTTTGGTCTGGTCTGTTCCCACAACCCTCTGGTCATCTCTCCACATGCTTGTTACTGTATTTGTCATTGTTTACATCTATTTCATGTAGCTGTAAATGAGCCTTTACTTCATTTAGTGTCATTTAGGTATGGTGAAATGACAAACAGTGTTCAGGTCATTCAAACACAGGAAGCCAGGACAAGAAGAGGAGTGTTTAATAGGGTTTAACAGGAAACAGTCTCCTTGGAAATACAGATTTATTTACAAACACATCAACCAAGAGGGACCCTCAGGCCCTGGGGCAGAGGAAGAGTGCCTTTTTTTCCATAAACATCACCTCAACATCTCATATCAGACTGCTGGCAGGGCTAGAGTTGAACAGAGCTGTCCAGTGGGTCCTCTTTGGCTGACTCACAGTGGGTATGGTGGTGATGCTTCTCCTGCCAGGAGAGATGCTGAGGGATGGCACCTTGTGCTTTCCTCATGGTATGGCTACAGGACACTAGTGGAAACCTTTGTTGGCTGGATCCCAGGTATTGTGGAGCATGCCTGTTTCTGTGCTCGTGGAAAATATTTGGAGACTTTCTGGACTCAATTTAGGCAGGCACTTGGTGAAGATGGCTATTTCAGAAAGAATGTATATACTGGTTAGATCTCTTAAAAATAGAAAGAGAAGAATCTTAGTCCAGACCAGGCATTCAACAGCTTTGAATTTTGAAGAAGCTCTAGTCAGTAGCTGAGCTTTGCTGTACCAGCTCTCTTCTCAGCATTGGGACTTTGCTAATTTCTTCTCCACGAGCATCCAGAGGAGTGGAGGTGCATGGATGGTTTAGAAACAGAGTGACCACTCATCTGGTGACTGGCCATCGTATACTGCAAGGATAATTGGACACACTGTCCACACTGTTATAATTGAAAATATCCAGGCTCAACATAGGTAACACACAATTGGTAAAAGAAAAGTAACTATTTAATTATTTTCTGCCTCCCAGGGTTACAATGAGAATGCCTCTTTTATTCTGTTCTGCCCCAGAGGAGAGGGACATCAGGCTTTAGGTCACCAAACACCAGCGCCTTCTGAGAGAAGGCTCATCTCCTCTGCCTCTGGGGTGCAGCAAGCCCTGGGGGTGTGAACACCTTCCATGCATCACTAAACCTGTCCACTTTTTTGTTTTGCCTTTTCATTGTGTTTTGCAGCTGTTTTTTCTCCAGGTGTTGACAGTAGCCAGGCCCTGATCAGGGGAGGTGACTCAAGGGGATCACTTTGCTGAGTGAGCTTTGGCTACCACTGACTGCAGCAGCCTCCTCTGCCTGCCATCAACATTAGCATTCATCTTTGCTGGAAGCAGTGCTAGGGGTCTCCTAAGAGATGCCAAAATCCCTTGCCACAATCTTTTCACCTGTGCATCAGCTGGAGTGCCTGTTCCCATCTTTGGGGCAATTGCTGAATCTGGATGTGGCAGCTGCTGGAGCCACAGCTGCTGCTGTGGAAGGTGATGGTTCCAGGCTCAACATCTCTCCTTGCAAATCTCAACTTCTTCCCAGCCACTGGCTGCATGGAGAGTTTGCTGGGGGCTGAATAAGGACTCCACAGCTTGGACCTGCATGTGAAATTCATCAGGCTGTGACAGCTCAGGTTTTCAAGTGTTCTGACCACCTTCCTAGAGCCTTTCAATGTAACATAATCTGGTAATGAATTTCACACAGAGGTGCAAAGGATGCAAATAAGCAACTCCGCCTACTGCTACTGTCTATATTCATTAGTGAGACAGATTGCAGTGTCCGCACAGCCACATGAAAAATGTAAAATGCAAGCAGGCAGGAAAGAAATTAGGCAAGTAAATTTATTCTGTATTTCTGTCTTTTAGAAAACAATCAAAATATAAGTATTTATCAGTGATCTGACATTTTCCTGTCTCACTAATTACTTTCTATAAATGAAAGAATCACTTAAAATTGTGTTATATAGAAAATAGGGACATTTCAAAGCTGCATTCCAGGTGAAGGGGACAGAGATGGAGGGTGATTCCCATTCCTACTGTGTGCTGCCTGCAGGACTGATTGCCCACTTCCCAGTGGCAGCCCCTGAAGAAGGACCAGCTGTCCAGGTGCCTGCCCAGCCCTCAGGGATGTGCAGCACCCAGCTGGCAAGGGTGTGCTGCCTCCAGGGTCATTGCCTTTGGTGGGCTGCATCTTGGCCTCCAGGTGCGAGTCAAGATCAGGTACCACATCTATGTCATGACTGTCTCACAGCAGTGGTTTTTATTGAAAATGCATCATGTAAGAGAGTGATTTTTGTATTACAGGTGAAAAATATTAAGGCTTTTTCACCAGATGGGAGAATCGCAGGACAACAGGGTGGGGATTTATGATGAGACTCAAAATGACTGACATGTGAATGTTGCACATTCAAATTAAAAAGCTTTCAAATGAATCAGTGAAACCCTCCCCCCTTCTCCTCCCCTTCCCCCCTCTCAGTACAGATTTGCACAATCTGGTCAACAAGAGTGACCTGATCTGGTGCTTTCAGCCATTATCCTCCATGGAATTAATGGGTGATTGAGCCATCATCATCCTGCCAAGACTTAGTGAAGTATCGTTGTCAGGAGCTAGTGGCCATCTGTTCAGCAGACTTGTAGTAAAAAAGCATAAAGAAATTGAAATAGGGGAAAGCAGACTAAAACCACAACTTTTCATTACTTCTTATTTTGATATTTTGAACTTAAAACAGCTACATGCTTATGATTTTCATCAGAACATTTTTCCCAGACTGTTTTAAAAGGTGGCGTCATAAATAACCCTAATGAGATTTTCAAAAAAGGCACTTTCTTTAGTTGGTATATAACCTACATAAACAAACCACAGACAAAATATAGCTGTGTGCTTAGGTATTAGATTTTTTTTCTAAGTGGAATGTGGAATTGTTGACATTTCTGCCTTTTGAAAAAAATTTTTTCTAGTAAATGCCTTGCTCAAACTTCACTCTTCAATTCAGTGACTTAATGGTTCCTCAAAGACTAAACCCACCTCAAAGTAGCTTTATCCCATCCCAACTCAACTCAAGATACTTCCCAAAATTTAGGCATATGATTTAAAATGTGTCCTTGTAAGGGAAACCAAATGACAGTTTTGATATGAAATGAAGATACCAGCTGATGTAAAACTTGTTTTGGTCCTTCCAGGTAAGCTCACCTGAACCTGTTGAATCAGGTCCACAGTACCCTTAAATAAATATTATTTACATCTGAGGAGCAATATTCAGGAATGTCAGCAGTTCTAACTGACAATTAGAAAGGCATTGCCAAATCTGGGTAATGAATCAGTTATTAGTAGAGGAGTCAGACAGTGCTAATCTGTTCACCAGCTACTCAGCACTTTCAAACAGCCCGTGGAGGTGGCAGATGCTGTTTAATTAGCACAGACATCTCATCTACTCTTTTAGCGATCAGTCAGTGGTCAAGAAGGCATGTTTGTCCCTTTGATTAAGAGAAGTTTTCAAGTGTCCCCTTCTTCACAGCATGCTTTTCTCCCTTTTATTATGTTTTTCTGAAGTTGCATTGTTTTGGATGTCACACAGATGCCGTCTTCCTCATTGACATGGGAGATTTGGTTTTAAAAATAATACCAAAATACCTGTCTCTTTGGCTTCCTGAGTGGAGAAAATGTTGTAATACTGTGGCTGGGACAGTGCAGTCTCACACGGTCTGCACAGCACAGCAAGCCCACACCCAGAGCACTCTTGGCCCAGACACCACTGCCTTTAGATGCTGCTGCTGAGGACAGGGACGGGGGCTGGGAATGCTGCTGTGTGGAGGGAGATCCTGGGCTGTGCCTTGATGCAGATACAGCCATTGTTGGCATCTGGAAAGAAATTCAGGTGGCTGATCCTGGGGTTTCTCAGCACAGGGAGATCAGAACCCTGGGAGGGAGGAGGGTGAAAGCAAATCTGTGCTGGCACCCACAGTGACAGCGTGGGCTCCTTCCGCTGGGCAGGACACGCTGATGCCTTGGGACCACTGACCTGAAACAGAGACTGGACAGAGCTAGTGAATAAAGTAGGTATTTATTGAAAGACCTCCAGGATACACCTTGGGCAGGACAGGGCCTGTCCAGGGCTACACCCATCATGGGCTAAGAATGGACACAAAATGACTGACTAGCCATGAGATCTTACGTTTTTATAAGTTTTCGTCCTTTTACATATTGGGGTTTAATTGTCCAGTTACAGCTTCAGGTTGTGAGGGCTCATCATTCTTGTTTTCTCTCTTCTGCCCATTGTTTGTGCTTTTGGGCCTGAAATTTGTCCTGGGTCTTCACCAGGAAAAGGATTTGTTTTGTCTCCCTGTTCTGTGAAGAGAGCTCACCAGCACTTAATGTGAGGCTCAGAACTGCACCCCTAGGCAGCACAGAATCTGGAAATATGAAAGCTAAGACTTAAGGCGTCACACCTCCACCATGTGCCCATGGGCCTTAGTGGGAACATGTTAATTTTTCTGAGGTTTCATTGTTTCATTGGTTTGTTAAGTTTATGTAACCCTGTTACCATATATGCACACTGCCAGAATGTTCTTTCCCTTGAACCCCACTGGGTTAATTTTGCCGAAATGTTCCACCCCTGTGGTCCCATTAGTTCTCCCTGGTTCCTAGCCACCCATCTGCACCATGTTTCCCTCTCCCTATTGGACTTTGACCCTCAGAAACACCCCTTTTATCTGGTATATAACCCTGGATCCTTGGCCCAATCCAGCTCTCATCCCTGGAACACATTCGAGGTTGTGCCCACGATGCAGACAATAAACAGAGCTCGGATTTCCAGAGGGGACCCGTCTCCTCACCTTTGGTCACCTCTTTATTAGCAGAGTGCTCTGGGCCCAGAGGTGCTGGTCACTCTCAGGGACACGCAGTAGCACGATGGAACAAGGAATTTAATTGCTGCTTTATGGAAAGGCAAGCTGACAAGCAAGTGGTGAATGAAAGTTGGTCCCTGGTCTCCTTGCACTCCCCGGACAGTCCATCCAAGGGTCAAAGTTGCACAGGGATGACTCACTAATTCCCTTGCTAGGGAACACCCCCCACCAGTGTATTTCCTTGCGTACAGCTGTATTGCAGCACCTGGCTGCAGACTGGGGTCTTGCACTGCATGTTCACTGTACTTTATGGCTTAGAAGAAAAATAATTTATTCTAATTCTGAATTATCTCTATCATGAAATTTGCCGCTTGGAGTTTAATTCTCACTTGTATTTGCTGTCCCACTGCTGAGACTGCTACCTGCTCCATCACATGTAGGGCTGGAGTGACATTGGGGTCACCAGTGGTGACAAGTGTGTCACCAAAGCTGTCTCAAGACAACTTCACAACTTCCTGACAGCGCATAACAGGACTAAAAGTGCTTCAATTATGTCCATTAATTTTGAATCCATTATTTCTTTATTCATAGTACATTTAAAGCAATTCCAACAAATCTCTTCAGTTTCAATCATATTTTTTTCATCCCTCAACCCCCTTTGTTTTCCTTAGAGACTTGAATCAGGTATCTAGGAGAGCTGAGACAGGTAGAATCATAGAACAGTCATGTATTCTACCACCCCTGTGATGGGCAGTGACATCTTTCACTAGATTAGGTGGGTTAAGTATTTCATGGTGCCAAGGTCATCACTGAAATAACCTTATGAAACAATTACCTGGCTGAGAACTCTGCAAATCCCTTTTCTGTCCAGCATGGCACAATTTCTCTGGTGCAGAGCTCTGTGGAGTACCTCTAGGACTGCGCTGGTCCTATAGCTTTTGGTTGAGTTGGCCATAAAGGCTGCAATTGAAGAAAGACACCCAGTATAATCTGTTTGGCTTGGACCTAACTGGACTTGAAAAAGGCAGTACATGCATGTGTCCCTGGTGCAGTTTTGCTCACCATTACTCTATCTCAGGTCTCCCTCAATTAAACTGAGCAGCTTTGGATTATAGATAATAATGAAGCCTCGGGAGCTAAGGTCTTCAGCAGTGTCAAATGTACATTTAATTAAAAGTAATAACTGCTGCAAGCTTACTCATGAGAACACATAATATTCAATAATACATTATCATCCAAATGTTCTCTGTGCATTTATTATTCTCATTTTAACAGATGGATCTTTTAATATTTTAAACTTGGGAAGACATTTATTGGAATGCATATTTAAGATCCGTATCAGCTAGGAAGTTCTTTGGGGTTTTGATTTTTTTTTAAATTGAAACCATGTAAGTTCATGTGCATAAAAGATAATCTCCCCAACAAAACCCAGGGGAAAAAATCAAACTCAAATCCTATGGTAGTTAATGGATTCAGATGGTAACCAAGACAGTTTCTTGTGTTGTCTGTGTGGAAATAATATATATGTGTACCATCCAAAAAGCTCTTTGTCCAGAAAAAGGTTTATCTCTTTCTGACGAAAGGCTAGACAGACATAAATTGTTTCAGTGACCTTTTGCCCCATGATATTGCTGAATTATGTTGGAGCGGAGGTGGATTTAGGGATTTAGTAAAATGGTAAGCCCCTCTGACCTTAATTACTCTAATGCCTCCTTTAATCCCATCAGAGCTATGCAAATGAAATGCACTTCCTGCTTTTAGAATGAAGATTGCTCGGCCAGTTTTAAGCTGCAACCAGAGCATATAATGTTGAAATTGTAACAGGAAGACATTCAGGCCACCTGTTGGTCATTCCTGCATGGGTGTGATGCAGCACTGTGGGATGGGGAGTCTCACTTGGCCAGCCACGGGCCACACACAGAGCTGTGTGGCTGCTCCATCTCTTCTGCCCATGGAGCTCATGGGGTGGGTGCCACCAGACAGCCTGCTGGAGTGGGAACTCACACTTCATTGCTTTTGATCTACTTCCACACAAAAATTCAGGGCTAACCTACAAGCCAGTAGTGTGAAGGGCATATACATATATGTGTATATTTGTCTGTGTGTGAGCAAAGCAAAGGCTATGAAGATCTAAGGGTAGCTGCCCTGAAGACTGAGCACAAGCATTAGTTTTGTTGCTGTTTGGTGTGTCTCAGACTTAGGTGTCATCCTAACTGTTGCAATTTTTGTCTCCCTCCCTGCCCAAAATACTTTCACTCAAAAATATATATAAAATTATCTTGAGTATTGGGCTGTTACAAACATTTCAGTGCATGTCCAGAGATGCATACATCCCTCACCTTTTCTTGAGTACCACTAGAGGAGACAATAGCCCAGGCTCAGCCATACAGGGTGCCGGCAGTGACTTGGCAGTGCATGCAAGCATGTGCTTAACTCCAAATGATTGCCTGATCTTGCTGGCTTCAAGATCAACATGCCAAGCCGCAGATGGGCTTGTGCCAGCACCAGGAAGGGCTGCTGCCCTCCCTATGCCCTGATGTTTTTCCTGTGCCAAACAAGAGTGGCATGGGTTCCTGCCACTGCCCTGCAGCGTGCCAGCAATACTCAGGGCACAGGCCTGCTGTGTGCTTCGTCTTTCTTTGATGGGCCCATGTCGGTGTTCCTAAGGCAGGAGCATCGGGCACACACACACGTGGCACTCCTCCTTCAGTTCCTGTGTGCTTGGAGCAGGGAACAAGGCAGCAGCATTGCTATCAGCACCCTGGAACAACTGCTGCACCACAGGAGAGCAGTAAATATCTCACCTGTAGGCCAGACACTTCTGTTTAATAGGCACCATTTGTGGCTTTGATGTGATGGTGGAAAAAAACCCAAATGGGAAGTAACCTGTGGTTCATGCCATTTTTAGCATCTTTTCATGCCTATGGTTTTGATGAAAGCATTTGCTATTGAAAATTGGTTACACAGAAAATCAGACACTACAAAAAAATTATTGACCTGGTGACTTGGAATTCGTTGTTCCAAACATCCAACATTCAAAGTGTATTAGTAACACTTAAATAATCACAAAGCAATGTACAGAAAGGTTTCTGCTGTCTTGCTGTATATGCATAATTCCTAAAATAAGATTTTGGCTGCAAACAGATACAATTATAAGCTTATAATTACCTTCAGTAAAAGTTCTATCAGGATTAATTTGAATTCACTTCTCTGGGATAATGTGAGGCCAGGATTTACTGGAAAATTTCTAGCAAAGATCTGAATGCAAGTGACACTGATTTTGCTTTA
>VYXD01010087.1:63929-86289 GCA_013397195.1 Hylia prasina | reverse complement strand
CCCTCCCTCCCTCCCTTATTTTGGCTCCTTCTTTGATGGTCTCACTTCAGTCAGATTAGCAAAAAAGATAAAGCTGCATTTCTACTAATAAGCCTCTTGGAGTCCCAGCCAATTGGTTGAAGGGCTGAGGATGTTTAAAATACATATCCAATTATGATCTGGCTGTGATCCCTCTTTGGCTAATGTATCAAATGTCATTTCCAACAGAAAAAAGCACACCCTGTCGCTAATGTTGTTTTATACATAGCACAAAGTGTACTCTTGAGAAACAGCCTGATCTTCTGATAGGCTGCAAAGCTTTGTCAAAAATAGGATAATCTATCCAAAGTACAAACCTGGACACACAGGAAAAGATTTATGCAAGGTTCTCCACCAAACTAGGTAAAGTACAGACAAGCATATTTAAAACCATGATTAATTCTATGCCAGGGATTTTTTTAAGGTATGGAGCAACATGTGCCCAAATATCACAGATTGGCACAAAAATCAACCTTGAGAACTGTTTTCTAATTGCAAAGAAAGTGCTAACGTATGTTATGCACTACAGAACAAAGCAAGAATTAAAGAATATAAAACCATAGACTGAGGGAACTGTGGTTAGGTAAGGAAGTTGTTCAGGGATTAAGTATTACTTTATTTCTCTACTCCCAAGCCTTTCTGTTCCAAGCTGTGTGACTGCACTGAATGCTGAAGAATCAAGTCTTGTTCTTTCCCTTAGGATGCCGTGACTGCTTTTCTGTTGCCTTTCTCTGTTTCTACAGAAAGATTTCTGTAGTGCACTGGAGTTTTGTGTAAGAGTCAATATTATTGTTTAGTTTTCCAAGATGAAAGACTTCTGGACAGAAAAGATCCTCCCCTCAATATGTGCATTGTGCTTAGTAAAAGTTTATTTACCTTTTTATGACTTGGAAAGGAGACAAGTGCTGTGGTTAAAAAAGGTTCTCTTTCCTTTGGTTNAAGCTGTGGCAGGAGAAACAAGAATATGTGAACTTGTTCCAAAAGTTTAGTCCCAAATCAGTCAGCTATAAATAAATGCATTAAGTCTTCAGAGAACTGGACTCTGTAGTCATTTGTATATCTCATAAGCATGGTTTGCTTTTGCAAATACCAGACCTTATGTACTTTTCTTTTTGATATCCACTAATACTTGAGCACACAATGTACTTGTACTTGTCCTTTATTCCACAATACCTGTAAAAGAAATAAAGCACATTAGCTGTACAAGACTGCCTCCACCTAAAAAAGCCCCCACTTTCTTGCCCTAGTAATTCCTGTGCATACATTGATTCAAAAGAAAACAAAAAAGAACTCTATTAAACATCAAGCAATGGCAATGTCTTCCTTACTCTTGAAAGGACATGTTATTCACTTAAGCCCAAATATTTTTGTCACCTTCTAGTAGTATTTGTCTGCCTAAAAATTGATATAGACTTGTATCCTACATGAATTTCTATGCATACAAAAGCAACTTTTGGTCATAACCTAGCCTTTAATTCTGACAAATTAGCCCCTGGGCAAGCTGGACCCCCAGATAATCCAGGAGAGTGGGAGCAGTGGTGGGTGCTGCTAAGAGGATGGTGTCCTGAAGGAAAGGAGTGGGCTGCTGGATCACATCCATGGAGAGTGAATTCTGGGTTAGCTCTTCTCTCATGCTTTCTCCGAGATATGAACTTGCACTGCAGCTCCGTCCTGGGGGCTTGTTTTCCTCCTTTTCAGTGCCCAGCAGAAAACCTGCAGGACACACAGAGGGAAATTCCAGAACCTGCCCCATTTCTCTGGATTGCCTCACACAGGAGAGGAGGCTGGAGTGTGTCTCTGATTTCCTTCTATTGACAATTTCCTGACTTCTGCTATGTCTTTTAAGAGCCACTGGCAATGTACCAGTACCAGGGGCAAGGCCTGGCAAGGGCAGGGTTTTGTCACTGTAAAAGGGTTTGAGGAGAGCTTAGCTAGCCAGTTATGGTTTCAATTTGTCTTTCTAGAACTAGGCCTCTAGGGCCTGGCAAAAGGCCTGGAAAAGTCTGTATAGACCTCGTGCTGTCAGCTTGGTTTTACAGATCTCATTTCTGTCTGGCAGTTTTCTGGCTGCCCAGGGAGAAATTTGGCCAGTGGCTTGCTAGTGCAGAGGACACTTTCCAAGTGGGAATGAAGCCAAGTTTTCATGAACTTTACTAATGGAGGATGGAGTACACTGGCTCTAGGTTGGAGATGTTTTTTCCAAAGATGAAACCAAAATCCTGAGCACACGAAAGGGAAAATGTTGCAACAGACAGCATGAGACTATGAGCGCTTAGTCAGGCCACCAGTCTGTTAATGGCACTTCATGCACATTCATGAGCAAGACTCACGCATATCTTTCTGGTTTTCTCTTTCTCATGAGTTGGTTTTTAGGGTCTCCCTAAGCCCCAAGCGGTGGAAGTGGACTCATAGCAGCTCTTCATTTGGCAAGCTGGTGGCTGGCCCTACTGAGATGGGATGGGAACTAGCAGGCCTGGCACTGGCTGGGTAAGGGTCTGACTTAGAGAGCAAAAAGCCAAGTCCCCAGTAAGCAACATCCTGCTCTGTGCACAAGGAGTATCTCCAAAGGGAGCTCTGTGCAAGAAAGAGTGGACAGCTCGACCTAAACCTCCTTTCTGCATTTTTTAGGCAGGTAATTTCACTTCCTTTTGGTGATAACACAGTGTATTTCCTTAATTTTCCGTTGTAACAATATACATTCTCAATGATTATATTTGTGTTGTGTTGACCCTGTCTGGATGCCAGGTGCCCACCAAAGCTGCTCTGTCACACTCCCTTTCTCAGCTGCACACAGGAGAGAAAATATAATGAAAGATTTGTGGGTTGAGATGAGGACATGGAGAGATCACTCAGCAATTGCTGTCGAGGGCAGAACACACCCAACTCAAGGAAATTTGTTTAATTAATTACTGGTTAAAATCAGAGTAAGCTAATGAGAAATAAATCCAAATCTTAAAATACTTTCACCCCATCCTTCCCTCCTTCCTGGACTCAATTTCATTCCCAATTTTACCTCCTCCCTCTGAGAGGTGTATGGGGAGGGTAATGGTGGCTGTGGTCAGTTCATGACACATTGTTTTTGCTGCTCCTTCCTCCTCCATCTCTTCCCCTGCTCCAGTGGGGGATCCCTCCCATGGAAGACATTAATTCACAAACTTCTCCATCATGAGTCCTTCCCACATGCTGTTGTTCTTCATGAACTGCACCAGCATGGGTCCCCAAGGGGTGAGAAGTCCTGCCAGAATACCTGCTCTACCAGGGTTTCCCATGGGATGACAGCTTCCTTCAGGTGTCCACCTGTTCTCTTGTGGAATCTTCCACAGACTGCAGGTGGATCTCTGCATCCCCAGGGACCTCCATGGGCTGCAGGGGCACGGCTGCCTCACCATGGTCTGCACCAGGGGCTGCAGGGGAACCTCAGCTCTGGTGCCTGCAGCACCTCCTGTCCCTCCTTCACTACCTTTGATGCCTGCAGAGTTGTTCCTCCCACTTGTTCTCACTCCTCTCTTCATCTACAGCTGCACAGTTTTTACTTCTTGAATGTGTTACCCCAGAGATGCTGCCACCATCACTGATGGCCTCAGCCTTGGACAGTGGCAGGTCCATTTCACTCACTGGGATTGTCTCTGCTGCACACAGGGGAAGCTTCTGGAATATTCTCACAGATGCAACTCCTCAAGTCCCCCACACTACCAAAACTTTTGACTTTTGAACCCAATCTAGTATTATACTTCTAATTGACAATTAGGTGAAAAAATGCATTGTGCACATAAGTCCCTGAAGGGAAAAACTCTTCTGTCCTCCTCTGAGCACCAACAGATGTTATAATCTGCAGGGCCAGAGCTGCACACATCTGTGCATGAATTGTGAGAGGAATTCTGAGGTCTGAGCACCAAACTGGAGATGGTGTGTGTTAAACACAAGCCTGCACAGACAATAATTAGAGATGTCTAATATAAAAAAGAATTCAACAACAACTCAGAAGCAGAGCAAAACCCTCAAATATTTTTAGTCTTGGATGACACAGATTTAGAGTTTGAATTAATTCACAATCCATCATTAAAATTTTGCTCTAGGGTAACCCAGAACAAGAATTTGATCCCCTTTTACTAAAAAGCCCCCCAAAACCTAAAAGAAGAAACAGTTGTACATTTTTCATTTTTCTGGCCGCAAGTTGGGTATATCTGGGTGTATCTCAGAGTGTTCCAGGTCTGTGGGTTGTTTAACAAGCAAGCAAACAAACAAACTTTGGAAAGATTTGAACTTCCCCTTTAGCTCCATCACTACACATTAATACTGCCATGCTGTTGTGAGATCTATTATAATGACATATTGAATTAAGTTACCTAGTACTTCAAAAATCATATATCCGACGACTTTTTGAAGAGGTTCTGACATCTTTGTTGCTCTCAAAAATCCTTGAAATCCAGTGAGTGGAACATCTACTTTTCATTTGTTGCATGAAATTAGTTTCAGGACTTGTAAAGAACAAACCTATTGGGAATTATTACAACCCTCACTCTCATTTATGTTCTCTGAAAAATAATAATAAGATAGGCATCTTATTATATAATAAGATAGGCATTTCTGTGTGAAAGCACAGAACAAAGGAGGAGAAACAGCCACTGTATTTGGATCATGTCCTGGACCCTTACTCTTACGAGTAAGATCCTTGAGAATGTAATGGGGTTACGAGCCAAAAGAGTTCAACAGGAACAAAAGGGGATATTATAAAAAGTCCTCTGAGACACATGCACTCTATTTTAATGCAGAGATACAGAAAGTTTTGAAAATTCCAATAGCATTTACTGGGAAATTACATATGTTACAAAAGAACAATTATGGTTAGTTAAACATTACTTCTGGAAAATTATTGGTTCCAGTTACATTCTCCAGGGCATTTTAAAACTGAGAAAGACTCCTAGCATTCCCTCTGAAGGTCAAATCTGCCTGCTGGATCTCAGATAAAGACGTATTTGTATACATTTTTAAGCTATGTAAGAGATGTTTCTCCATCAACTTAGCCTGGCTGAGGACACAAAGGAAGGTATGGTGTTATGTTGATCAAGAAAACAGCATCCCTGCAAATTAGTGTTTGTGATTCTGCCTGGTGTTCTACAGTATATTTAAGATCTGTTTACTATTTTCACATGCAATTTTATACACTTGAAGGCTATAATTAAATTTAGAAATAATGAAAAACTTGTTTGAATTCAAATTAGATAGAAACCATGCTGTAGCCTTGAGCATTTTCTTCCTGAATTTTTCCAGTTGTGGTTTTTTGTGGTGTTTCTTGCTCTTTTAAGAAAGAAAGAAAAGACAGAGGAAAAATTACATCTGTGTTTTCATAGCAGCTTTTGGATTCAAAAGGATTTGAATGGATCAAAAGTGGTGTCAGAGGTGTGATATCAGAGGCACAGGGAGAACCTTTTTAACATTTTCCTACTTTAAAGAATGTCTCCATTGAGAAGAAGGACTCTTTAATTGGGCAGATGCCTTGGAGGTGGGAGGAAGAGTCTGACTCCTGACTCTGCCTCAGACTCCCCTCTTGAGCTTAGGTACATCACTTGGAGCAGGAGCCCAGCAGTCAGCTGGAGTCATCCTGCAGATAGGTATCTCAGCTAAACAAGTTATTTAGATCTCCTCTATCATTCAGGCAGATAGACAGGCGTCTCTGGAGTACAGTTCAAGTACCTCTTTTAGGATAGTTGTCCAAGAAAAGAGGAGTGAGTCATGCTGTGGAGGTACCTGTCTTTCGTCATTGACTGTAGAGACAGCCTAGATGACTAGTTCTGATTAGATTCCTGATTTTGGGGTTAGGTGAATGAGGGTGAGCTCAATCCCACCATTAGCTTTTCTGCACCTCCATTAGTGCAGAGGTCTGTGAAAAAGGCCTGGACTCCTTCCACAGGGAAATGTTCAGTAGAAATGATGGAAAACATCAGATGGGGCAATCATGAGATGAGGGCCATGTGACCCTCTGAGAGGACTCTGGTGGTAGATACCTCTGGTCTTCAAAGAGGGGAGCAACTTTCTGAGGAGTGAAAATGCCCCAGGTGGCAGGAGCTTGTGAAGAGCAGCACCTGTCTCTGGAGGAGGTGTCTGTAGGTAATGCATCTCATGCACATGGAGAAGAATATCATCTTTTGCACACAGCATCCCTATTGCTGTCTGGCAGGACAGCTGCATTAGAAATAGCAAATATAGGAACTATCATAACAAATGGCCTTTAAGGAGGGCAGAGGCCATATTCTGGAAATGGGAGAGGAGAGAAATTTGAACCAATGTCTCAAAAATGTCATTCTTCAGGGAAAAAATTAGCAAGGAGTCCCACGTTCTGGGGGAGAGGCAAAAGAAAGTCCAGTGAGAAGCATCCATCACTAGTAAATAAGGACGAAGTGAGGTGCTGCTCTGTGTTTGTGATTAAGCATTGCAATCAACTGCTGTCCTTTGAAGAGCCATCGAGCCTCCTGCACAGCATGCCAGGCTTGCAGCTTCCCATGGGAGTGCTCAGGGCTTACCCCTCTAAGGGCTGTGTTCACAGCAGGATTCCTTATAAACAGAACAGACCCATTTTAAAAGGGGCTGTGTCTCAAGGTGTGCCTCTGTCACAGTCACCCACAACAGGTTATTCTTGTCAGGTGACTCGTTTCTCCTGCACACAGGCACTGTGTTGGAGAGCTGGTCACAAGGAATTCCACTCTTCCCACACAGGTCATAGAGGATCTGATCTCACAGGACATCCCTGGTACCCTGTGAATCTTGTAATGAGCTCATTTAAGTGTGGTAGGAGTCAGCTCTCCTTTCTTGTAATTGAGGGGTGGAAATTGCCCATGTAGAGGAGCAGGACAGAACATAATCTGAAAACAGGTTTCCAACCCTTTTGGCTCTTGGGCTATATACCCATAATGGAGAACAGACTGTTGCCTCTCCCTGATGTGAAATTCATAGATCTTAGTTCTGATATAAAGTGTTCTGAAATTAAACAAAAATGTGTCAAAGTATCATCATGAATTAGTGCTTCTGCTAAGACATGGATCTATCAGGGTGGTTTCATGACTCATCACTTCTGGGTAGCTTTCCCCAGGTTAGCAGGAATCAGGTTTAAACCCTACAGTTGCAGTGCATATCTCACTTTCGGTCCCAGCTCATGGTGTACGACAAGGCCCAGGCTAGCTGCACTAGTTGTCAAAACTATTATAAATTTTGTCTGTATCACTTCCGATCTATACAGTTTGGCTCTATTTGTAATGTTTTACAAGGCACTGGGCACTTCTTCTGCAACAGAATCCATGCCAGCGTGCAACTTGTTCACTTTATGTTCTGAACATAACATTGTCCACATGATCTTCACAGTTGGCTGCCACCAGCAGCTGTTTTTCTTTATTCACCAGCTGACATACTGATGCACTCAGCTGTAATTCACTTTTTCATTCCGAGTTGTGAATACTGATAATGCTTTAGAAAGCGAGTTCACATTTACAGTGCTAATTTTTACTAGAATTTGCAGGAGGAGGGGAAAGAAATTCCATTTATTGCATGACCTATCCTATATGAAGCTGCCTTTTGCAAGGGAATGACAGAAATAGTATATATTACATTCTGTATGGGCTTTGAACTCATCTGCAAACCTGTCACTCCTGGATGCAATTTGATCAAAATCCTATACTATGTGTTTAGTCAGAAAAGTTCTGCCAGTATAACTCATATTGTAGTTGAAAAATTACAATAACAGACATCACCTTTTCAAATGCTCTTTCCTTTCTAATACACCATTCTCTTTTGCCTCCTTCTCTTATCCCATTGCCCTCCTTTTTTTCCTTAACACTTTTATCTGGTCTGGCTGACACATGATGCTTCTCAGGGTCACTATTGCTCATACGTTTGCTGTTCTGCTACAGTGATTTTATGTGCTCCCAACATATGTTAAACTCATGCCCTTGGCATATCAGTGCCAGCAGCAGTCTGAGAGAGCAGTGTTTCTAAAAGGACATTTCAAACCACCAGGTGACCTAAATAGTTGGGGTTTTAGGCAAAGCCTTTAGGTTAAAGATTAATGTTGCATATTGTAAAAATGAGTACTTTGTTTAGTGTCTGTACAATGCAAAATGTTTCTATTTGCCTGACTGTGGGTTTCTGGCTTTGCTTTACCAGCACGTAGAGTTGACATATGTGCACATTTTGTTTAGAGCTGCCCTGTGTTCATGCCACAGATGGAGCTCAGATCCTGTGGCTTGGCAGACAGAAGTGCCATGTGGTTTTCCAAAGAAAGGGAAGAAGATCTTACCCCCTATCCAAACCCAGGCTCTAGGCAAAGGGCAGTCCAAACTTCATATAGAAAAAGGAAGGGGAACAACCAAGGTGGCAAAGTCAAAGACATGTTAATTCTTGATATGTTCATCTCATGTTAGACTTCATGTTTATCACGTTTTCAGGTGTTACTTAACTCCACCCATGTTTGTTTGTTTGGGGGTTTTGTAATTTTTTTCCAGAATATTCATTAAACACAGTTTTCACAACACAACTTTTAGTTCTATGATGGATAAATAAGCGCCAGAAAAAAGAAAAGTCACATTCAAATAATTCAAATAAAATCCATGCAAACTTTTGTACTTCAAATATGAAATGGCCAAATAGGAGACCTGTTGAGGTATAGTGTAGTCATTGCTCAGGACTACAGTGCTATTTTTTAGGAAAGCACTGGGAATCCATTGAAAACACTCATTTGTCCTTGTGACTCTGAAAATACTGGAAGAGACAAACTGTAATACTAACTTCATGCCAACAGGGATTTCTGAAAAAGTTTCTATTGTATGTATGCCCCTGCCCAAAGATAACTTGGGCCTGTCTGATAACATGAGAGACTTTAGCTACTAGGAAATAAATTCATTTCCTCTTGTAATACCAGGAGGAATTGCAAGAATTACAACAGGCACTATATGTTTTGGGATATTGTCTGTCTGTGTTTAAAAGATGCTGACTTAAAGAAGGATAACGCTGTTTTCTTTCCTGCCTTTTTTTTTTTTTTNAATGTCTTTTTTTTTTTTTTTTTTACTGTGACTGTCTCCAGATGGGTCAGGTTATTTCACACACAGCTTCTTTCTTAGGGGAACTGGTTTCTAATGAACTGAGGTGAACTAATCCTAGTAAGACTAGCCATTTCAGAGCACAGGAAAGTACCATATTACTTTCATTATGTGCCTTGCCTCATACTTGGCATCTTGGTGGACTAAGTTCTAACAGGGAAGATGAAGTGACTTGTAGCCTGCAGCTGCTAATTGAGTAGCCAGAGCACGCAAAACACACCTTTAAGATTTCCAGCCATGGAGGGTCAGCAGGAAAAAATGGAAGCTCCTTTTCACTGGTGTGTGGTCCTGGAGAGGATTCAGACTCACACAAGGGAGCAGGTGGAATTTTGCTGCAATGCAGATCATGAAACAGGTAGAAATTAATTTCTTGAGTTTAATAAATAAACAGCATAGACAAACAAGCTACAGCTGCAATCTTCAAAGAAATTGGTGTATCCTAATCTTCCACTTCCCCTGACTTTCCTTCCCTATTATCACCCACCACTCCTCAAAGATCTCTTTTGAAGGTCTCAGATATTGTAACTGAGAATAAAAAGAACATATATTGTCTAAATATCTTGAGCTGTTACCATGCCAACCAGTAGACTATGCTTAACAGCAGTCAATATATAGATTTGATTGTAACAAAGGTACAAAATCCTCATACCTCCGTAAACCAACCTAGTGGTCCTCTATGATGGAGTGACTACATCACTGGACAAGGGAAGGGTTACAGATGCCATTTACTTGGAATTGTGTAAATCTTCTCACACAGTCCTGCCCAACATCCTTCTTTCTAAACTGGAGAGAGATGGATAAAACACTGGTTGGATCATTGCATCCAGAGGATGCTGATCTGTGTCTCAGAGACCTGATGGGTATCAGTGACTGTATGGCCCTGCAGGGGTCCATATCAAGATCACTGTTTTTTGATACTTTTATTGATGACATAGACAAAGGGACTGAGTGCCACCTCAGCAAATTTTCAGGTTACACCAAGCTGAGTGGTCTAGTTGACCCCCTTGAACAACTGGATGCCATCCAGGGGGATCTGGGTGACCTGAAGACATGGGTCCATGGCAGTCTCATGTGGTTTAGCAAGGCCAAGTGCAAGGTGCAACACCTGTGTCAGAGCAACCCCAGTATCAGATCAGGCTGGAAGATGAACAGACCCAGAGCAGCCCTGCCCAGAAGGACCTGGGGCTGCTGGAGGGTGAGAGGCTGGACATGCCCCAGCCATGGGCACTGACAGCCCAGAGAGCCAAACGTGTCCTGGGCTGCACCCAGAGCAGTGTGGGCAGCAGGGCAGGGAGGGGATTCTGCCCCTCTGCTCTGCTCTGCTGAGAGCCCACCTGCAGGGCTGCATCCAGCTCTGGGTCACAGCACAGGAAGGACATGGATCTGCTGGAGTGAGTCCAGGGGAGGACACCAAGATGGTCAGAGGAATGGAGCACCTCTCCTATCAGGAAAGGCTGAGAGAATTAGGATTGTACAGCCTGGAAAAGAGAAAGCTTAGGTGGTATAATTGTGGCCTTCCACTACCTGAAAGGAGCCTACAAGAAAGATGGAGAACTTTTTCCAAGAACACACAGTGACAGGACAAGGGGGAATGGGTTCAAACATCATTAGATTTGATGTTAGAAAGAAATTATTTTCTGTGAGCCTGGTGAAACACTGGAACAGGCTGCCCAGAGAAAAGTCATGGCTGCCCCATCCCTAGGAGTGTTCAAGGCCAGGCAGGACTGTGGTCTGAGCAACCTGTTCCAGCAGTAAGTGTCCTTCCCTATGTGAGATGTATTGGAACTGGATGATCTTTATTGTCCCTTCCAACCCAAGCCATTCTATGATTCTGTGATTAAGCTAACCTGGACCTACCCCAATACAGAGACCCACAGCTGTTGTCTCACCAAGCTGGGCAAAAGATGTAAAGCAGAACAACCAGAGAGAGCCTGACAAGACCAGGAAGAGCTTTTCCTGGGGTGACCTTTCCTCCCATCCCTGCAAACCAGCACAAACTTGCAGAGAGACCAGGAGGTGATTGTAAGGAAGACCGATGGAGCAGTAACATGGTTTCATGGAAATTCTAAGAATACTGTTTATTTGGGCATTCTTACAAATTTCCAACGTTCCTTTTTCCCTTTAAACACGCATGGAGGAAGGTGAATAGACAAGTAAACACACAAGCTGACTAAATACGGTATAATTATTCTTACAGTTTCCTGTTTCTTCATATGAGTAAGACTTCTTCCGCTTTTGTGGCACTTGAAATTATCTAATAAGATCAGAACAGATTTCTGTGCCAAAATGGGTGCAATTTCATCACATATTGAGATACTTTTAATAGAATCATAGAATATGCTGAGTATCACACCATGGGCCTGATAGCATTGTTCAGTGCTTCTGGAGCTCTGTCAGGCTGGTGCTGTGACCACTTCCCTGGGGAGCCTCTTCCAGTGCCCAACCACCCTCTGGGGGAAGAACCTTTCCTGATATCCAGTCTAAACCTCACCTGACTCAGCTTCATGCCTTTTCCTCAAGTCCTGTCACTGGTCATGAGAATGAAGAGATCAGGACCTGCCCCTCAGCCTCCACTTGTCAGGAAGTTGAAGACCACAATGAGGTCTCTTCTCACTCTCCTTCAGGATGAAAACACCAAACAACCTCAGTCTCTTCTCACACAGCTTCCACTCCAGACCCTCCACCATTTTCATTGCTCTGCTTTGGGCTCTCTCCAATAGCTTTACATCTGTCTTATATTGGGCAGAAACTGCCCCCAGCACTCAAGGTGAGGCTGCCCCAGAGCAGAGCAGGACAATCCCCTCCCTTGCCCAGCTGATGCTGTCCCTGATGCCTCCAGGACACGGATGGCCCTCCTGGCTGCCAGGGCACTGCTGACTCATGTTCAGCTTTCTGTTGACAGGAATATCCAGCTCCCTTTCCATGGTGCTGGTCTCCAACCTCTCATTCCCCAGTCTCTCTGTACATCCAGGGTTGCCCCATCCCACGTGTAGAATCCAGCACCTGCCCTTGTTAAACTTGCAATTGCTGAATCCTATTTTGCTCCAGGGTGAAGCAGTTCTTTAAATGGCACAACTGTACAAACAGAGACATTGAGGAACTGGAATGGTCTTAGGAGGCAATTTAGTCTTTTCTTCCCAGCCCAATAGGCAGGAGCAATTACATATGCATTATTTGACAGATGCTTGTCCAACCTGTTTTCGGAAAATTCTTGAAGATGGGACCCTATGACCTTTCAGTCAATGCAGTTCCCCGCCTCTCTCTCTTTACAGGCAGAGAAAAAGAAAGCACCACTCTCAACCTAAATCTCCTTTCCCACAGTTTAAGTATTTTGCTTGCTGTGAGCTTTCTGATGGATCTGGAGAATGGTGTATTAGGACCACTGTGCAGTAATCTTTTACAGAGCAGTTGGAGACAGTAATCCTTGGTTATCTGCAGCCTAAAATGTCTCTTCCTGAGTCTTTAACACAGTGCTTATTCTTAGTGATGATCTCCTTTCTGAATTTCATATGTTTCATCACGGGCAATTTACAGAATGCTACTCATAAAAGGTATAGACCATGTGCAGTGGGAAATCTATAAAGCTCCTACACCAGCAGAGGTTCCTGGCATAGGTCTGTCCCCTGCTACCTACCCATGTCAAGACTGACCTGGAATTTCCCTAGGAAACACTTGGCTGTGGGAAGAGTAGCTTGGCAGTAGCAGTAGAGGATTCCTGAAAGACCAGTTCTTTGACTCAGCAAGTCAGACGATAATTATATTGCTGCTCAAGCTAATAGTGTGTGCATATGGGAAGAATTCTGTTCATTATCAAAAGACACAATCATGACACTGATTACTACCTGGTAATTGTGAAATATACCGTGAGACATTTTATGGGAACTCTGGGGTGAATGGAGTGCATGGGACCTTTGGGAAAAACAATAGAAATATGCAGCACGGAAAGACTTTCTGCAGTTGTTGATAGGGATATCTGCTCCTTAAGTGCAGCCAGAAGAGTGGGGACAAGCTCTCTTCTGTCGAGATAATCATGGGTTTAAGATCTTAAAAGACCGAGAGCATTTTCAGGTTATTACAAAAGCTGTTTATTATATAAATACATTAGTCTCAAAGGCTGGAGTTCTAAGAACGTGGTCTTAATAAAGATTACCATGCTCAAGGTCCCAGTAAGGAGAGAAGCAACTTAACAGAGAATCTGAACCATGGGGGAAAACAGAGTGACAGGGAAACCCAGGGGAGGAGGCTGATAGACAAGGGGTTCAAATCACAGGCTGGCAAGGGGGTCCAGCTGCAGGGGAAGGCAGATTGGGAAGAGGGTCTGGCCACAGGGAAGGACAGGTTGGGAAAAGGTTCCCAGCTGCAGGGAAGGACAAGTTGGNACCGACCAATCGAGAATCAATTGATCGATACCAATACCTCCAAAACAGGGGATTTTTATCCGTAAACTCTAAATGCATACTCATATCCTAATATATGGGTTGTCTAATAAGCTAAGAATACACTTATAAAACAATTTCTCTACACCAATCTAAACTTAACTTTGACAGTGCGTAAAACTACAAAAACTGGTATTAGTCCTTACACAAAAACCTACACATGTAACATATCTATTAACGTAAAAGATTCCATCTCTATTAACATAAAAGCTTCCATCTTATTCACATAAAAATTGTACCTACTCTATCTAGTCCTCTGAGCAATTTTTTATGTCTAACACTGAGCTACCACTGTTAATTTTGCTAAAGGCTTTAATTCAACCCCTGTATCTTTCTCTCTCTCTGGCATGCACCCCAACTCTCTTCCTACCCTGAAACAAAGGGTTGAGGTGCCCTATATGCCTTGTCTTGGAATCTGAGCTGGATTCCACAAAATAAAAAGGCACTGTTGAAAAAGTAACCTGCTTATTAAACACAAGTGGGAAATAGAGATGGTGTGTAAACAACAATAAAGTAGAGCTGGGAAATGAGCTAAAAACATCTATTTTAACTGGAAACAATAAATTAAATGCAATATAATGGAAGTTCTCTGCAAGCATTTGTTTATGGCTGGAGGCTCCAGAGAGCCAAATCCAGTGTGTGGTTGACTCGGAGATACTCCACAGAAGTTTGTCAGCCCATTTCAGTGCCTTGCTGGGAAACTGGCTCTGAGACCAATGTACTTGAATCTTTCCATTTGAGGGGAAGGATAACTACAAAAAGTAGTTTAGCATTTATGAAGAAAGAATAGAGCACTGAAAAAACCCTCAAAAACTTGATTTCTTCTAAATTTAAGAAATAATAAAATGCTGAGACCAATATACATGAAAGAGCTAAAGTGTAGCAGAGCTGTAGAGCTGTTCACCCACCAGAAAAAAAATAGTCTCAACACTTAAGTCATCTTCTCTCCCCACTCTTTCACCACCAATCTCTGTTCTTGTTTTTCTGGTGCCCTTAAGACTCTGGTGATTTCAGTGGAGGACTATTTGGACTATTTATAATTTTTTTTCTGATTTTGAGCTAGGCTGCATAAAACTTAAACATAACAGTGGACAAAAGACCTGAAAACCCATTTCACCCAGCCCACGGCCTTCAGCTGATCTCAGCTGCAGCAGTGCTGCTATTCAGCTCTCCCCCTTTGGCTAAGGTGGTTCTCTGTAGATGTTGTGGTACTTGCCAAGACTGCTCAAATGTTTTGGAGAAAGAGTAAAAAGTCTATTTCTTTACTGACCCCTCCAAATAACCAGTGATTTGAAGTCAGCAGCGGCTGAGAAGAATGAGACTCCTATATTTATACCAAGAACTCAGAGTTTGGGTGTAAGAGTGTGTCCCCGTCATTTGGGACAAGTTCCTGCATCAGCATTTCCCCCCTGGAAATAACAACATTGTTATTGCTGTTTACTTTCGGCACCTTAATGTAAGAATGGACATTAGCAGTGCAGGGGGATGTGGGAAAGTACCCCAACAGGGCAAGGCAATCACAAAAAAAGAAGCAGTGAGAGAGGTGGGGCCTCTAAAGAATCACCACTGGTGGAGGAGAAAAAGCTCACAGAAAAACAACATTGAATACATTTCAAAAGTGGAAATATCTCATGTCGCTTCCATGGCAACCATGCTTATGTAAGCCCCAGATGAATAACAGGTAAAGAAAAGCAAGTGACATGTCGCCTTATTGGTGGGTTCCAATTGTTATCACGGTGTAAGAGGCATAGATTTCTGAGAAAAAGTGAAAGAAACCCAACAGAATAACTAATGAGTTTTTCTGGGTTGATCTAGAGCATCTGGCCATAAATCCGTATCTGCATGGAGAGGCATGCTCAGGTGTGTCCACAGCAGCACCAATCTGAATCAGTTCAGCCAGTTGCAGTTGCTGCTGTTTTCTCCCCCTCTAGTACCTTGCTGCAATTAAAGCTGAGGCTGGGAATAGGAGGCAAAGTTTTATGTCTCTGGATTGACTTTGTGGAAATCTCTGTAGAAAATAATGCTCAGTAATGGTGGACAAAACCCAGCCCTCTGGAGGAGAAGGTAAACAAACCATTATTTATTTCACTGACATCCCCTGAAAAAGACTATGTGTCTGTGACAGTGTCTTGTGAAGTTCATGATTTTCTTTCTATTCACTAGCTTATCTTAAATGAATTAATCTTGTATTTGCAGAGAAGGGAGTTGGACAAGACTCACTTCCCAGCGAAATTTGCTGCTTCCCTACACTTGGGTTAAAGATGTTAAGAGAAAGCTTCCTACCCTGTTATGGACNGCTGTGTGCTGGGGAGCATCAGGCACAACCCTGCTGTGGGAGGTGATTGTCCCACTCTGCAATGCACTGATGAAGCCTCCCTCAGGTCCTGTATGCAGTTTTGGGTGCCTCCATGTCAGAAGGACATCAAACTGTTAGACTGTGTCTGGGGGAGGCTGTGTGGTGTAAGGTCTCCAGTGCAGGACTTGGGAGGAGTGGCTGAGGTCACTGGGTTTGCTCAGCTTGGAGGAGGCTCAGGGGTGACCTCAGGGCAGCCTACAACTCCCTTCAGGCGGAAAGCAGAGGGNTATGTCTCTGGATTGACTTTGTGGAAATCTCTGTAGAAAATAATGCTCAGTAATGGTGGACAAAACCCAGCCCTCTGGAGGAGAAGGTAAACAAACCATTATTTATTTCACTGACATCCCCTGAAAAAGACTATGTGTCTGTGACAGTGTCTTGTGAAGTTCATGATTTTCTTTCTATTCACTAGCTTATCTTAAATGAATTAATCTTGTATTTGCAGAGAAGGGAGTTGGACAAGACTCACTTCCCAGCGAAATTTGCTGCTTCCCTACACTTGGGTTAAAGATGTTAAGAGAAAGCTTCCTACCCTGTTATGGACCTTGGATTATTATCCATTATTGATTTTTTTTTCATTTAGGCAGTGATGAAGTTGCAATAAGAAGCCCAAGAACAATTGAGAGCAATTTCAGGGCCTTGGAAGGATTCATTAAAGAATCATGGACACAAGAAATTCCAGCTACAGGGAAAGACGGAGGAAGAAACATGAAGACCCAGCAGGACTAATACTGGACCCCAAGGCTGGTGTCACTGACAGAAGCTGTCTTTTTTTTATCATGAGTTAGTCTACATGACATCAAACATCCTGGTGACATGTGGGGTATGCCTTTCCTAAAAGGAGAAAAGGATCTTTGTGGAGGAGTTGGCAAGGTGAGCACCAACCATATGAAATTTAACTAAGGCAGTACTGGATTCTCCTCCTAGGGTAGGGTACCCTATTATGCACAAAACTTGAGGGAGGAGAGCAGGCCCTGCAGAAGGAGATCTGGTGGGTTGATGGCAAGTTGAGTATGGGTCAGGGGTGTGCTGTGGCAGCAAAGAGGGCTGGCTGTGTGCTGGGGAGCATCAGGCACAACCCTGCTGTGGGAGGTGATTGTCCCACTCTGCAATGCACTGATGAAGCCTCCCTCAGGTCCTGTATGCAGTTTTGGGTGCCTCCATGTCAGAAGGACATCAAACTGTTAGACTGTGTCTGGGGGAGGCTGTGTGGGGTAAGGGCTCCAGTGCAGGACTTGGGAGGAGTGGCTGAGGTCACTGGGTTTGCTCAGCTTGGAGGAGGCTCAGGGGTGACCTCAGGGCAGCCTACAACTCCCTTCAGGAGGAAAGCAGAGGGGCTGGGGCTGATCCCCTCTCTCTGGGAGTGCTGACAGGGCAGGAGGAGATGGCATGGCATCAGGAGAAATCCACTCTGGGAATTATGAAGAGGTTCTTCACTGGAACTGGCTCCCCAGGGAGTGTCACAGCCCCATGCCTGTCAGAGCTCATGGAGCATCTGTAGGACACTTTTGTTTATATGGTTAGGTTTTAGGTAGTTCTTTGAGGAACAGGGAATTGGATTCAGTGATCCATATTGAGAAGTTACCTCAACAGCTGCCATGGGACTGCCTAGAGGACACAGAGCAAAAATGGTGTCTGGTGTTCGGCTTGTTCCAGACCAGATTTTGGTCAAGTGGAACTCAGCCAGAGCTGAGCCTTACGCTTCAGTGATCAGCCCAGCCAGTGGAGATGTCATGACCAGGAGCACAGAAAAGAAATGTAGACATCATGGACCTTCTGCGTGTGTGACTTCAGATTCCTTTGCATCCATTTATTAAAAAGCAGAAAAGTATAAAATTGATGGAAGCAAAAACTGAGCATAAAAATACCATATATAAACTAAGCACCTGTAACTTTTGAGTTTCAGCTCACAAGAATTGCTTAAAAGCTGCTTTGACTGAGTGTGCAGAGCTTTCACCACTCAGTTTGACACAATTACAGGTCTTTTACCCCGTTCAAAAGTCTCACAAACATCTCCAGGATGCTTTCCATTCTTTCAAAGACACAGACCCTTGGAAACTGCATCATTTGTGGCCAGCTGACCAGCACACCCTTGTATCTGCTTCTCTTCTTCCCAGGTTTTGGAGTGTCAAAGCCACAGTTTAGAAAAAAATGATTAAAAAATTATTATTTCCTGTTCCATGAAAATTTGTGGTCTGGTATCCCAACTACATTTAAACAGCATAACTTGTTCATCAAGAACAAAAAAATGGCTGTGATTTGTTGCCTTCTAGTAATTAGACCCTTCTGCATTTTTGTTTGTTTTCTACTCTCCTCATTGTAATACCCTTAAAATGTGGAATAGACTTCTTCCTCATTAGCTTCACAATGTTTTAAAACATATGACTAGGGCTTCTTTTATTAATGGTACTAAATTAATTCTGCCACATTTGTAAAAAAAAATAAAAATATATATATTTGGAAATTTAAAATAATTCACAACAAAATTTGAATAATCTCACAGCTATTCTGTCAGCATGCCAGCAAAAGAGATGTTCTGAGTCAGTCCACAGTTCTGCTTACTCCCCTCCTTTGTTTCTAATACCACTGAATAAAAGTAAAAACTACTGAGTACCTGTCCCTAGTAACCCAGACCTCCTGAGATAAAGATTGCATGGGGTTGATGTTTCCTTTTCCTTCCTTTTCCATTCCGTTCATGCTTTTTGACAGATTATCCTCTGACAATGCATTTCAGGGTTTGACTTTGATCGGACTGTGAGGGGATTTGCTCTGGGGTTTTTGTTCTTCCTTTGTGCCTCTCAGTACTCCTGCTATGTCCCACAATGAATTAGGAGATCCCTATTCTTCCCTGGTATTTGAGGCCTCTGTTACGCCACCTATGTGCTGCTCTTTTTTCCGGAGTGGAAATCCCTTAATATAAACCCTCTTCCTGTGCCAGCCACTCCTCACCCCTCATCACCTCAGCTCCCCTCCTGTGAGCTGGCTCCCACTGGCGCAGACCCCCTGGCAGCGAGGCCAAGCTCAGCGGCGTGCCAGGAGGGCAGGCTGCACCTTTGTGCCCAGCCTGCTGCAAACAAAGCTCTCTTCCAGAAGGGCCTGAGGGGCTGGGTGCACATATGGCTCAGAGCAGGCGGGACAGCTGGCTGCTGGAAAGGGCCACGGCTGAGGCATATGCTCTTTTGATGTCCTTCCACGCTTTGTGGGTCCGAGGCGCAGCAGCACCACATCTGTGCTGCAGAAGCCCAGTGCCTCCGTGACGTGCTGTGGCACCCACAGCCGTGGGGACACGCAGGCATCAGGGCAGGGTGGGATCAGCAGGACCCCTCCAGGGCAGTGCATGTCCCAAGCACCTGCTCCTAGTCCCTGGTGATGGGACACCCAGGGTCCTGGCACACTTGAGGTCCCCACCATCCACAGTACAGCCCCTGTGGGTTTTCTGGAAATCCTCCAGACCAACAGACACCAAGAGGAGCCCTGTTTGCTTTCCACAGCAACCGGGCCAGTCCCTTGTAGGTGACAGACAAAAGCAAGGTGTTGGCATTAGTTCAGAGGAGGAAAAGCACATTTCTGTGCTACTTGATGCAGGTGCCTTGGAAAGAAATGAGTGCTTCTCAAAAGCTGGGAAAAATGCTGCTGGACACATCTCTGCCTCCTTGGCTCCCAAGTATTGTCCCTGGGACAGAGAGGTTGGAATCAAACTGCATTTCTGGTGCTCAGGGGTTTGTTTCTCTGTGTAGCTTCTGAGTCCTGCAACACTCTTTGCAGCCTGACCACAGCAAAATTTTCTGTTCTGTATCTATTTTGTAGTAGACGAGAGCTGAAAGATGACCCTGCCAGCACACAGGCAGGTTCCAAGACTGGCTGGATATGCCTGACCAGGTGGCATCAGCATCTAGTCCTGTATTGTGCTGTAGTACTGCCTCAACCCCAGCAAGCTCTGGGCAGAACAGGACTGGGGGGCTGCAGAAACACCCCCACAACCTCTCTGCACTATGATAAGGTGAGATATTAAAAGCTTGCTTTGTCATAGGTCACAGTATGGGCTAGGTAAGTCTGCAAAGAGTTTCCCTCTCCTCATTTTTCATGACCTGTCATGTTTACAAGAGACTAGAAAAAACAATTTGAGCTTTTCAGAGCTGAATATTCTGAAATGTGTGTTTGTAAATCAGCCTTATGTGTGTGCAATTTTCAAATTATTCACCAAAGCCCAAACTACAAAGTCACTGGGACATGCAAGCACCGCAGATGTGGTCTCCTGTCCAGCTCTGACAGCACCAATATGCAAACAGCTGCAGTTAATGAAAAACAGCATGCCAGTGTTGCTGGGAGATGCAAAAAAAGAATGTAGTCTAAGAAAAAAAGAGAGAAAAAAACCCTTATACATTTGTTGATAATGAGATTACTTGCCAGTTATTTCTTTTTTTAACTGGCTGTGTGATGCAGTAGCCATATATTTTAACATTTTTTAAATTTCCCTTAAAAATAGCACGAAATTATATTGAGCAAAACAACACTTACAAAGTAAGAGATTGAAGCAATTGATAACCGAGGATCAGGATGCATGTTCTATTTAAAGCAGCACTTTCATTATTATTCATAAGTTATCAGATGAGAATTGAGCTGGTATGAGCACATTATCAGGCCAAGTGGTTTGACGTTGAGAGAGAGATGGATAGAGAGTGAGAGAGACAGAGAGACAGAGACAGAGAGACCCTACTAAACAACCAGGAAGTGTCCTTTGTAGTTCTAAACACAAACACATTTATGAGCTGAAAGTGTGTTTCAGATTGTATTACAAAGTGGGATTCCATATGGCAGCTGAGGTCCAGAGCTAGGATGACTCAGGAAGTCAAGATGAAAAGATGAGCACAGTTTATTGAACAGAACTGGTGGTTTCTGACCCACCCTCAGCTTCATGGCTTGCAGAGCACACTTACGAACTGGCAGAGCTTGAGACACTTCTTGCAGAAGCTGGAAATCATGACTACATTTTTCAAAGATTTACTTTCTAATAAAAAAAAACATAAAAAACAGTCCAGCTCCTAGTAAGGTGCTTTTGTATGTGGGATTTTATATAGGGAATAGACAATAGGACATCTGATTGATTACAGCTGTAAAATGTCTCAGAAGAAAACTGGTAATAAAAATGGCCAAAAAATAGGCATGGACCAAATACTTTTATGAGACTTAGGAGTTTCGAAGAAAAATTTTTAACAGTCCTTTTGGTGATAAAGAAAGCGGTTCTTTCTCTTTCACACATATGAAAAACAGGTAAACAAAGAACTGCCCAAACTGGCAATTACTTGCATTTACTCTTTACTCTATTTCTACTTAGACAGTTGTTTTTCCTGCCTTTGCTTGCTGAAGCAAAATCTGACTTCTGTGCAACCCTGCTGCAGTAATAGCACCTGGAGGAAGCTGTGCATCCCTCTGGAAGTCCTCTGTGGTGGGCTCTGGAGTGGAATTTCAGCCCCAGAAAAGTCAGCCGCGCAGCTCAAGCGGAGAGTCCCCCCCATCCCAGGGGAAGGGAAGCTCTTCCTGGAGCTGCCCTCCTCTGCCCACGGCAGCATGACTTCCTGTGCTGGCCAGCAGGCATTGGTGACCACCTGGAAACTGGCTATTGGTGAATGACAAAGTATCTACTTTATTTTGCGGGGGGAAAAAAAATGGTCCTTTTTGTTCTAGCCATTCTTGTACACTTCTGGTTTTGTGTCACTCGTGGTCATAAATGAATTTATTTCAGAATTTGAGGAATATGATAGAAGGCACCACTGTTTCCCCACAGAGGCTCTGATCTCTGTCTCTTCTTTCAGAGGGGTCCCTGTACACAAATGATCGTCCCCAGGTTTCTCTCTGAGGTTTACAGGCAGTGTTGTTCCACATCGAGAGCGGAAGATAGGATCTAAAAGTGATCAGCCTTTAAAAACGTGTTTAAGTGAAGCCAGGAAGAGATGTCAGACTACCAAGCAAAACAGCAAACAAAGGTGGGTCTGTGAAAGGTGTGTTTGACAGCGGGGCTATTCACTGCTGCCCTCAGAACGTTACTGAACCACGGTAAGGATCGGTCTGAACTTGAGTAAGGTCTTTGGGTGGTTCTGCAGCACAACTATAGGCTGCATGACCTTCCCCACGCAGCATTTAGGATAAAGACAGCTCTCAGGAAGAGTGCCTTCCTGAGCCATTCAGGCTTTTTGCCTTGCTCAGCATAGGCACAGGCAAGTCTGAAGCACGGAGAGCAGTGCCAGCGCCTGCATGTTGGGCAGTGCCATCTGCAGCTTCAGGCAGCGCGCCTTGGCCCTGGGCAGGTGAGCTCTCCCAGCCCACAGCAGCCTCAGCAGCACTCCTGCGCCACACTTGCCATTCTCTGCACCACCTGGGAATGGCAGGGTGTGGTGGCTGAGTGTCTTGGTTTAGAAGACAGGTATCTGCTAGGGAAAGCTCGAGTTTCCTTAGAATGGAGAATG
>VYXD01010087.1:29229-62848 GCA_013397195.1 Hylia prasina | reverse complement strand
AAAAAAAAAAAAAAAGACTGTCACTGAAGAGTCCAAAACTGAATCTGTCAGGAAGGAAAATGTACTTTGCTTCCTCTCATTGTCACAGCTTACTCTTGGCATTTTAGTTGGAGATCAAGATATCCAAAACCCATTCTTCATTTTTTATTTGGTTCCACAAGTTATGTGTGCACTAGATCCTCATCAGCCTTCAATTCCCTTTGCAACAAGCTTGACTAGAACATTTCTGTGTGAGCTTTCTTCTGTACTGCTCAGCTTGGGCACACCCCTGGTTGTGCAAACCATCACAGAAACACAGGGCTGGTGGAAGAGAATGACAAAAGGAAATCCTCAATCCACAGAGGCTTGAGCTGCAGTTGCCACCTTGTGCAGGCCTTTTCCTCCTCCCTAGGTATGGTGTTTACAGGAATAAGGGGAGGAAAAAATCAGGGGAAGGGAGCAGCAAGATGGAAGAAGCCGACTTTAGGCACTGTAGTTTTTGGTACAATGAGAAAGATCAGAGAGACATCTGAAGCCTTCAGCATGGCAAAAGCAATCTGCCTACCTACAACTGTGTGTGTGCCCCTGTGAGGCCCTCTGTGAGGTCTGGGAATCACAGATAGTGCTGACATCTCTTCCAGTGTTGCATTTGGACCAGCCCAGTGAATGCTTCCCATTTCCTTTCCAGGCCTGCATTGTTAGCTAGAGCTGAGGGACACACTCTCACATCAGCTTTGGGGAAGGGAGAAAGATGTAGGGGAACGTGGTCTCAAATTTGGCACAGTCCTTTTGTGTGCATAGGTGAAAAAGGGCATCATTTCAATGTGCTGTTCTTTTCACACACTTTTTGTATATCCCATTTTCTGTCTTGTTTCTCGGCTGAAACAGGGCCAGATCTTCAGCTAAAGGGGATTTGTAGAGCTCTCTGATTCTGACAAAGCTACTAAAATGTCTCTAGGCTCTTAATTACCACTTCTGTGTTTCCCCAAGATACACTGATTCACAGTACAGGGGAAAGTGCCACTGGGAAACCTGGCCATTGCTGCAGTGGTTTTTGCTTAACTGCAGCTTGACCTGGGGACTGTAATTACTGAGATTTAATGTAACAATAGTGTAATGACGTGTAGGCAAAGCAACAACAGAGAAAAGACAGACTGAGGAGGGGTGAAAGGCCCACGTTCTGGGGCAGTCATGTTTGAGCACACAAAGACATGGACCAGGTTTGGTCCCTTTATGTTCTGTAACCGCCTGGCCCTGCTGAACACAGCTGTGAAACTGCAGGAGGGGCCTGCTGGTGCTCAGGATGCTGATGCAGGTGGAGCTGCTGGCAGGGGTGTCCTGGAGAGGTCACAGTGGTGCTGCAGTGCCTGCACGCTCAGGGAGCACTGCTGGCACTGCCCTGCTGGCTCCCCATCCTCTGGCCAAGGCAGGCCAAGGGGACACAAAGGTGCTGGGGGCAGATGGGCTCTGGTATGCCCCAAGGGGTGGCTTTTAACTCCTAATGTCTGAGAAATTTGCTATCAGCAGATACCCTTTCTAGGTTTTGCACCAAGGGATTGCTTCTCAAATCAAGATCAGAGGCTGATAATTCATCTTCAGTCGTCTAAAATTCAATAATATGAATTCTCCTCTAGGATTCAATGAGATTATTTTATTGTTTGCAGTCTGTGAACCAGATAGGATCTGAAAACTACATTTTTTTAGTGTTCTCTTTTTAAATTTTTTTTTTACAAGGGCAGAAATAGCTTCTAGCTTTTTATTTTACTTAGCTCTACATTATTTAACCCTATTTGTTTTATTTATTGCCTGTGTACAATGTTACTCTGCATTGAATAAAGAGAGGACCTTGGCTGGCTTTCCATTTTTATTTCCATTTTCCTTTTAGCAGACAGACAGGGCTCAGAAGGAAGCTGTGACCGGTGTAATCACTGCTGTAGATGAAAGGGTGTCCCCAAAAAGGGATTAAAGAGAAAATTCCTGTCATGGCAACCATTAGTACAGGAAGTCTGGACAGCTGAGATGGCAGAGTATTTTGAAACCAGATTAGGAAAGAGGTGTAGCTTTTGACACTGATGCCCATGTGTGGGTGCTAATTAGGGGGAGGAAGGGCTGGCTGGGGGGTGATGTCCACATGGAGTCTTTGCAGAGAGGTTCTCCTGTTTCATCTGGTGGATGAGGACATCTGCAAGCTTGAGTTTAGTTCAGCAATTAAAAGTTCAGCTAAACCAATCCAGAAAGATCTCTCTTAATGCAGTGTTTCCCAGAATCTTTCTGGATGTCCAGAAACTCTCTCCTCAGCTTTACCTTCTCCTGTCCTCATTAAAAGAATAGAAAACCCAAAAGACAACACAGTGCAAACCTAATCTTTCCTGACAAGCCATATGCATCTCACTGTCTGAAAACCTGCCTATTACGGTTTGCATGAAGTCTATGCATTAATCCACTTACTCTTTGTCTACATCTTGTCAAAATTTGGTGGTATTCCCCCAGTTTTCTCTTTGCATCAAGATTATTAAGTTGATTTTTTTCTTATCACAGACACCTTAAAGCCTGATTTTGTAGAAAATAATGGATATAGACATAAGTAGATGTCATAACCTGAATTTATAACCAGTAGGTATTCTCTATAGAAATGATGCCCTTTCCCTTTATCCTGAAAAGTAGCACAAAATGCACGCTGCCCACATATTTGAACAAGACAGGCATCCAATCTCTATCCAAAGCCAGGTCAAAGGTGAATCTCACAAATCTAAATCCAAAGCCGGATTTGCACAGCTCTAAGTTTAATTCACTACACCAGCAAATGCTCTCAAGGGCTCAGACATCTTGAATGCACTGCTGTAGATTTGAACTCCAGGGCACCAGACTATTTTCCCACACAGCTCTTCAGCAGCAGCAACAGTAAATCTTGACTCTGTGATGAAGCTGTGCATCTTTGTCATGTTTTTAACTATAAAATTACTCTTTCTGAGGGAGAGACTTTGCAATGCTGGTGATTGGAGTAAAGGGGTTCATGTTTAGCTGGCTAGGTAATAATCTATAAAGGTGCTATAAAAGTGATGGGGAGAGCTCAGGAAATGCCATCCCTGTCAGGGATCTCTGGCAGCTGCACATTTCCCTGTTCCTCTGCCTGTGAACAAAGGCAATGGAATTCCAGGTAGGAAGATTGCAGCTGCAGGCAGAGCTGTGGCTCAGACAGAAGGTCCTAGCATGCATTTTTGGCATGAGAAAATAATCATGTATGAAAACTCTGGACTGCTCAACAAGTAGAAAGTCCAGAGCTCATACACTGGGGAATATTGCTACAGATATCAGTCACAAAGGAATTACAGTCTGTTGGGGTAGCTGAGGGATTAATTTATTTTTTCCCATTAAATGCTGTATTCAGTAGGGATGGTCAAAGTCAGATCTTCTTAGACGTGGCAGGTTTGGTACTCCATTTGGACAAGAAATCAAAATGAAACCTCATTGATGGAACGGGAAGTGCCGAAACAGCAATATATATTGTTCAAACTCTTGAGCTAAATAAAACTACTCAGAAAATCTGACACAAAACATCCCTGCTTTCTTTATAAATTTCTTTCAATCTGTGACCTCAAGTGAATGAGCCTTGACTCCTTCACATTCTTCCTGAAGGCTGAGAACTGTCTAAGCACAAGTCTGGCCATAGAAGAAAGGCAGTGCAAGGTACACTTTGGACCTTGACACAACTTCACTCCTCAGTCATCCCCAAACTGGGGAAAGCCATCCCAAACTACCCTTCTTCACACCAGCTCTTGCACCTGCCAGACAGAAGAGATGCAGTTTTGATTTTGGCATTTGCTGGCATTTCTGCAATGATGATTGCTCAGAAAATTGCATTGTTGATGTTGTTGTTGTTGTTATTATTATTATTATTAAATTGGTGCTGATGAAATATTAAAGTTACCAGGACATCACTGCTTAGGTGGAGGCAGCTGCATTTTGCATTTATTTATGCTTTACAAACAGTAACATTATGGTATTGATCTGGTCTCAAGCAAAAATATGCTACTTTGACTCATTTATTCCCAGACAGGGAGCATGCATGGAAAATCTCATGAGAAACCTGCCCCTTCTGTCCTCTAGGTAGGCAGGACAGGTGGCTTTCCCCAGAAGGGACTCTGAGTGCAGATTAAATATATCTATTGTAAAAATCAGATGCTCTTTCTTCAACAACTTTGAACTGCTGAACATGTTGGCATGCTGCTGATGTCTGTATAAAACTGGAGGAGATAGAAACTGGGTAAGAATTAGTCTAGGAAAAAACTGTAAAACCAGTTTCTGTAAGGCCTGTATGTGACCATGAGTGCTCTTCCCACAGATGTTGAACCAGCCTTCCTCTGGGATGTTCATATAACCAATCGTGAGAAAATCTGGCGTGTTCCACTTTGTGGTGCCACAGGATAATGCTCTGTATGAGTCATGGGGGAGTGGATAATAAACACAGAGGGTTTTCCTAGTATTAGTGGTCCACAACTTGCTGATACTGTAGCTCAAAGTTAAGAGCACTACTGTTTTATCATGCAAGAGGCTTATTTCAACTCCTGTCCCTCTAAGTGTGTTTTCTTGATAATTTTCAATTACATCTTCTTGATAGCTGCCTAATTTCATTATTATTCTCCAGTGAAGTGTTTTAATTTTCTCTTCTTCTTATCTTGAAGGGACCAAGGAAATTTGCAACTGTCTTTTGATTTTTGGAAATATTACCGTCTGCAGAAAAAATAGTCAGTTGTAATTATGTCTTTGTTGTAACATGCTGAGTTTTTGTTCTTTTATTCTCTTCAGACATCTCCCTCATGTGTTGATTTTGCTGCTTCCAGACTTTAAAAGAACTAAATTTCTTTAAATATTTGTATTAGAAGTATTTGAATCCAAACTGTAAGAGGGAGGAAACAGAGAAATTAAAAAATGCAATAAATGCCTCCAAGGGGCAAATGAACAGCCTTGAGATACTCAAAGTACTTTGGTTCTCTGAGTTTAGATGAGAAACTGCATGTCCAGTAGTTTGTATACAGTGCAGATTTTTCATCTGCAGTCCAAAGGGTAAAGAGATAAACAATGACAGGCTCTGAAATTTGGGATCATGAAAAGTAAGTGGTCTACAGGGGCCTCTATAAGGAGAAATTGATGACTTTCAGGTGATTTTTTGGTCACACTCTATTGATTAAAGTAGCAATATCATAGGGCTCATGCACTCACACTCCTTGATCTAACACAGAATTCAGTAAAATCCGTGTTCGGGAGCACAAAACTGACCTCAGCTCCATGGCTGCTGAGCAAAGGCAGTTGTTGCAACTTGTGGCAATGCTTTCAAGCATCCTCATTCTGCAGAAAAGCTTATTGGTCTGCGTGCAGGCAGGGTGAGGTGTCATGCCACCACAAACACAGTGACCCTGCCTTGCTGCTGCTCTGGGCTGTGGAACAAACTGAGGCCATGGGAACAAGCACTGAAAAAGAGAATCAAACCGCTCAGCACTCTGGAAGCTAATCAGCTTCAATCAGTCCTCCTCAACTCCTATGATTTTTCACCCCCCTGGGTGTCACTGAGGAGGAGCAGGGATGTCAGTGAGGTCCTGGGACCCCATCCAGTTGCTGCAGAGGAGCCAGGCTTGGATCCTAATGGCCATAGGGAGGAGGAAGGGACACTGAAATGAAATACTGGCAGGAGGCTGGGGGTGGATGACATGGGTGAGAGGTGTGTGAGCTCTGGGACAAAAGGACATGTGACACAAGGGCTGTCCTGCTGCGTGGTTAAAAGAGAAAATTCCTCTTTTCTAGCTCTCTGGTGCCTTGTTCTCCCCATTCCCTCATACTAGATTTATTTCCATTAAGCTCACACTGAGCTCCAGGAGGACTGGGCTTGAGGTGGGGAAGGGTTCTGGACAGGAGATGTCAGCTCTCAAGCCTTCTTGCATGGACACACGCACCAGCCTTCTGCCCTGTGGGGCCATGGAACATCGCTGGCAGAGCATCTTCCCCTGCACCACTTCTCATTTTGGTCAGCATGAGTGTGTCTCAAATCTCCCCAGATGCCTTTGGAAGTGCCATCTGGCCTGCCTGGTATTCTTAACCAAAGCCCAATCATTTCTATCATTATCATCATTTCTATCGTCAATCATTTCAATCATCTTACAGATGATTCATCTATCATTTGTAGGATCATGCTAAAGAACTTTCTGTCCTTAAACTGTAGTGCTCTTCACTTCAGGCACAGCACTGATGACCAAAATGAGCATGAGATTGCTGACCCTTGTCTCCCCAAGCCCTGAGACTCCTCTTGAAGGGTCATTACCCCCAGGGATGATGGGAAAGGCAGCTCTGAACAGGAGTGACAACACCACCTGTGACCATCAGCATCCAGAATAACCCACCAGCTGTGCTGCAAATCAGTTCCCACTTCAGCCTGTGGCACCTCCAATTTATGCCAAATCATTCCAGAAATATCCACTGTTTCATTGATTTGGGATTATTTCCCATCATGGCTTCCAGGGCCATGAAGAAGAAAAATAAGACACAAATTATCATAAAGCAGATGCTCAATTGCCAAAGGATAATTTTAATCTAAAAGTCTGAATTGTTATTTTAAAACCTCTATACCCAAATGCAATTGGACTTATTCTTGACTGCAAGAATTCACAATATCTTCAGTTCTACCTGAGGGATTTTCTTGCCACATTTCATACAGAAACCAAAAGTGACAGAGTTATTATGTTGCTTATAATAGAAATAATCTCAAAATTCATGAGCTGCTGTCTTCATAAATATGTATTATGAAGTGCCTATTTTAATGTGATAGGATGTTAAATAGCAGTGTTCTGGAATACCATACCTGGCTAAGGAAAATTTCAATTTTATGGCAATTGCAAGTTTTTAAAGTTTTATTTGTAATTTCTGTTTTCTTTAATAAGGCAGCTATAATATTACTCAGAAGCAATGTCTTTTTAGCACTTTTTCTACCTGCTTCTATTTTTCCAAGCACAAAGAAATTAGACTTTGAAGGTAAAATTTCAGATTCTAAAGTACTGATCCAATCTGCTTTGAAAAGTGGGCATAATTTTGTTAAAGCTTGTTCTGCTTTCCACCATATTATCGGGTTTTTACTGTTATACATCCAAAAGACTGTTAAAGTCACAGTTTGGCTCTGGAGAAAGTGAGCTACTAGGCAATAAATAGTAATTGCTGCAGGTACAGAAACCAAAGTTCCTTATCAAGGTCTGAAAAGTTAATAGGCAACGTGTGAATCATGAACAAGAGACATATTCCAAAAGAGATGTGTGTGTTGCATTCAAAAAGGACAATATCTTTCTTGAAAGAGATATAATACCTGGATGAATCTCAGTTTGCTCAAAGCATTACTGGCTAATCATGCCTTTGTAGATGTCCATGGAACAATGTCACATATATATTATTTATTCCCATGTAAAAACCTGGGTGAAGGAGCTGCATGGGTCAACTTTTCAGAGTCATTTCAAAGAGTACAAGAGGAGAGACAGGAAAAATAATAAATAAATGCAGACATTTTGAGGCAAATGGCCACCTCAGAGCTGATTATAGAAATAAAGGAAATATAAGCCCCCAAGTGCAATAGTGTTGCAAACACTTGCTGGAGGGAAGTACACTCTGAACAGAATACGAGGGAGGAACAGCTCCAAGGGGAAAAAAAGAAGCATGTATGGTTTGAGTTTAAAACCATAACTCATTTACATTAAGAGATCAATCAGTGGGAAAATCCATTCTGCAGTGTTAGCCCATCAGTGAACAAGCTAATTGAACACAGAGCGAATGAGAGCCTGGGTGGCCTCTTTTCTCTTTTATCTGCTCAGCAAAGCTCACAGCAGCTCCAAGATCCCCCTCTCCACACGCCTGGTGCTTTCAGACAGGGTGACCATCCAACTGAGCCCAAGGAATTTCATCTGCAGGAGCACAACAGCCTTGAAATTTATTTCCCTGCTTCTGAGTGGAGCTTGAGAGCTGTGCTCAGCCTTGGCTGCTGTGCTGCCAGGGTCTGGTGCCCTGGACACGGGGCAGGAGCTGNCAACACTCTGTGCTGAGAGCTCCTGAAATAAACACGCTTATGTAACATCCAGAATCGTCCCATCTTTCCCCTGTGTTCTTTTGGCAGAAAGGCTCACAGGAAATATCCTGTTAGTGGAGATAAAAGGGTTGATTTACTCTGTTCCTGGTAATACATAATTGCTTAATCGCAAACACATAATTAAACTCCATTGGGAAGGTTACAGTGACAATGATTGTCCAGCAAAGACCAGTTCCCCCAGAGAGGCAATATTTGCATCAGCTGTATTTTTTTATAATGGGAACAAGGGGAAATGCAGTAAAAAACCTGAATGTTTGGCAAGAGCTGTGAAGGCATGGGGCAAGGGAGGCTCGACACAGCCAGAGAGGCACCAACAGAGGAAGGGGAGATAAGGTTTTGAATTATTCCCCTCACTAACTGAGCTGTTTGCAAAAGCTGTCTCTCTGCAAAAGCACTTCTTGTGTATTGAGGAGGTCACCAAGCTCAGCGAGTTCTGAAGAGGCCTCTGGAGTGCTGAGCACCCTCCCAGACAGAACCACCACTGGGGCTCACCTGGCACCACCAGCCACCCTCTGGAGGCTGCTCCTGTGGGTGCCACGGGGCCGAGGGAACCAAGGAAGGAACCACCAGTGGCCAGAGCAGCTGCAGCATTCCCAGGTCTGAAACACAGATTCAGCGGGGAGCCACAGCTTCCCAGCACAGAGACCACCACTCACTCTGTCCCCTGTTGTAAGGAAAGCCTGAAAGGAGCAAGCAGAAAGCTGCTCTTCCCCAGGGACACAAGGCACTTTTGCAAACTGGTGCATGAGTCATAACTCCTTTTATTGAAACTTGTTCTTCAGTCATCTGGAAGTCAGATCTAAAGATAATTTCTAATCTCTTTGTCATGTAAATTCTGTGTCACTACTGTATTAGGCACCCACCACAAAGGAACAGTAGTTTGCTGAGACTGACAGACTTGTGTGCACGTCCACAACACCAAAGCTTCCCCAGTAACTGTACATGAATGAGGTCCTGTTTGTGCACAGAACTCTGCATTCATTTTTATCGTTGGTGATGGAGAAAGTATGAGAGCTTAAAAACAAAATAAAAACCTTCAGAGCACAAGAGATGCTGTGCTCCTAACAGAGAGAAGACAGTCCGTTCCAGTTTGTGGGAGACAGTGTGTAAGTGCAAGAGCATCACTTTGCAGCCTGCAGAGCAAAAGAAGAAAAATCTTTGCTTCAGAAAATGGTGTTTGCCTTGAGCTGGCAAGAAATATTTCAATAACAGGTTGTGGGGAACGTAACTTCAAAGTTCGAAAGTTGACAGAGTTTTGGAAGTGGTTGCTGAAATTTGCATCCAAAAGTGATTTAACTTCCCCAGCAAGTGATGTGTACACATGGCACACACCACTAAACCACATATGCACTCAATGTATGAACTCCCACTTTCTTGACTTTCCATTCCAGCTTTAACATTTTTTCCAGCATAAAAAGAAATGAATCAAGCTTGCAATAGGATGTGTGTATAAATGCCAAATAAAAAATTAAAATCAGCTGCTATTTGAAAATTACTGAGGCTGGAGTACTTTGCTTGGATAATTAATGCCCTGTAAATCCTGTACACCACTGTGGGCAACCAGCTAAAGGAAGAACTCATTAGGCCGAAGCTGTTCCAGGTTTATTTGGCTTTCCTTGGTAGCATGACCTTTTATAGTGACCAAAATGGTTATAAAATCATCAGGATCCATGGGGCAAACTGTTTTTCTGTGCACTGGTTCCTTTGAGTAAGGTAATTAATTTTAAAAGCATTTTCTTTGCTCCTGCCAAAGAGGAAATATTCTGGCCAGAAAAGAAAAAATAGGGGGGACATGATGGAGAATGCATTGCCTAACATCTCCTTTCCCCCAACTTACTCTCCTGAAAAAGCAAGATTTCCTGGGACCATATGGAATCAGAATGGCAACAGCCTGCAGTATGTGAAAGGTTTTCTGCAACAAAACAGAATTCCTTTCAGCCTAAAAGTACAATCAAAGCATCTCATTCAAAGTTTTCAGGAGAGATCTTTCTTTTGAGAACTTGTTAATTATGGTAGGAACAAATTTACCAAAACAAATCTTCACTTTATGAATGCTGGGAGCTGTCATCTCTAAAAATGTTTAGATGCAATACAGGAAGAGAATGAGACAGAAATTTTTTACATCTTGTTTAATACTCTAAAATTATCACCATCACTGCTAAATAAGAAGTGGCACTTGGAAGAAAAACAGGCAGTCATTTTTCTCTTGACACTATTTAAAGTGAGTTCATTCGTACCTGTACAAGTAGATTTAATGGTAGTGAAAGATGCAGCCTCATCTCAGTTGGTGGAAAATTCTCTCTGTTACCTTTCTCTCCATTCCCTTTTATTTTTGTCATTATTTTATTTATATATATATATATGTTTTGGTGGGGTTTTTTGGTGGGGTTTTTTTGTGGTTTTGTTTTGTTTTTGTTTTTTGGGGGGTTTTTTGTTGGGTTTTTTTTTGTTTGGTTGGTTGGTTTTTTTGAGTGGTGTCCTATCTTCCCCAAACACATGAGAAGGTGCATGTCCAATCACCACAAAACAAGAAGAGGCTAGCAGCCACTCTGAAAGCAGAGGTGCATGTCACCTTCCCTGCTGCAGGATTAGCCAAGCCACGTGCAATGTTTTATTTCCACGAACATGTCCTTAACATGGAGTGGTAGCAGTGCTAATGGAAGATACAGGCTGGCAGCTCCTAATTTGCATCAGGGTTTAGCAATCTTGGTTTTCTTCAGGAGTTATCCCAGCAGTGAGCTGAGGAAAGCAGCATGTGCTGGGGCCTGTGCCTTCCCAGCCTCTGCCTGCTGCACTCTGTCCTGCAAGAAGTGTCACAGTAGGAATTGGGAGGAAAAGGACATGCTTTTCAAGAACAGCAGGATGCATTTGCCTCTATTTCTAGTTCCCTCACACTTCCATTTTTGGAGTGTGCTAACACCTATCTGAAAAGCGTGTTGGATGCTTTGGACCCAGTAAGCAGCACACCACAAGCAAACAGGAATGCTGTTATTCAGAGACATAGATGATATGATGCTGGGCATGGACCCTGAAACTCACCTGCAGCATGATGGGCATCCTCCTGATGATATCCCACAGAGTAATCACAAATCATTTTGAGGTAACAAAACCCTTCTGGGATAAAATGCAATAGCACTGCAGTCAGTTACAATCACTTGGCACAGCTAGAGTTTTGCTCCTACTGGGATGGGAATAGGACCTGAAATATCAGGGCCTACTGAAATAACTCATGGTCAGCATCAATGATGCAAATGCAATTAATATTTCTGCCTGGTCTATAATGACTCTGCTTTCCTAATGCAGTAGAGTAGTTAGAAAAGCAATGGCACATAATGGCACATAAACACTTTCCAAGTGGCTGTCCTATTAAGGTTATGCAAGACCCAGGGCAGTCCTCTGCAATGTGATGTCAGCTCTGGCTCCTGGCCTGACACACAGTTACACAACAGGACAAGGCAAGGGCAGAAAACAGAGATGCTCTGGAGTTATCAATTTTTTTGAAATACAGTTTAAGCACATAGCTTCTGTTGCCATCACTGGGAAAACATCAGACAGAAAAACAGCAGTGGGGAGATTTATGGTCACACTCGGACATGATGGATTTTTTTCCTTTCCTATATCTTATTCTTTATTCTTCTTTCCATGTATCTATCCTGATTTTCCCTCTCTGAGAGTCTGGCAGGGTAGCGAAAGAAGCTCAGAAGTACATATGACTGAGTAATGCTCTACTAAAGGCAGGGAATCTCTCTTTCTTTTTTCGTGGTTTCATTTTCATGGGGTTTTTTTCTTACTTCATGCATAAGCTGTTAGCCGGGAAGCTCTACTGATATTTATCATTCCTTCCACACTGGTTGGTTTGTGCAAGAAGCACGTGGTGGGGATTTGGCCCAGCACTAGGGGAGATCACAAGCAGGGAAACAAAATGTCATGTCAGGTTGCATAGGAAAGGGAAAAACACAAACCTTTTTCCTCACTGCCTGCTTAAGCCTGCTGCATTACAGCAATGAATGCTGAACATATGTGGAAGTGCATCTGTGGTGGAGAAGAACCCTGGGTGCCACCCTTGGAGGGTGTGTTCAGCTGGTCTCACTCCCAGTGCTCTTTGGAGAGATCAGGGATCTCACCTGGGAGAAATGGTCCAGTTTAAAGCCATGTAGGTGACCCTAGCTGGTGAGGAAGTTGCCCAGCACAGAAAAAGCCCTGCAAAAGGATGTCCTAGTGCTCCTCCAGGGGACAAGGAAATGTGGATTATCTTTTCTGGTGCTGGTGAGAAAGGTCCACATGGGATGGGCATGTGGCTGCTGGCCCTGTAGTTGGGCTCCACACCACAGCAGGCTGCTGGCCTTGTAGCTGGGCTCAAACACACTCAAAACCACAGCAGCAGCTGCAGTCTGAGCAAGGGGAAAGACAGAGAAGAGGGGCAGCATGCACCACTGTCTGTTATCCAGCTACAGGACACACCATCCCAAAGGAAAGGCCTCTGCCTAATCAAAAGAGTTTTCTGGAAAACTCCTGATAGTCAAGAGAGGTATGGAGCCCAGGGCTTTCCTGTTCCTCCTCAAAACACTAACAAATTGCTACTTAATTCCCATATTTTTCCATCAGTCTGTTTAAAGAGCTTGACTGTTCACTCAATTGCTCAATCAGGAGAATGCATTTGCTTGACATGTTGGAGTCCCATCTACTCATACATATAGTTATCTTTTCCACTTACACCCTGGTTAGGCCTTATCAGAATAAAGACGTGAAACTTTTTAGACAAAACCAGTATTGGTAATGAAGTTTTGAACTGTAAGCACTAAAAAAGCTCAGTCTGAAATAAACATTTTGTCTCCAATGATCTGCTACAATTTTATGTCTTCTTTTATCTCTGACACATACCAGCTTGGATTAATTTGTTTTAGTGCTATCTTGGAAGAAGACATCACTGAAAACCACTCAGCCAAGGGTTCCCCTGATGGTGAAGAAAATCACACCTGAAGCACAAAATGACCTATTCTATTTTGGAGTTTTGTGGAATATTTGATCCTGATCTGTCGTGTGTGGCTCAAGCCTTCGTGACTCTCTGTATGTTGGTGGTTTTTTTGATGAAGAAAATAAGCAGTAAATCCAGGCCTGAATGGTCAGGATCTCTGGAAGTCTATGCATTAAAATAGAATAAACCAGTTCAGAAAACTAGCCTTTTCTCCTTTTGTTCCATGTTACATCCTCAACATTTGCCTTAACCATCCTTGGTAAGATTTTTTCTGCAGGGTATGTATTTTATACTCTGACAACTTGGTACAAATATTTTATTGTCAGAATTGAGACACAATTATGCTCACAATCCAACTACCTGTGGATTTCATGTGTCTGAACTTGTGACTGCTTATGAAAAAATAAAGCTTTTTTGTTCCCTCTCTAGTCATCACAACTCAATTGGAACCATCATTCAGGGGAAAGAGACCTTCTCAGAGAAAAGCAGGTTTCTCCTAGGTTATAAAAAGCCTCTGCATTTCTCTGAAGCAATACAAATTCCTTGCATTTTATAAAAAACTCATTCCACTTGAATGTTAATGCTACCTCCAAATGATGTGTTTGTGTGTGATTGTGTGTGTGTATTTGTGTGGCTTTGAAAGAAGCCCTTCACAAAATCTGTTTGCATCAGAGATGCAACTGGTGGACTTCCATCTGAATGTTGCTATTGTTCTCATCTCATCTCATCATCTCATCTCATCTCATCTCATCTCATCATCTCATCTCATCTCATCTCATCTCATCTCATCTCATCTCATCTCATCTCATCTCATCTCATCTCACATTTGCTTTTCCGGTCATTCTCAGATGTGACTTCCCAGCCACAAGAAATTGTTTTGAGTTGGTATCAGCCTAATTCATCTGTATTTTCTTTGTCTGAAAGAAGTTTTTAGTGCCAAAATAAAGGAGGGGATTTTATTGCCAACTCTTCGGTTGCTATGGGGAAAAATTCAGTCAAGAGAGTAGATTTCCACAGGTCAAGGTCCACAGAAGAGGAAATTTTTTTTCAGAATACTGACTTTAGTCTGCCTTGAAATAAGTTGTCCTTGCTGTGCTTGGAAAGAACGTGAATCAGGCCATCCAGTGCTAAAATGAGCCGTTGTATCCTCACACCCAAGTCTGTCAATCCTGGCACTACTTTGCCTATGTGGTTCTTTAATACCTTTGAATATCTCTGGAATAACTTGCTCCCCTCAGCAAGCTAGTCCAGGTTCTGTCTGGCCTCACAGTCCCCACTTTCTAACTTGTATCTCTTTCAGGTCATCTAAGATCCTCAGTTTCTGGGAAATTAGATGATTTTGGCTGACATCAGTGAAGTTTCACCATTAAACATTCTTTGAAGGTATGACCTAGTACTGTCAAAATTCAGTCCTTTCACTTCCCTCTTAATTTTTCTCTGTTCCTACCTTTTATCTCTTGATAGATTCACAATGTTCCTTCCACTCACTTTAACATCTAAGCAGTGTGAAAGTGCTGATGCTCACTCCTACATACCATCAGCAGCATTCAGCTCCCTTCTTCTGTTCATATTTCTGAAACTTTCAGATCTTCATCTTCACACATGCCCACTACAGCATTCTGCTGGGAATCTAAAAAACATATCAGACGTCAGACATATAAAGAAGTTTCTGAGATAATTTTCCAGCCCTGTCTTTCTGAGCAAATAAATCTTTTTGTGACCCTCAGCAAATTCCTGAGTTTAAATTCTTAGGAACTGCCTTTAATACCACTCACAGGGCAAAAGTTCTGCCAGTTCCTCTGTCATTATGTGTATCTACCCACCTCTGTCACGACCTCAGTCTCTACTGTCCATTTTGACCTGTTGCCAAAAGGGAACTTCTATGTTTTCTTCACTTTGTCTTTTCTAGAATGCACAGTTTTTCAGAGGTGTCCTAATTCTTCTGGAAAGAAGGTTGGTCCTCCATGTGATTTTAGTCCTTTCCTTAAACCCTCCTCTGACTACAAATGTCTAATTATTAAATATGAAGTACTACTATCTCTTTTAATTAACTTGACACGTTTGAACACAATTAAGCCATAAATCATTTTCAAATGCCCAGGTGCACATGTGCTAACTTTTGCACGAATGACTTCCCTATCAACCTTGTTTTAATTTTCCCCCTGCTCATCTTCTAATTCCTCATTTATTAGGTCTTGAATAAGTAGAATGAATCACAAATAAAATAGCATGCACTATGTGTTTGCACAGACACTCACATCTCAATTTTATTTCCCACTCCTGCTTGGATTATCTGTTATATTAGAAGCCCAGCATGGGCTAGGAGTTAGCTAAACCCCCTTCAGCTCAGCCTGCATCTTGCTGTGATATCCCTGGGATGCTCCTGCTCTGTGCCCCGAGGTTTAGCAGAGCAGAATATGGCAAAGGTCTCACAGTCATGGTTCAAATTTTGTGCCACAGCATTGGTGAACAGGCACATTGTGCTGGCACCAGCAAGGCATCTCCTTGGAGAAAAGGTTGCCTTTGTATTTTGACCACTGTGTAAGACACAGACAAGATGAACAATTCTTCCCTGGGTGTGATCTGTGTACAGCTGTCAGTCTTGCTCCCCCAGACAAGGAATGCTCTTAGCCATAGATTTCACAGCAGATACCTTTTTTTTGCAGCCCAAAACTGCATCTTGGACTGCATCATTTTCCCATCTTGGACTCCTGCTGTGGACACTGTTTATTTGGTTGTTGTTAGGCTGGTTGTTTATTTTGGACTTTGATTAAATAAAAACATATTAATGTTCAGCAATTACACAGAACTGTTTATAGATAGCAGTTTGCAAATGATTTAAAGACAAGAGAAGTCAGAAACTTATTTGAAAATCTGGTTGTTCATAGTTCACATGGTCTCAAGGCCTTTTTGGGTTTTGTTTCTGTTCATTTTGCTGTTTGTTTTTGTTCTAGAAATAACTTTGTGTAGTCTGGCTTCACCTAGTAGGCTCTGTGTCTATTGTTACAAGCTTCTATTGTGAATCTGCTCTAAACTGCATGCCTTCACTTTCTCATCTTGTCCATAATTTCCTGTGCCTTCTTCTGATACAATTAATCACTTAATCCAAAGAAACCTAATGATGATACCCTCCAACACTTAGGTAAGTGCCTTAACAGAGAAAATTTTGAACTTGTATAGAAGGGTCCACAGTGATGGGGATGCTTCAGTGGGAATATTTGCCTTCAGGGACTGCTGGAATGACAAGAGATTACAAAGTCGACCACTGCTGGCAAATGCCATATAGAAATAGCAGATGTGCTCAGTTATCTCCACTGAAGATGCAATCCATCTCACATTGCTTCCTATCCATCTGAAAAAACATTTCTGCAATGCAGCCATAAGCAGTTAAACATCAATGAGAGCCAGACTTGTCCATTCAACTCTTGCTGAAGACATTCACAAGGCTACTGAAAATCTAATGAAAACACTTCTGCTTTGGGCCATGACCAGAGACCTGGAATCAAAGCAGAAACACCCCCCCCTGCCAGCCTCCTTGCTGTTTTGTTCTCCACCTGCAGAACCAGTGGATATCTAAATGAGAACAATATGTCCTGGCAGCACGTTCTGAGAGCAGGCACGGCTCGGGGCAGAGCCCAGCCTGGCTGCCAAGCAGCATCATGCACCAGAGATCTCTGAGATCTGCTCCTCTCAGGGTGCTAAAGACACAAAAGTCTCCTTCCTCACACCTTCCCCACTTTTCTCAGAAGCACACAGAGCCACATAATTAAATAGACTGTCTTCCAGGAACACCAGCGTTTACCTGGAAAACAGAGGAAACTAGAACTGTCACAAATACCTTGCTTTTTGTAGCACTGCTGAGAAAAACAAAAATATGCAAGCAAAAGAATAGGAAAATGTAATTGTTTTTAGAATCGTAGAATATCCTGAGTGGGAAGAAACCCACAAAAATCAGAGATTTCAGCTCCTAACCCTAACAGGGCATCCCCCCCAAATCACACCATGATTTTCTTTTTTGTGATCACCAAATGATCACAGTCATGAATGTTCAATGGATGATGCTTTTCTCATCATGACAAGAGGAAAAATAATCTAAAAGCAAACCAGGTTTCCCTCAATTTCAGCAAAAGTATGTTGTTATGAGCACAAATACAGCAGAGAATGTTTTCACCAATGGTGTTAACTTTGAGAAGCTCTGACAAAAAAGGAATAGCAAAGCTCTTTGTGTCTGGTGCACGCAATTTAAAGAACACTGCTGGACATGCTAAGGTGGGTAGACAGACCATCAGGCATCTGATGTGTAGTTAGATGGATTTGGATGAATTTGGGTGGCATGTAGGCCTTCAAGTGCCATGCTGGTAAGAAGACAGTAATCAACAGAATTTGATCCTTTATTTAAGCAGTCACATGTGAGAGAGATAGGGTGAATTTTATTTCAAATATGACTCTGAGTTTGGTAGAAGGGCTTTTTTTGTGGTGTATTACACTAAGAAGGTCAGAGAAACTGGAATAATACCTTGAAGTTCTTCTCTGGGCTCTTTTCTTAATATTCTCCATCCCCAGCTCTTCAATTTTGCAGGTAATTTGCACATCCTTTTAAGTAAGTAATTATCTATTGTTTAGAAAAAAACAGAATACTGGAACGGAACAATAAGCTAAACAATACCACCTCTTTAGTCCAATGGAATATTTTTGCTACTTCAAATTTCTCGCTTCTAATTTTTTCATTTTTGCCGTGTTACAAAGCTTTGGAAATTGCACTGTAGCTTTTGAGGCTCATGTGCCGCGAAAGCATTTTTCAGTAAAATAAGTTTGCTTGGAAGTAGTTCATTTTCCTATAAAACTATCAGAGCATTCACCAAAATGAGACAAATTCAGAAATTTCATCTTTCACCTGCTGTCACTCAGAGCATAAACCTTATCTCTTCTTGCCCTGCCAAATGCCTGCACGCCCATCACGCTTTCTAATCAGCTTTTAGGTGAAGAACATATTTTATGGTTATCACGTGTGAAATCAGAGTTCCAGATCCTTTGAGGTAAGATGGAATGGACTCAGTCCTCACTGTCAGTTCTCCTAATTACTTTGGCAGACATTGAGTGCTTGGCTTACACCTTTTTCACAGTGGTTTTGCAAAAGCTTAAAATAAGGTGGTGCAAATTTCTTGGGGTTCTTTCATGAACTTGTGTTCATCTTTCAATGCTTCTATACTTGTGTTCATCTCATTTTTGACAACCAGCTACATAGCTGAAAGTATTAAGCTGCTGAATAATAAATGTACAAAGTCATCTGCGGGTTAGGTCAAAGGTCCTGCAAAAAGGATCAAATTAGCAAAAAAAAGTGACAGGCCACAGAGGAGGCCAAAAACAGGCCAATCAGAATCATTAGCTTTGTCTTCTTAAAGCTTTTCATCCCAAGATATGTAAGCGCATCTGGTCTGCATTAGGGTATTGGAGTACTGCCTATGGATATAAGCCTACACACCTTGGAATACACTGAAGAACAAGGATCAGTGAGAGGTTATAAATGGTTCTTAATTCATGTATGGATCTTAGACGTAGAGCAGGAACATTCTCATTTTCTCTTCGCTTGTCTATCCATCTCTTTTTTAAATTCACATTTTCCATGGAAACTAAACATTGCTGAGAATTAAGTATTGACAGAAATAAGCTATATTTAATGGAAGGCAGAAGTTTCTCTATTATGCCAGCTCTGACTCTGACACCATGATCTTTTATTTTTTTAGGAAATGACAATGAAAAGACTCACTTGCCCTTGTGCATGGCTGACCTCTGTTTGTGCTCCTTTTCCTGGGAGGAGAAAGGCAGACTGCTGCTTTTGGCCTTTTCAATGCACCAGGAGAAACAGAGGGAATTTAATATGATAAAGCAGCTTGACCTGCAGTGATCTCGATGGTAACATACTGAAGAGAAAGAAGTAATTGAGTTGTTTCCTAATATCTAGGGTGGTTTGAGAGCAACAAAAGAAGAAATCTTGTCAAACCAGATGCAAAGCTGTGGGAGCTGTGCAAAGAGGATGGGACTGCAGAGGGGACTGGGAGGAGAGAAGGTCCTTTGCTGTGTGGAACAAGTTTTGATGCTGTAGGTCCCTGACTTGTTTGAAGTACAGCTTCTCTGTATATTTCTTCCGGACTGTTGTTCTAGGGTCTGAGTGGGAGAAAATGACTGCAAATCCAACAGTCCCATGGCTCAGATATTTTGATGAGCTTGGATTGTGGCTTGTAATGTTTGAAGAGTTGTTGCCTCCACTCTTGGAGACAGACAATGCTACTGCAGAGGTAAGAGAGGGACTCTCTGATCTAGTGCATGCAAGGAGAGAGGATATTACTCATTGCTACTATGAAGCAGAGACATTTTTTGGAAGAGAGTGTAGAGACTATGACCTACTCCATTCCCCTGAGTCTGAGGGCAGGAAGTAATCCAAGGATGATAGAATAACAGAATAATTTCTGTCCTTTGTTACTCTTTATCACAGAATGCTTTGGAGAGATGAAGAAGACAATTCAAATTTGAATGGATTTCCATTATTTTGTCCCCAGAACTGAAGTGCTTATAGGATATGGACAGCAATACCTATCAAGCACTGATTTCCCTCCTCCTCGCTGTCTTCCTCCACCACATTTTGTTTTTGTTTGTAAGAACAGATTGTTCTTCTGAGATGTCTGTGAACCTGGCAATGCCTCAAAAACGCACTGCTCAGTTATAAAAGTGACAGTTATGAACACTAAAGCTGGCTGGATACATTACACACCCATTTTATCCAAGATGTAATTCAAGACAGGCCATTTATTCAGTTCAACTACATGTAAAGCAGAGTGGCTCTGTGCAGGAATGCACAAGATCAGGAGGAAGGCTTTAAGTAGTGCTCATTCATGTTTGCACATGTCTTGTACAGAAGTACAATATGTTGGGGATTTTCTGGGCCAAATGCTTCAAGTTGCTTCAACTTACTTTCTGCTAGATAAACACAATAAATCACAAGCTTGTTTAAAGGTAGAAAGCCAATTTCTCTCAAAAGCACAATAGCCTCTGCAAAGTAATTTCCTCCTGGTCCAGTCTTGTTTGCCTACTGCAAAATCAAATCATATGACATTTAGCGAAAGAGCGGGAGAAGATTTTGCCCATAGATGTGGGGGAAAAAAGCAAATTTTTAGCTATGTGCTCAGCTACCCAAAGACGACTACACTGTTCTTGGTTTGCATGTTAACTCTTTCTCCTTGTTCTCACCTCATTTCTCTATTTACCAACCTGGTTTTAGAATGTACCAGCACATTGATCTGTAGGTCAAGAACTATAATTCGTAAACTTTTGGGAGCTACTGATCTCAGAAACATGCAATCATTAAAGCTGGATAGAGGACCACAACTGACTGAAAACAAGCAAGGAAGAAGAGAGTTGAGTCCACCATCCGAGGAAGGATGGGGCCACAGGGCAAGGTCCAAACAAACCATATTCACAGCACCTGCCTGGGTAGGGGACCTGCAGGGACAGGGCCTCAGGACTGCCCAACACAGCCCTGAGGACTTCAGGGCTGTTGAGCCTGTGCTGCCAGGCACTAGATTCTCTGCAATTGAAGAACTTAGGTTGATAATTAATGAGAATTAAGCCATGCAGAATGTATAAAAGCTCGCGTTAGAAGGCTACTTTATGACACTGTTCATAAAGCAATTGCTTGACATCAAGCAAAAAAAGCCCATTGTTTTATTATACCGGAGGATTTTATACACCATGTATATTTCCCTGCTGGGAAATAGGACTTCCGAATGGCTTCTTCACCCCTCAAGAGTGTTAACACTCCCAGGGTTCTAAAAATGAGTCTTGCATTTAAAGCACGTCCAGAACGACTTTGATTAATGCCCCTGTACAGGAAAAGGAGTTTTTCAAAGGAGAAGTAAAGACTTCCTGAGCCCTCACTTAATGTTGGAGGCAAAACCCATCTCATCATTTCCTTTAACATAGAGTTCTTTAATATGCCAACACATTCATTTCCATACTCCCACCATGGTATCTTGGATGCTTTCCTAGAGGCAGCATGACAGCCAAGAACTCATGCTCACCATCATCACCCACTGAAACAGAAGAAGTGGACAAAAAGGTACTGTGATGTTCAAGCCACTTGTGAGCAAAACGGAGCTCTGATGATCTCCTGGGGTTAAGGAACACAGACCAACACTGGACAAGGACAAGGTGCATGAAACCATTCAAATCCTTGTGTATGTACATGTGCATGTATATAAGTATGCTGGAAGTATAGGTAAAGAGATTTAGGAGCAGAGGAACCAATTATGAGGAGGAAGAACGGGGAAAGAGAAAACTTGAAAAGAGGCAAAAAGGCCTAATTTATACTGTTTTAGCACCATTAAAATGTCTTGGTTTGTCACTTTGGAGGGAGGAGGATAAGAAGGCATGTATTATATAATTCAATTGATAACAGCTGCAAAAGTGAATCAAATTAAAAGAATGAGTCATTCCCATTCTCATGGTCAATTACCAAAGTCTGCTGAGGCAGCTGAAGATAGATGTTTCATCAGTGCAATTGCATGATCTGTAGTCCTGAGGGCGACTCAAGTTATGAGCAGTCAGACCTTGGCCCATCACCTGAACTGGAAAGGGATTTCTGCCCCTCACCCATCTGAAGGACTAGGGTTATGACAGTGCCTCTGCAGGGGAAATTCTGACCCTGTTACAAAACCCCAGCAGTGAAAAGAAGCACTGGTACCCCTCTACAACCTAGTTTTTTGAAAGAGAAGCATGGAAAGGGGATGAGGCACAATCCTGAATGAGCGTTGAATCCTTCTCTCCCTAGATTTGGATGCAGTGGTTCTCAGAGCAAGAAGGGCATAGTTAGACAGGATCTAGGATTTGTCTTCTTATATTTTTGCTTGCCATCTGTAAATACAGAGGGTTTGGTGCTAACTTCTCAATTGGAACAGGAGTCAAGAGATATCTAAAAATATTTCCCTGTGAGCCCTTGGATATTAACATCAGTTTTGGCTCTGTGAAACAGCGCAAAGGCAGTTTCACCTCTCAGAAGAAAAATCTGCACCTCTCATGAAGTCATCTCTATTTAAGAGCAGCTGCTTACAGCATACTTCCACTTCCTTCCCTGGACACTGAGGTTGCTGTTAGCTCACAGCCCAGCAACTAAACACAAACTCTTGGCTCCTCTTTCTGCCACTGTCCTGGGCCAGAGAAATCAAGGAAAGGCTGGAGAGCACAGACAATTCAGAGGAGCATTTGCCTGCACAAGATATCTTTCCCAGCTAGGAAGTCTGTTTGCCCTTTGGCAACTTTAACTCCTTGCACAGAGAGTTTAATCCTGAGTGTTTTCGCACTGAGGACCTTTGAAGTGAAAGGCTGTAACTCTTTTGACCGAGGCATATTGCAACACCATCTCCCTTAAATGGCCACAAGCCCTTATTGCTCTCATCCCTCTATTTTATTCTAATGAGGCATTAGCCCTGCAACCCTTTTGACATTTAGGCAGGGACGTAATTAGCCAGACTTTGTATTTTTAGTGGAAGTTTGCCTCAGAAGCCTTGTTTTTCTAAAGCTGACCTGTTGAGTGATTCAATAGGTTCGTATTAATATATGGCAGAGTACAGCTCCACTGGTTAGCACACTAAACCTGCCAGATGGCTCATTAGAAAGATAAGCAGCAGAAGAAAATTCACTAGCAAATATTGCATCGTGTCAGCAGCATCCATTACCCTGAAGTTCACAACAAATAGCTACCATGCCTCGGCATTTTTGACTGCACTGCAGTTTCAACCAGGATGCAGGAGAAGATCAAATTTAGAAAAGTAGTGCTTTAAATAGAGGTTCAGTTCAAAAATAAAGTGTACCCTTGAAAGTTATGTCCCTATAATAAATTTAGAAGCAAAAACAGAATAAAAAATTTACTAGCATTCTCAGGTGACAGGCAGTGTAGTCAGGTGGACATCCCTGAGTATGACATGCTGTTTCAAATACAGACTTCCAGGAAAAGCAGGGGCAGGACGATGTCTTCTTTTTCTGTTTATTACATAGTGCTAAGAACATCAGAGATGTGTGAAAAACTATAAATCTTCATATGTAGGCAATCTGTCTCAAATGGCCTGACAGCTCATCTCTATAGTTTTGTGTACTTACTGGTTGTCTCCTGGTTTCCAAGTAATGAGTATCTCTGTGGCCAAATTTTCAAACCTCTGCTTCCAACTAGGCACAGAAGTAACAGCCTAATCAAATGTGCTCTACCCATAACAGCTTCGAGTCTGACATGCTTGGACAGATTTATAAAAGCACTTGACAATAATATTCCAACAATAGCCTAAAGAGAACTGGGTAAGATCCTGGGCCCAAAAATATTGTGGTGGAAAAAGTGCATTATTTCCAACATCTAAATTTCACTTCAAAGAAGGAAACTTGTTTCTATCAGAATCCAGGGAAAATGGAATCAAGCACAGAAAGAAAAATTAAAATGGATTTTTTTGTTTGTTTTATTTGCAGAAGGGAATAATTTCTCTGCTCAATGATATTCTATGGGAGATTCTATCCAATTTTTTTTTTTTTTTACTTCTGAAAAACATTCATGAACAAAATGCAATATTGCATAATATATTAACAACACATTAGCTCTTGTGAGTTTAAACTACAACAAAAATGCTTTCTGCAAACTTTCAGCTTGTTGAAGATGTTGAAGAAAGTTATTTGTTGTTGACCTAGGCTGATGTTTTCCCAGCTGTTTGAAGAATTGCCACAAATCAGAAAATCAATTATTCATATGGCTGAAATACTATTTTGTTTGTTGTTTTAGGTTTTTTCAAACTGTCTTCAGTTTCACATGAGTTTATGATGAGAGAGAGAGAAAATTCAGTCCTATACATTTCCTTGAAAAAACAATTTACTGGATGAAGTGAGCAAAAAGAACTTCCTGCTCCTGCAGGCGATTGTATCTCAGTTAGGAAATATGAGGGCAGACTATCGTTTTAGGAAGATAATGAAAATATAATGGACACACTTAAAGAGGTCCTATTCCTCATACTGTGTTTAAAAATTTGCTTAAGGAAGAGACAGGTTGGGTTTGTATATTGCAGTTGCTGTATTATGCAAGATATATTACACTACATTTCTCATTCCTTATTGCTGACGTTCTAACCAGTCCATGTCACTGATTGGTTAAACTATCATATATCTATATCATATATTTAGGTTACTTATACAGTTAAAAAAGGAAAGCTTTTCATGTGTGCTTTCTTTTCAGGAAGAGAGAACAAAAATATAACAAAGCTTGTTTTGGTAACAGAAACATGATTTTAAATATAGGAAAAAGTGGTTTGTGCTGCATTATAGCCATTAAACTTCTGTTAATTTTAATAATATTTATGACAATTATCTTTCCAGTTATTGAATCTAGTCTGGGTGTACCTTTAATTATGTAGTTGATAGTTTCTCATGGGTTGGTATTGGGACTGCTCCTTTTTAACACCTTTGTCAGCAAGTTGAACAGTGGGATTGAGTGCAACCTCAGCAAGTTTGCCAAGGACCCCAAGCTGGGGTCTGATGTAGAGGGAAGGGATGTCATCCAGAGGAACATGGACAGGCTTGAGAGGTGGGGAGTGCAAAGTTCAATAAAATCAGGTGCCAGGTGCTGCACCTGGGGCAATCCCAAGCACAGATAGAAATGGGTGGAGAATGGATTGAGAGCAGAGCACAGTCCCTGGAGAAGGATTTGTGGGTGTTGCTTGACAAGAAGCATAACGTGACCCAGCCATGGGCACTGACAGCCCAGAGAGCCAAACGTGTCCTGGGCTGCACCCAGAGCAGTGTGGGCAGCAGGGCAGGGAGGGGATTCTGCCCCTCTGCTCTGCTCTGCTGAGAGCCCACCTGCAGGGCTGCACCCAGCTCTGGGGTCACAGCACAGGAAGGACATGGACCTGATATTCTGAAAGTTATTTAAAAAACGGTTTAGTGACAGCGCAGTCTTTTTGTCAGAGCCAGCAAGGGTTCAGGAGAGGGAAGAGCTGCTTAACCAGCTTAATTCCCTTTTATGAGAAGATCACCCATCTGGCTGGCCAAGGGGAACAAGAAGATGTGGTAGTCTTGGATTCTAGCAAGCATTTTGATACTGTTTCTTACAGTATCTGACTGGACAGATAGACAAGCCTGTGATACTTTAGGTGACCAAAGACGTGTAGTAAATAAGGTCACAGCAGATTAGTAACTAGTCACCACTAGGTATCCCAGGGCTCAGTTTTAGGGCTAGTACTCTAGTGTTTTTGTAAATTATCTGTGTCAGGAGTCAAACAAACCTCAAACAAAACCAAAAGGCTAACAAAAAATCCCCAAAAACCCAATCAACCAGCCTCCCCCCCTTGAAAAAAAAAAAAAAACAAAAAAAAACAAAAAAAAAACACAAACAAACAAACAAACAAACAAACAAACTACCAAAACCAAGGGGAATAGAAAAAGGGGAAAAAGAAAATCCCAAGGAGAGAAAGCAGAAAATCTTTACAAGAAAGCAAAGTCAAGACTACACATGCTGCCTGGCTAAAAAGAGAATTCAAGATGACACAAGAAAGTCCTGATAGCTTTCCAAAAGCAAGGGTAAAAAAAGAGGTGTTAAAACATGCAGAGATGAATAGAGCAAGCAAAGAACCCATGGCAAGCACAGACAAAGAGAAACATACTGCCAGTACATTCTGCCTTCTCTTTAGGGGCTTTCAAGGACACTGGGGAAAGGGAACGAGTGAGTTCACTAAGGAAGACAAAATTCCATAAACACCTTGTTGGTCCAGGAAGACTGCTGGTGACAAAATGCCTTTGACTCATAACACTCTATGAGATTTGCCAAAGCAGGGTACCTCGACCCCACCACTGATGTTGCTGTGTAAAGAAACTTTCGCATGTAGTAAAATGTGGGAATGTTTGGGAGTTTCACACCTATTGTGGAGGTACCTTTCAGATCATGGTATTAGGGAGGTCTATGCACAGTTCTGCTACAAGATCTGTAAAGCAGGAAATGGAGGAAGACATTTCTGGAAGGACAGTAAGGACTGACACCAATCTTCACGGCCACTTCAGAGCTTTTGCTAAGTTCCCCTTTCTTCTCTTTTGCCATCTGAGCTATTGACAAACCTATCCCAAAATAAGCCCTGGCTGACCCCCACAGGAGAAACGACCTGCCTGAGCGTGGCTGATGCCTTGCTGAGAGAGGAAACAGGCCTGCTCCTTGAATACTGCCCACATTTCCAGGGCTCATCCTTGTCCGTCATAGAGGAGGCAAGGATCCGACTGCGCTGCTTCCCCGGCTGCTGCCGGATCTAGCTGAGGTGGTGATGCTGTGACTGGGTGTCTTGGTTATGGAAGCAAAAATGTGCATTCTATTTTCATCTGCTCAAAGCAGTTGGGGAAATGGTTTTTCTTTATCTCTTGTTACTCTGCGGGGAGGGGGGCAGATGCTTTCTGATAATGGCTCAGCTGTTAAAATCAGGTGGGGTATTGTTTCTTATCTCTTTCACAGCCCATCCTCCCTCCAGGGGGATATCTTCTGCTAATGGGCCATTAAGGATCACCAGTGACAGGACACATTTACATCATCTCATTGTGAGATGCTCCACACAGTGCTGGGGGCTCCACAGTTCCTACCTAGATAAAAATTGAGACTCAGAACACCAGGAATCCTGTTTTCCACTGGATTCCAGAGGAAGATCAGGCTCATCTCAGCATCACTGGACTCTTCTTCAATGGGATCATCTCTATTCCAACAGAACCCAACAGGATCATCTCTACTCCAACAGAACCACATCTGTTTCTCCAGGAGGACTGCTTCCAAACACCCCGACCAACAGGGTGTCAGATCATGTCCCTGACTCTGTCAGGGTTTTCTGGGCTTTTTGTTTGTTGTTTACTTGTCTTTTTTGTACTATTACATTTGTATTTTTAACATTCTTAATAAAAGAACTGTTATTCCTATTCCCAAATCTTTGCCTGAAAGCCCTTAATTGCAAAATTATAATAATTTGGAGGGAGGGGGGTTTACATTCTCCATTCCAAGGAAACTCCAGCTAGCAGACCTGTCTTCTAAACCAAGACACTGGGACACCTTGCAGATTGGTGCCAGTCAGCCAAGCCCTGCCACGGCCAGGCAGTGACACCTCCCAGACGTGGGGTACTCGGGGCAGCCTTCACCCAGATGTAGCAGCAGGGTCCAGGAGATCTGTGCAAGCAGCAAGCAGAGGAGGATGAAGCACGTTGTGTTGTAAGCACCCTGTGCAAGCAGCTGATGGGCCTTTTGTGGGATATATTCTGGGAATTTTACGTGCACACCAGAAGAGAGCAACTGAATTGGGAATCACCCTTACATCAGTTTTAGCAGGATAGCAAATAGAGCAATCATTTTAATTACAGTAAAACCATGTCAAACAGCTAACTTTTGGCAGATGTTTTCGCAGCTTGGCTGGATTTGAGAGGATTCGTCTTGCACACAGATTTGAATCTGGGTTTTACCCCTTCATACTTAATTCCTTTACCATTTAATGTAATTTCATTCCATGTAACCTCCTCAGCAAGAACTTCTGTTATGACATAGAGCCGACTGGATGTCATTGCACCATTCGCTTCATCTGGGCTATCCCTCAAGATCAAGGATATTTGTTTGTTTGTGTGTTTACATATTTAGCCAGGCTGAAAAGTCAGCTTTTAGAGGGGGGCACAAAGACCCTCTCATCCTGAGCAACAATCAGCAATAACATTTTGATTCCAGCACCCACTTGTATTGATTTGCCATGGTTTACAAACCCAAAGCTCTCTTCCCAAGCAGAAGGACAAGAAACACCTCCTCTGTTCATTATTCCAATTGTTCCATCCTGTCCTTTAAGATGAAAATTTATGCTTTCCACACCATTCTAAGGTATAGAGATTGCATTTTTCTTAGACCTGTGATGAAAATAAAATTCCTTGCTTACTCATCAATGGAACAGCAGAAGTGGTAGGGAAACACCACTGAGGGATCACCCAAAACAATAGATTTTTCTTCTTCAGAAGAGCAATAACATGGAGTTAAAGGGAATTGCAGAGTTATAGCACAAATCAACCCACCTGCCCCCACATCACATTCCTGCAATTGCTCTCATTCACAGAAGCTGTCCTCTGACTGCACAGCAGTTCCCCACAGGCTGCAACTTCTTTCTCTAGGCTGTCTTCAGGTATCCTTCTCCAGAGGCTGCTGCACTGCCCTGTTTCCTACAGCTTTTATTCCTATAGGCTTTTATCCTAGCTCCACAGTCAGACTAGTTTTCTGCTTTGTAGCAATAACTTGTCTCAAATAGTCATCAGACTTTATTTCCTAATTAGTGCCATGTAGCAGTACAACATACGCAATGCCAATGACGTGGCATTATTTATGGTTTATGGATGTTTATCTAGTACCTGCCAAAACTGTGACTTTTATTCCTGCCTGGCATAATGTTTCAGCAGTCTTTTGACATCAAAAGAGAGATAGTTAATCCTCATCCATGCCTCAGTGAAAATCAAAACACAACACTCCTCTGTAAACTTGGAAAGTGATTACCACTCAGTGTTGCATAGAAATTACAATGCAAAGAACAGAAAAAAACAAAGATGGGATTTGATTTGAAAGATCTGTCTTAAGACCTTAGGATCCCATTCCATCCATGCATCTGACGGAAAGGTTTTAACAGCAGCACTTTTGCTAAGTAAATAATGGCAAGTTAAGACAGAAGGAAAGTATTTCAATTCCACTGGCATCTAAACAGCAATAATTTATGCCTAGCAATTTGTTGTGAGTAGCTTTCATGTTCTGAAATTTCATAGACCTCCTAAATTTTAAGTTGCTTGTATTTAAGGAGGTTTTGCTTAAACGAAAATGAAACTATGAGAGATGCAAAAGTGACCTCCTGCTTTTCCCTATACTTAGAAACATATTAGTGTTCTCTTCTTACCATCACATAAAAAGAGAACAGAGTTAGTTTAACAGAGATTAATTTAATGACTCCACATTAAAAAAATAGTTTAAAATAATTTCTGCCTAACTGATGAATATCTTGCTGCTCCACAAGTTCAGTTCCAGACATATTGTTTAAAAAACAAGTTTCAGATAAATTCCTAAGGTGAATACTGAAAAAGTGAAATAGAAGCAATAGAGAAATTGCTTGTCATATCTGCTTGTCAAACTGTTTTCAATTTTGAATACATATGCAGAAGGCAACACTCAAAATTTCCAGTTTCATATCTTGCAATATCTTTGGAATATGTGCCTTCATCTTTCAAACTAGAGTAGAGAAGAAAATCATAAAAATACCAAATTATGCAGTGGAAATCTTCTGGACTTGTATCTGATAGGATTTACCTTTCAGGTTGTATATGCAAAGTATTATTTGTATGCTCCAAAAAATATGCATGGCAGATCCTACATAACTGTGTAACTATATATATGTGTATGCGTCTATATATATAGATATATAGATAGATATATATATGCATGCCATAACAAATCTGACAAGTGTTATGACAAAAATCTGTTTGTTCAGGGCAGGGTTTCAGAGTAAAAAAGGTTTGGCCGAACTGAATCATCTTTATGTATCTAAATCTGCAGCAATGTTGAAGTAGGTGAAGATCTTAGAGCACTTTTAGAAACAGTCTCCTACTTCTAGCAATGTTTCTAACTTCCCTCCTACAGAACTACCACTTGAGGGCTGACGTGTAGAAAAGAAGAGATCTTGTGGACTCCAAAAACAGACACTCCTTGCACACAAGTAAGTGAAATTCCAGCTAAAATGGTCCCTGGGAGAGACAATAGGAAGAGAAAAATTACCACAGAGAGTACCCCAACATGCATAACCTGAGGTTGTCTCACCAAAACTTCTGAAGTGGTTGCATATTTTCAGTCAGGAATTAACCCCAGCCTTTCACAGCTGTCTGGGCAGTTTAACCACTTCACCTTCGTGGATCTGCAAGCCCTCCCTGCAGAAGCTCCTTACCTCATTTACTGCAGCACTATCATATTTCACTGAATATGATAAGGATATGCAAGGATAAGGAACTCAGGTGGCTGATTTCCCACAAGCTCTCTGATGTCTGTTGCAGAGCTGTGAAGTATTCTTGATGTGATTTTTAATTTTAAAGAGTTGCTACTTATGACCTCCAAACCTACATCCTAAACAAGGACACACTCTGAATTTATTTTGAGAACTGGAAGAAAGCATCTCATAATCATACTGCTTTCAGCTGCTCACCCTCTGTGCATTCGGATTTCTAGCAAATTATTTTCCACAAGTGTTTCTGTGTGAAACTTCTGGTATTTATATAGAAAATGTGCTTTATCTCTGAGGGCACAGGAATCTTAAAACATGGATCTTGTTGATAGTTAGAGAAAAAATAAATTTATCAATTTAAGCTGATGGACAAGAAGCAACAGTCAAAAGTCATAGCAAGGAAAATTCCAGTTGGATATAGGGTAAAAAAAATATTGCCATATGAGTAGTTTAAGGACAGGCCAGGCCGAGTTGCCCAGAATGTTGTGCAATCTCCAACTCTGGAGTATGCCAAGATGTGACTGAACAAATTCCTAGCAAAGCCAGCTTTGAAATCAGACCTCCTTGAAGCAAGAGGCTGAGCCAGATGACCTGCAGAGTTTCTTCCACTCTCAGCTATCCTGTGGCCCCACATTCTTCCCACAGCATCACCTTTCAGCACAGCTGGCATGCCAGGCTGCATCCCAGAGCAAATCCTGGGAACAAGCTTATCATGTGGCAATTCACATCACAAAAATTTTACTATCACTCAGGCTAAACACTTGCTACCTTAATTTCAACCTGATACTTCATGGTAAATTTTCATGTGATGGTTATAATTCAATTAAAAAATGAGCATTACAACTTTTAAATATGCAAAGTATTCCTTTTCATTATCTCTATAGTAAATCATTCAAATCATTCATATCTAAAGCTTAATCTTCCCTCTTAAATCACATCTAAACCCAAATAATTTTCCATTTTCTTCTACTATTTGGCTGGTGTCCAAAAGCAGACAGTAAAGGTAATATCTTGGCTCTTCTGCATCCAACAGAACATTCTAAAATTGGTTTTCATTATGTTAGATTTTCATAGAAACATCACAGAATAGTTTGTATTGGCAGAAACCTTAAAAATTGTCTAGTTCCAACTTCTCCTGCCAAGTAGACCTGGTTGGCAAGAACTCCATTCAACCTGGCCTTGAACACTTCTAGGAATGGGGCATTCACAGCTTCCACAGGTTCCAGTGCCTCACCACTCTCTACTTCCTCCTCACATCCAATCTAAGTCTCTCCTCTTTCAGTTATAAATGGCTCCCCACTGTCCTATCACTATTTTCCCATGCGAAAAAAATCAGTCTCTGCCTCTTCTGTAAGCCCTCTTCAAGTACTGGAAGATTGATATACAGTCTAGTCAGACCCTTCTCTGCTACAGGCTCTGTCAGTCTGTCCTCTTNGAATTTCCTGAGGTCCTCCTGGGCCCACTGCACAGGATTTTCCAGGTCCCTCTGGATGGCATCCTGTCTTATAATGTCAGCTGCATTGCTCAGCTTCGTGTCATCTGCAAACTTGCTGAACGTGCATTGGATCCCCCTATCTGTGTCACTGACAAAGATACTGCTCAGTGCCAGTTCCAGGACAGCACCCTGAGGAGCACTGCTCTTCCCTGGCATCCACCTGGACTTGGAGCCACTGACCACAGGTCTCTGCCTCAGTCCATCCTCCCAATTCCTTATTCACCAAATAGTCCACCCTTCAAGCCCACGTCTCTCCAATTTGGAGATAAGGATGCTGTGTGGGACCATGACACAAGCCTTACAGAAAACTAGATAGATAATATCTGTATCTGCGATTAATAAGTTCTTGTGTATTTCAGTTAAAAATTCCTGGAACTCTCTTGATTTATTATTTTTTAGATTGCAAACTGATAGCATTTCTATACATCTGTATACACACCAGATTGTGATTTTTCAGTGCAATTCCGCTCACTCTGTTCTCTGTATTTGTCCCTCCAGAAATTCTAGGCAAGATGTCCTTGACCTCTGAATAACTGCGACTCAACTTATCCCTATCTCCAGAATCCAGTTCTAGTTTTACCTATATTCTGTGTCTGGAGTCCCAGTCATATGGCCTGTTGTAAAACCATCTTCAAGTCATGTCAGTTAATTAATGGGCAAAAGTTCTGTATGTCCTTAATTGTGACTCTTCTTCATTCTTTCTGTTTGGACAGTATGTGACTTCCCAGAAGGAAAACAAGCCACAAGGCCAGTCTGAATTCCTTGGTGATCTGCTCTTACCACATCTGACTTTCTTTTATTAGATATATGCACAATTAGAGCTGTAATTATGGCTCCTATTACCCCATCCTTACTAATCTGGTGACAGATGTTCCCTCTGGCATTTGGTAGTTCTTAGATACAAGATAAGACAGATAAGTTAAGGAAGGTAAGATATTAACTTGGATTGTCAACAAACCATTGTCCAATGACAAGCAGAAAGGTTAGATGATCAGGATGGAAAAGGAAATTGTTGTGCTCAGCCTTAGACACTGAGATTCTAACAGGGATGAAATACTACATGTGAGTGCATTTATGGAAAACCAGATGAGAGCTGCCGGATGGGTGGAGGCATATGCTCAGTAACATTATTTAGAAAAATAAAATTGGCTGGAAATAACAGCAAAAAAAAAAGCTTACACATGGGGAGGAAAGAAAGGGGTGCAGAAATAGAATTTTTTCTTCACCTCAACTAGCTTGTTTTTTCAGGGCTTTTCCCTCCTTCCTAGATTCATTTCAAGTTTACTGACAACAATTGTTTGGAAGATAATGTGTTTGTCTGAGATTACCAGAAGCCATAAGTACCCCTTCAAATCAGGGTCTGTATTCAACATGAGAAGTTTAGGTCATTCAGTAGGGTGTATCAATGAATTAAAAAAAAGTGATGGGAAGATGCAGAAAACTCAAAGAAAAACATCTCAGAGGCTCTTAGTATGAAATTATTCTAGGAAGTGTGAAAACAGGGCTCTACTTCTAAGAATAGTCTGAGGCAGCAAAGAAGCAAGCAGGGAATCTGGATGCATGTTGTCACCTACTTGCCCTTAGCAATCACAGTGAGGCAAGCTCTCATACGTCAGTTTTGCATATTGAAGATGAAGTTCTGATTCCAGTGTGAGAGGAGAAGAAGCAGCAAAGAGAAAAAGTATTATAAATATTTTTTTCATGGTATCACAATCCATAGAAACTGAAGTAATTAGTAGAGTTTTCCACTGCAACTTCTTCATAAAATGGCACACAATTAACATAAAAACTCCCAGAGTTAAAACAATTCTTCTGTAACTGATCCTCTAGGCTGAACTGCATCTTCCATGGACAGATTCCTGCATGAAGTATGCTTCTCCAGCTAGCCTGAATTTTTTGTGCCAGAGTGCATTTATGAGTAAACTAAGGAATATCTTTATAGGATCACCAAACTGATATCCAGGTCAAATTTCAAGTTTAGGATTTTCCAGTGCTGGGGCAAA
>VYXD01010087.1:18666-28842 GCA_013397195.1 Hylia prasina | reverse complement strand
AAAAAAAAAAAAGTGCAAAAAACAACCCCCACAAGAAGAAAAAAAAAAAAAAAAAACCAAAAAAAAATTGCTTCCCCCAAAAATCCACAAAAAGAAAAAAAAGTTTAAAGATCCCCCCAAAACAACAAAAAAGTATACACAAAACAAAACAAAACAAAACAAAAAGAAACCAAAAAAAACCCCAAAAAATATGAGAGTGAAGAAATGTGGAGAGAGGATATGAGTCAGAGACGTGTTCTCCAAGCAGTCACCCTTTCATCCCCAGGGCTGCTCTCAGACAGCAGCAGGTCCTGTTTGCACCCATACCTGGCATCCCACACTGGTCTGGAAGGCTGGCACCTGGTCCTGAGGATATGAACAATGTGTGTGCTTGTGTGCATATGTGTAGGTGTGTATGTGGAAGACTTGTTTTAGGTAGAAGGTTCCTGCCTGGATGCTGAGTCAGGGAACCAGCTGCTCTCTGTCAGGTAAAGCTGTCTTCATCCCCAGCAGGAGGCAAAATAAGTCACTGCACTCCAGGACAGCTCATGTTTAATTTCCTCACTTGCAGAGGCCACTGGATGAGACGAGGTGCCAAATCCAAGCCTCTCCACAGCAACCACACTCCCTCAACCATGTGGAGCTCACCAGACAGGAAAGCTCTTGCCCTAAGTCCTGTATTTCTGCATTCTCTGGAGGTGGCAGCTGGTGGGAAGTTGGGTCCAAATGCCTGTAACTGAGAGAGTAGTGAGAGAAGAGCATTGTTTTAAAAGCTGCTTCCTTTAAAAGTCTAGCTGGACATCCCCAAATGAATGTGTGCTGGAACTGGCAGTGTTTTTGCCCAAGGAAACAGAGCCCCCCTCAAAAAGCCATGTGTCACTGTGTCCCTTCAGATCAGCCTCCAGATCAAAATGACAGTTCTGTCTGGGAGATCCATACATATGATCTGGAAAGAAAAAAGGCAGTGTAGATGCCACAGGGAAAACCTGATAAAAGAAGAACAACATAATGGCACTGTAAGTTCCCTGTGGCAGTTCTGCCTTCTTGCAGCTGCCACTTTCACCTGCCCTGTGCTCCCAGCCCTGAGGCTCCTGGACCAGCCAATACAACTGAGCCAATGAGAGACGTGGTTCCAGAGTTAATCCAGGTATATCTGGGAAGGACCTTTCCCAAATGGAGCTCTAACCCTGATGAGCCCGTATATCCTCTGGCTCTGAGAAAAAGGGACACACCCCTCACTTTCTCCAGTAGGGTGAAGAACAAAATAAGAGCAAATACCAAGCATCTTGTGACAAAGTGGTTTGGGTGGAAGTCTCTAGTTGTGGTCCCGTGACCTGGGCTGTCAGCCTGAGTGTGGGAAGGTGGAGACTGGGGTGTGGTTTCTGCTTGCAGAACCAGTAGTCAACCATGCAGCTGAGGCCTCCAGCTCTTGCAAAACCTCAGTCTGCAACACATCAGTGTAGGTAGTATGGACCAGGAAAATGGAAGTGGTGTACAGCACCAAAGCAGGGGTGCAGGAGGGTTTGTGTCTGTGTTTGATGATTTTGATTTTGAGGTGCAGAGGCATTTTTTTAAGTGAAGGCCAGTGTGATGCCATCACCTCTCTGCTATAACTGAAGACTATGAGACTGATCACCTTGACAAGCTGAAGCAGAATAGGTTACAAGCTTCTAAGTTGTTCCTGAGCAAAACGGTGCCTAAGGGAAGATTTAGTAGGGATGAGAAGGTCTGTGTGTCTTGATGGCTGTTCAATGCTCTTGACAAAACCAGCGGTGTCTGACTTTCCTCCACATGCAAGAATACTTGTTCTTGTGCTACAGCTGCTGGCAGCTGTGCTTTTGTTTCCTGCTGCTGTGGCAGGATCTGCCCTCCATCACTGCTCAGCACAGCAAGGGCAGATGGGTGGGGTGCTGGATGGCTCTGAGGAATCAGCTCTGGCAGTGACAGCAGCTGGAGGGAGAAAATGGGGTGCCACGAGCCTGTGTGTAGCCAGCAGTGGCCACTTGTGGCTGCTGTGAGTAGCCTGTGCTGTGTGACTGCTGTGGAGCTAAGTGTCCCAGTCACAACTGCATGCATGAACTCTGCTTCCATGGAGACTTCAAGCACAGGACAGAGATACTCTGGTCTCGAGATAAAAGTCTGTGTTGACCTGTTGTGTTGGATGTGTCTGGAAAAATCACAGTCACTGTGATACAGCTTTTCCCTGGTGTGATGCTTGGGGGCATCCACAACCCTGGAGGTTTCTGCCCAGAGTTGCACTTCAGTGTTTCCCTGAAGTGTCCTGAGAGTGATTCAAGACAGAACTCCACAAAGCTGATGATTAAGTTATGAAGCTGTGGTAAAGCATTCAGGGTCTCTAAAGTGACCCTAAGCCACTGCATTTCTTTTGCTTCAGATTCTCAGATATAAAAGAAAAATAAATATGCCTTATGTCTCAAGGGTACTTGTAAGTTATGCCTGTTAATTAGTATAACACATACAATTAAGGTAAATGAGCCTATATAAACAGATAAGAAATACTGCTGTGTTTAAGCAGAGGAAAATGTCATTAAATGATCATCAGCAGAGACTGCAAATATACTGGTTTCTTTACAAAGTGATCTTTCCAGTGCTGTGATCTAAGTAATTATGGATGACATTAGATCAGTCCACAATGCATGGAAATAAGTATTTTTGCAAGATTATTTATACACTACAATGTAGGCAAACATGAGCTCTGTCTCCTCCTACTCCAAGCTCAAAAACCCATGAGGGTCTATTAGTGCAGATAACCCAAGGTAAGTGCCACAGGTAAGCTCCAAGAGCAAACGGTGTCTGCCTGCAGAAACTGATGGCTGAACCATTCTCCTGGCCCTCACTGCCACAGTGTGACAGCTTCCTGCAGAAAGCCCCTGCGTTCTCTAGTGCAACAACAGCCAATCTGGGGAAAGTAGTTCGAAGCAGCAAAAAAAGCGGCAAGTGAAAGGAGGGAAGTGCAGTTCTGCTGTGCCTATGATGGATATTTGCTGACTCCTGTTCACTAGAATATTGAAGCACTTTTCACTGAAATCAGAGGAAGTCAGCTTTGAAAGACGAAAATAATGCTCAAAGAAAGGATGTTTGCCTCTCTACCAGGCTGATTTTCCACAGTCCATTTCTGTGTGTCTGAAGCCAGGCATTGATAGCAGGAGTCCTGGCACTGAGCACCTCTCAAGCGTGCAGCACCGGCAGCTGCTGCTGTCAGCTCCAAAAACAGGAGCAAACCCTGCAGCCTCTGTGCAGCCACAGACCACCAGATTTCTCCTAACTCACTTTTTCATTTTCCTCCAAAGTTCCAATAGTCCTTAAAAGATTTATACTTATGAAAAAATAGTTACTAATTCAGCATCAGCAGCTGAAAAGGTGTGTTTCTAAATAAACTGCCGGATTTCATTTAAGAAGAAATAGAATCTGATGTAAGTGTCTGAGAAGGTTCTTTAACAACATTTTTTCTCTTTCAAAATCTGTACTGCCCCTTGATTTTATAAGAGAAAGAATTTTTTTACTTTTATTAAGGAAAGTCCTACATTTAGAGCTCCCCTTTTAATCTAGGAGATTTCTGACATAACATCATGTTTCTTCATGTTTAATATGTTATTAAAATATGCTGTTGACAGATACTTTGCCAGTAGTGATTTCCCCTGGGAAAATGAAGTAGTATAGACTTCCTTCCTCATCTGAGAAAAAAACCCCAAAACATTCAAATGTGTTTTTCCAGGCAGCTGGTCAAGGAAGCAGGTGTCCGACTCACAAGAAAGTCTGCAAGTTCTGCATCACAGCCCCCTTCTTCCCCTGCCCAGCTGATGGCAACACCTGACACACACTGAGACTGTTCCTTGTGTTAGTAAAAAAATACTTCCTTGTTGCCCTGAGGAGCATTTAGCCTATACTATATATAATTTGACATTAATTTCTCCTGCACGTTGTACAACTTCCAGTTCACATTGTGTTTTATTTCATGCCACAGCTATCTGTCGTTTGTGGAAGCTAACGTTTCTTTGCAAGTTGTCCAGCTGCTTGGTTTGGATACTTGGCAATCTTGGCTATATTTTTTAATTTCATAAATCTCCTTTCCAGCCTCATGCCTCTCCTGCCTCCCCTGCAGCTTTTATCTCCCTTATCCCTTACAACTAGATCACTAATCTCGCCCATTCATTTCCAAATCAGTAACAAAATCCTCATCCCTCCATGCATTTAAACCCTCTAAGGACTTTCTTCCCTTACACACTGGGCTCTGTTATGCTCTCTCCCTCACCCTGCTCCTCCTGCCCTAGCAGTACCAGCCTGCTCTCTGCACCCAGGCACAATCTCCCCTTGTTGAAGCAGCCACCCCGAGCCATCTGGATCCGCAGCCCTCCGCTTCACGGAATCCCGCGCCTCTAGGAACTCATCTGCATGCCCTTCCCCTGACAATTAATTTCTTTCCTCCATCCACTGCTTTTCAGGCTGTAAATCAAGGATTACTATCGCTCCTTGCAAAGCATTTTGGGAAGCAAGCTGGCTTAGGCAGTCTGCAGATTGAGGTGAAATCCTGTATTTTGTTGCCTTAAGAACCGTTTGACAGCCAGGTACTACACTGTGTTCCAAGGGAGCAGCTGATGAAAAGGGAGATGTTATAAACATACACACAACACACAAGCTGCTTGGAAAGTTGGTATATTGGTATTTACAGTTAGTACAAAAGTTGGCATTGACAAGGGTTAATTCACAGTGCTGTAAGTATGTATGCAAGTTGTATGTATGCAAGACATCATTATTTATTTCCTTATATTATTTCCTTATTTTATGTACTTGAGATTTGCAAACAGGAAATAAAAAGTGGCAGCTTCTCAATTTTGGGTAAATATTGGCAAAATTCCTGTTTCGAAAGGTGACTATTGTATGCAGGTGGTTTCCTACAGTAAAAGTTCACAGTGGATAGTACAAAGCAAGTCCCTTTCAATACATGAAAAGGAAATAAAAGAGGAAGGGACAAGATAAAAGCAAGTGGCAAAAAGACTTAAAGAAAAAGATTTATCATCACAAAGCACTGAAATCCTGTTACCAGCCTTAGGAGGTAACAGCAATAAAATTAGAGCACAGCTTGTCATATTGCCATTAGGGTTTTTTTAAATATGCATTGGTCAAAAAGCTACTTTATCCTGCAGGTCTGTGGTTTTTTGTCTCCAAAATGCTCCACCAATTACCAAAGCCAACCAGCTTTCCCCAGGCTTGCATGCATCCTCATCATTTCACAGCACACGCAGAATTTGGTCCAGGCTGGCCCTGGCATAGGTTGGTGCACACCAGCCAGAGTGGTGCTGGAACCTCACTGCTCTGCTACCCAGCTCCTGCCAGCTGCTCAAGGGCACTTCTTATGTTTTAATTCCTACATGAATCACTAATTTTATTCTCTATTCTACCTGGATACTCACTTTCATAAAGATTATAAGAATTTATCTTTAGTACTCCCACTCCTCTTCCATGTAATGCTGCAACTAAACAATGGGCTTAAAACTTACCAGGCAGAAGCTGGTAGGAAAATGGACAGAAGATGTTAACAAGATCCCTAAGGCCTTGTTGTGGCAGGAGGCCATGGTGCCACTTGGATGGCATTCGTTCACACACCACCTAACACACCACTGCCTCATGTTAATTTTAGTTCTCCTCCCTCAGGAGATCTGACACTCCAGTGGTTTTACCCTCCCGGTACAGTCAGAGTATATGGGAAGGAAGGAAAGTAGAGAATCTTGGTTTGTGCAGCAAAGCAAGATATTGGAAGCCATTTCTGGATCTTGGCTGGATCCAAACTTGCATTTTAAAAAATATGCAAGGAGGACTTTTCTCCCTCACTGTAGTCCAATGCCTGCCTAGTACTTTTAGCTGGGACAGCTAAAACCCCCTCAACCAAGCTGCCATTTGCACAGACACTGGCAAATGTACCTGAAGGGCATTTCTCAGCCAGCTGACCTGAATATCAAAAGCTACATTTGATCTAGGAAAAATTCCCAGTTCTGGAACACCAACGGATGACCCAGCCCCACGTCTTTGCAGTATTGGTGTGAGACCTGGTCAGCCCCGAGCCCTGCCAAGAGAATCAGATGCCATGGCTGGGGGATACCTTACTCCTTAGCTAGATGTCCAGAGCTGGGATTTGAGTCCCTCTCCAGGAATGCAGTGTGGCATAAAACCTGGAGACACTGTGTGCTTCCTTAGATTGACAGATTGACCACTCTTTCCTCTTATCACCCTTGATATAATAAAGATGTTAATAATGCTTCTGCCCTGACATCTCTTTCTGATCCAGAAAAAAACAAGGACTGTCCCTAAGCCTGTGTTTTAGCTGTACCTTGACACGCTTTCATGTGTCACATAAATAAAAAAGCATAGTAATATTATATGTTGCTAGTGACAGAAAAGGATCTGCATAGAGAGCAGGGACTCAAAACCCACATCCAGCTTTGAAACCCAGTGATGCAGCTGTGTTTTGTGCAATTCCAAGCAGCATCACTTTTCTGGCATTTACAAGAACGAGGTTGTTTGCCAAAGTCCAATGGCAAAGTGGACTAAACATTGATGAAAGGCTAGGCAGGCTCCCTGCTGATCCCTTTTGGTTACAGTCAAGGAAAATCTGAGCTGAGCTAGGTAAATCACCACCACCAAGGACATTTATTTGTTCCTTTTGTCCTTCCCAAGAACCAGTTCATATGTATTTAACAAAGCCCCAGGAAGCAGTGATATTCCCGGGCCACATGGGAGTCAGCACAACACGTATCCAGCTTGCTTTGCCACTTATTTGCAGCTTGAGACTATATAGCAATTTTAGCTGCTGTGGATTTGATCTTCTTCCAGGACTATTTACAGAGTAACAGAATTAGATCTCCAGTGAGGTTAAAAGACCAACTTCGGCCATTATTTTCTGAGACTGACGGCCTACTGGAATTTATATCCAAGACAAATCCTGCCAGTAACCTGGGCAGAAGTGAGGCACATCATGTGACTTGCACACCACCTGCACTAAAGCCAAGAATGGGTTTCTCGTTTACTCAGAGGGAAAGTTCATGAAATGTTCCATTTCCTAGTAGTCCAACTCTTATGGGTGATTTTCAGTAACAGTCTTAGGCTCCCTGTTAGGCTCTTGACTAGTGCATAACAAGCCCTGAAGAGCTTAGAGCATCCATCTGAAGCCACAGCTTCAGGGATGAGTGAGGGGTAGCAGCCTGACAGGGACGCGGAGATTTCTCACACATCCTTATGTTATTTCCCTTGAAATTAATGTAAGGAGTTGTCCTTGTTTATAAGCTTTAAGTCAAACTTTACTTTAGCCACGATAAAAGAACACTGCTGTTAATCAGCCGCTCATGTAACCACCACTGAAACCCTGGAAATTAGAGCTGAAATAAGAAGCAACCCTTATCTGAGTGCAGCTGTATTTTGCTTTCCTGCAATGTAAATGCATTTTTCACAAATATGTTCCTGTATAATCCAAGTTTTACTTGTAAGGACTTCCTTCTGAAGTAATCAAACCTACATTCAAGGCAGATGTAAAAGGCTCCCAGAACACAAGCTGGGAAAATTCAAGCAAGACTAAAGCAGTAATATATGCATCATGTAAAATGATTTAAGGAAATGAAACTAGAAAAACTACGACTAAGCAAGCTTCATCTTCCAAGGATGTTTATGAGCTGCTCCATAACCTTCTCCTCAAACAGTTTCATTGAAATAAACCCAGCCCCCTCCCCACTCCTCATCTGCCTAGTCCTCCACACCATGAAGGGCAGCAGGTGGTGTAACCCAGAAAACCAATGCCAAAAGCAATACATAAGAATGGAGCTCTGCTCACCATGCCCTCCATGGGGTACTCATTTGATGCTCTCTGCTGCTGATTCTCAGAAACTTTGTAGAATTGCCTTCACTTTTCAGATGTCTCCTTTTGTACTGCTGTTTCTTGAAATCCGCAGACCATAATTGGAATGGGACAGGAAGAAATGCCAATAAAAATAGACAGGCATAGGATCAGTGGGGGTGAAATTATCTTCCTCCATTCAAAGATCTGGTTAAAACTGAGCAAAAGACTGGTTATTTATGAGACAGGGCAGGGTACACACTCCCTGAGGTAAGAGACATTCTCAAACCACGTGAAGAACAAGATCAGTGTTGCTTCTTAGCTTATTATTTTATGGACTGTATGCTGACCCCTCTTGTTTTCATTTCCTTGACCTGGAAAACTGAGATGATGATTATAGGAGCATTCAAGGACTTTGAATGTAATGTAGCTTTTGAGGCTAGTGGGGAAGGAAGGAGGGTTATTTCCATGTCTTGAACAGCTAGCTGCTGATACATTTTCATTCATATGCCTAGTTACCTTGGAATGAATTCCTTATATGTATTTGCAGTCTCATGAGCTACTTGCAGCTTTTGGAGTGCTAAGCTAAAGATGGGCCACAAGTACTGCATTCCTGAGAAGTAGCCCCTGTGACATTTAGCAGTCAGAGTAGTTGTGTTGCCAGGCATGCTCTGCAGTGAAGTGACAGCCATATAACAAGCTGGCTGTCTGGCTGTTACATGCCACAGATTAGTTGTCATGCCTCGGCCAAAATAACAAAGTATAAAATACTTCTCTCTCCACTGAAAATACAGCACATTGTAATAAAAGACCGACTCCACTCTTACATTAGCAACTTCCATTATATGGTTTTCCTAGGTAAGAGACATATACCTCTGATAAAACAAATGATTTCTGCAGTATCTTAAGTCCATAATTTGTTTTGAGTTGCATGAATTAAGGATATCATTTATATCTTTTCCATCATGATAAAAATTACCACAGAAGAACACTACCCATTCACTTTTATGGACTTCATGGCTAAGAGAGTTTCATCAATGTCTCCACATGCTGCAATTTGCATTTGGATATATTTCAGCTGAAATAGGGCTAAAATCACAAGTAACTAGGCAACTCCTCTTTATATTCCGGGAGTCTGTCTATTTCAGTGCACATACAGAGAATGATGTTGGTAGGCATACAAGTGTAACAGAAAGATAGCTAACCCCTTTTCAGATTCTATGAATGTGCCATCTCCTAATCCAGCCTCAAAAACACACACTATTCTGCACCTTTAAAAATGTCCAGATTTTTAGAGAATTCGTTAGGTTTAACCAGTCTGTGGGTAGAATTCTCTAAGGTCATTTTGAGATGTTTGGATGGAAACAAAAAATCTACAGCATTAAAAAGACTGTTTATATGACTTCTTTTAAAAAGTCAAAAACTTTCTCTTACACTATTAGAAGCAGAGGCGTTTTGCCTCTTTTGGTACATTGTACCTGAATTGTAATATCAGTTAAAAGATTTTAATTAGTAGAAATTGTAAAATAAAATAAAATATAAATTGCAATATATATGCAAAATTAAATATATTTTTCACAAAATTCACAAAAAACAAAATACCAAAACAAAACCAGTTGCAACAAAATCCAGAGAACATTTTAAAATTTACAAAATCCATTCTGTATGTAAGTTGTGAGCCACATTTTTACTAAATCTGGCAAAAATGGCTTTCAAAATTTTTAGGTCATCGTGACACTATTTTCCTGTATATTCTCCTGTTCATGTACTGTGCAAATACTTTTTTAATATAATTTGAGCAATGCAATTCGATAATGGAGACTTGCTTTGGGCATCTTAAAGTAGTCATCACTTCTTACCAACTGAGTAATTTTCCAGGTTATTAAGGGTTGACAGTCACCTCTTAATTTTTACAAGGAGTGCCTTGTAAAAACCTGAATTTTCTGTCATTGGTGGAAAGCCCTTTCCAATACCTGTCACAGTGGCAATTGCAGAGTTGCAGCTGCGGTGGTTGAGGACGTAAGTGAAGAGAGATCTGCAAGAAGAGAGAGAACTTCTTTTAACAGCTCAATTACTACAGCTGGAAAAAAACTTGACTGAGCTTGCAAAGCCCATATCCTTCAGGTCAGAAACTTTAGGAACATAATTAAATTCTAAATACTGATCAAATGTGAGGAAGACAATGCGTAGTGAAGAGTGAAGATTAATATTCTCATTGGTCTTATTCTCACACTTGATGGAGGTAAAAAGGAGCAGCCCCAACACTAGGAATGACTTCCCTGCTTTGGTTCCTGCTAGGTCTTTCACCCACACCTTCCTCCCAGGACTAACTCTTTGAATTCAGTGGATGGTCA
>VYXD01010087.1:0-18620 GCA_013397195.1 Hylia prasina | reverse complement strand
TTAATATCTGAGCCTGCCACTCTCTGCATCTACCCATCTTCCAGCAGGAGTATATCTTCTCATTAAAACTGAATTTCCACTTAGTTTTATGCACCTTTTTTATTAAGCTTTGTTGCGAACTTGCAAGGAACTTTTGTTGCAGTAAAAAACAGTGAGCATGCACCACAACAACCACTCAGTAAAAACAACATTTAAATGGCAAAGGTGCACGTTAAAGTTGCTTCATGTCTGGAAATTTTCGAGGCTGGCTTGACTTTTCACACACCCATACACAACTACATACTTGGGTAAAGGGGGACTTTGAAGCTCCCACCTGGAAGTGCAGCCACAGTCCCTCTGCTGGTTAACCAAACTGTCCCTCAAAGAGTTGGGAAGGTGACTAGAAGAGAGATACTTTAAAGTATTGGGGTGAGATGCAGACCCTCAGTTTTCTATGCCAATTTTTGTGCTATCTGGGGTCTCCAAAATGGGGATGAAGTGATTAGTTTCTCACAGATTCACCAGTTCTTGTTTTTTCTGATTTTTGATTCGGTTTGGGGTTTTTCTGTATGTTGTTGCTTTTGGTTTGTTTTAGGTGTTTGGGGTTTTTTGGTTTATTTGTTTTTCCCCTCAGAAATACATAGACTAGAGAGTATAGAAAACCCTTAAAACATGCCCAAGTCTTCAGATTAGTCTTACTCAGTGATGAAAGATGTTTGACCCAAGGACAAGAGTGTTCGGTCAAGCACATCAGATCAACCACCCCATGGAAATGAAAACAGCCAGTGATGGATTATTCTTCTGCAAAATAAAATCTCAGTAAAATAATATCTTTTCCCTTAGGATATATTTACCAGCTCCTATGTTTTTGTTTCTGATGATGATGTGACAAGGGAAAGCACATAAGACTCAAGCAGAACTGCTTCTTCAAAGCTTCCTGTTGTGATGACATAAAATTCTTCCTTGATTGTGGGATGAGACTGGAAGATGTTAATGCTGTAGGTAAAAGAAAAAGAGGCAGGAATTCCAGATAACCCCATCTCCAGCCCAAAAATCTGTCATGTACACTGTAAGATCACAGCAAAAATTTTTGAACAGTATTTACATTGGTTCAAGTCTCCTTGAAATGGAGCCTTACCAATGAATAGTTACATCCTCCTGCCATTCCACGGGATTTGAGTAATCAATAGCAGTGCTTTGGGAAGAACTCCTGAGGGACAATGCAAAGGGTGGGACTTTTCCCCCAGTGTAAGAGGTACTTGTAGCATGACTAGAAAGACTGTTCTCCACAGTACATGGTTTTCGGTTCACTAAGAACAGTAAAAAGAGAGAAGTTGCTGTCCTGTGTTAGGCAGAGAGAGTTGGAAAGTGCAGCATTTCAGGAGCATAATTTGATGATGTGAAATTTCATAACAGGCACAGATCCAATTTAAAAGTGATCATCCACTGGGATGAAACAAAATCAATTTGGCATTTACCAGCTACGCCATAAAATTGACTGTTACTGGGACAGTTCACTTTAACAAAGTTAACCATCCATAGATGCCAAATCTAAAGGCCCTAGTGTACAGACAGTATTGTACTTTTGTTGTATTTTTTTAACCTGAAATTTAAAGTAGCATAATAAACATGCATTTTGAATACATGTTAGTGCAGAGAACAGTGGATGACTTCTCATGAAAAACTGTTATCCTTAAAAACAATATGTAATTGAATTCTATTGGTTTCTCCTCTTAAAAAATAAGTGTAACTAAAATCAAGTGTGAAGTTAAGGCAACCTACATTAAAGCTTACCTATATTGTGGCTTTAAAAGACACTTAACAGTAACATTTGGACAGTAAGTAGTTACTACCAATATTTTAAAGAAAGCAGGGGAAAAAAATGAAACAAAGAAAGAAAAAGCCGCTGGAGTTATAACCAGTGTGCTGGCTGATTCAGCCTCCTCAAAAAGTGCAGAAAGATTGGGCTTTTTTCATTTCATTTATTCAGCACAGGTCGTGTCAATGAGCCATTCTCTTGAACCAAGTTAAAAGGAAACTATACTTCTGCAAAACACGGTGTGGGAGTCAGGAATCTACTAATTCCACCATCTGAAAGAATGTAGATTCTATTCTGGCAAATGTCTCAAGCAACAAACTATTTATGGCTTCCAGAAAGAAGTTAGAAGTTAGAAACGTGAAAAGGAATTAAAAGCTGAGTATTTATTAATTCAGTTCTATAATGTTTCCTCTGTTTACAAAATTGTCCTGGTTTAAATGCAGTCACAAAATAACCTTTTAAACGAAACCTTGACGTGCAAAGAAATGTTGAATGCTCAGATGACAGTGCATTACAAAACCCATCTAGAGAGTCTTCACAGCTATCCTGGGAAAATGGGAGGGCCACAGTTTTGAAATCTTGGGTAGAACATTTCCCTTCAATAAAGACACGTTTCTAAAAGGAACAGGGGTAAATGTATTAAGGGGACAGGTAGAAAGGTAGGTATATTGGAGGAATAGCAAAAAGAAAGTGAAAGGATTTACCCCTCAGGTATAACCATTTGAAACAATACAGGGAGATATGTTTGGTGGCAAGGCTGCACAGCTATGCATAGACCTGCCTAAACTTGGTTAACATTTCAGAGACAATGTTTCTTCTTAGTATTGCAGCTGAGAGAGAATGAGTTTCTCTGCGACTTCTTAAATTTTTCCCACCTTAGAAATAAAAAGCTGTGTGGCAGCATACTGTAATTTTGATGCAGAACAGTCTGACACGTAAGACCCACAAGACAGGCTATGATTCAAAACCTTTGGAGCCACAAGTATCTCATCTGTGGTCAAAGCTGCCCAGCATCATTTTCCCTTAGTGAGGGGACCTCAGCCTTCCATCTCTCAGACAATGTGAATGTGACTTGCCTTATGCACTTCACAACAAAGATCAAGTTGCACATTCCATGCCCCAGGCTATGACTGTAAGCATATTATTATGCCCATCCCCCTTAAGAAGTTTATTAATTACCTCACCCATCAGAAGAGGAAAAAGAGAGTGTGCAGAGTGTAATGAAGTCAACTGGTGCTCATTTGGCAATAGTTACAAATTTGCATCTCTAAACATTTAGCTAACATGATGGTGAATTCAGGGAAAGAGTTTGTGAATATTCCATATTTTATCACTTTAAAAAAATACACATAGTGTAATACTGCTTCTACTACAGACATAACAATTGTCAAAATGGATGAACAATTCCTGAGTCTCCAGTGTCAACACACCATAACAAAACAAACCTGGCAGCAAATACAAGTATAACTTGCATGAGGAAAGTTTCAGTGCCATTTATTTGCTTTAGTAAAGTTAAAAAAAGATTTAATCAAACACTTTAAAAGTAAACAGATCACAAATATGCAGCTTCTGTTCCTTGTTAAGCTGAATGTATTTTCAGTGCTCCATGCAGATGACAAGCAGCTTTGATTTTCCCCTGATAAGCAAATGGCCATCTCTGAGGAAGAACACAATTTGAAAGATGAGTATCTTACACACATATCTGATCTACTTTGAATTAATTCCGTGTGGTTTCTTCAAAGCAAATTTAAAACTGAGAAAATATTAAGGTGACCTAATTGTACAAGCCAGAAGTAATTTTGATCAACAAAGTCTCAGCAATGTGAGAGATTAAATAAAATACTTTGAGCCTCTTCAGTCTATTTTGGAAGAGTGAACTGAGTTACCCTGATAGATGCAGAATATTTTCAATACTGTTGAAACAGAATTGATTGAACATCTCTGTGTTTTGAATGTGGGTGGAGTTATCCTCAATCTGCATTTAACTTTAATGCATTGAGATGATCTCTCATTCATACTCATCAAGAAAAAGAATGTAGCTGTCAGTCAGAAATCCCCAGAACAGGGAGAAAACTGATCAAAACCAGATATTTCCCTTGAAACTGAACAAGGAACAATGGTAGCAACTCAGAATGACTCCAAAAGGATGAGGCTTCTGAGGCACACATCAAAGATCCAAATTTTGTTCCTAATAGACAGCACTTCACACCATGTCAATTCTAGTTTTATTAAGCAGTGACTTAATACAAATAAAACTGAGCTGTGTAGAGTTACATAAACATCCTACTACAATTAGCCATCACCATTTTCCATTATAAATGTTTGTAGGAATATCCATTCTTACCACACTGGCTGGGTGGCAGCTACCAAACCTATACAAATGCATTCAAGACAAGGAAATCCTAAGATATTGGTCCTTGGTACTGCCTAATCCCACAGAACTTGATGTCCCACCAAGACCTTGGCTTCTAGCAATGAGGACATTACATAACATTCACTAACATCCTTCATTTTACTTAGAAGAGGCTGCTTCCTGCATCTTTCCTTAGAGTTAGTACATCAACACAGCTTGGACTTTGCAAACACTCTATAATCCAAATTTTTGTTACAGGCAAACACTAGATTGTTTAGAGGGGAAAGAAGAGCCCATTCTTTCTAGGCTGTTTTGCTCACATATTCTTCTCCCCTTCAAACATTCTCTGTTTTGTCAAGTTGTAGAAAGACATTCTATACTCTCTCCTGTGTTCACTTTGCTGAGCAGACAGAGTTCTCTGTCCTGAGGTCTCCTGACCAACCTGCTTCTGCAAGGATGTCCAGACTCTAGCAGCTCTACCATATTTAAGTTCAGGAAATTATTTCCTGTGCGATTGATTTAAAATAGATTTAAGAAGCACAGACTTGTCCATTACTGACAGTCTCTGCTTTCTCTTGGCCACCACTGCTGCCAGTTCCCCCCGACAGATTATTTGCTACCCTTAATTTTACTCCCCTTTTCTATTTCTCTTCAAGATATTGCAATTTTGTTTTCAGTCTTTCTTCTCTTGTATTTTTCTCCTTAAGCATGTACCAATGCTGTCACGATTCCATTTCCCACGCCACTGAATACCTTCTTTAATTTCATCAGGGGCTTTTTTTTCCCCCTCTTTTCTATATGTTTGAAGCATCCTCTCCACCTGCACTCTTCACTGTCTCTTCACATCCTATTTCCCTTCATGGTTAGTAGAATGTTTTATCTGTTACAAAGCACCACAAACACTCAAGCTGCCATATAAATTACACAATGTGCCAATGAAAATAAAGGAAAGAAAATACAGCAGGCTGAATAGTCTCTGCTCAGCTGCCAGAGCATCCCTTGTTCTTTTAGAGCTGTAGCAAATGCTGACTCCCATTTACAACCACTTGATTGACCTGCTGGCACTGCCAAAATGGTTTAATGTGGTTTAGACATAAATCTGAGTCAGGCCATAGTTTTCTGCAGTGCAATGCTCTCTCTGAACAGAGTCCTATTCAGTGGGCTTGCAGCACGTGGGACGGGTGAGAGAGTTATCCACCAAAAGAGTGGGGCTGCACCTCTGTGTTGCACTTGGATAGGATGGATAGGATGGCTGTGTCTGGTCTGGGCCAGGAGCTGCTCCTCTGCATGTTCTCAGAAGCTCTGCTCCTCATCTTGGAGATGGCAAAACTGTACAGCAGCTTATGTCAGTACCAACCACAGCTCCTTAAAGAGATGGAATTTTTTTGTTTTATAACTTACAGCTCACTACCATAGAGAATCATCCCTTGTCCCTGCCTCCCCCTCTCAACCCTTAATATTTCCTCAAGCAAAAGATCTCCTGCATCCATCCTCCCAGTGCCCAGCAGCAATGCTTTCTCACACTGTAGCAACTTAGGCTTGGGCAGGACAAAAGGTTTCAGTGGAGAAAGGGACTAACACCACAAAACATGACCAACAGGACCCCAACTAAACAGCACATGGCTCAGACTGATGAAACCATGCTTGAGATTTATATTCTCTTTGAAATGTATCCAAAAAAACTCTCAAAAGAAAACATGCTATATAAAAATATCACACTTTTTGCTGTACAAAAATGGTATGCTCTACTTCCTATTTTAATGCTACTGGAAATCATCCCAGCTCAAAAACTCAACTCAGAGGGTATAGATAGTGGGAAGAAGTCTTGCCATGAGATTGGCCTTGAGAGGGAGCCTTTTAGGCTGCAGAAAAGAATTACACATTTGACTGTGAAATAAGGGTCACTCCCCATAGCTGAGATGTGCAGTGCTCTAGCTCTAACAGTCCCAGGGAGTCCAGGAATGGAGTATTTTTCTGACCCTTGTGCTTGGTGTGCCCTTCTCATTTGGTATGCAATGCTATGCCTTAACCTCTCCTAATTAAAGCTCCTTTCCCAGACCTGTTTTCTGTCTATGCAGCCACTTAATATCTACCTGAATCTGAGTCCTGTTTACTTAGTTCTACAATAAAATGTATCCACTGTCTCTTAAAATATGTGTCATCATAGCACAAAGGGGGAATTGCCATGGTTTTATCATTGGTGCAAAATTCTTATTTCACAAGAAATAGATTTTTTATTTCTTCTTTTTTTTCTTTCCTTTTCTTTCTTTTTTTTTCTTTTTTTTTTTCTTTTTCTGATGCATAAAACTAGATTTTTATTCCTTGCATTCACCATTACGACCATGAAGATTTATGGGATATACATTGTGTATTTTTTACCTCTTGAGAGACCTCTTAAAGTCTCCATGAGTATTAAGAACTAGAGGCTATATAGCCCATCATTCTGAAAACATATCTCTTTCATACCTACTGTTGTCTTATCCATTTCAGAACACTTTGTGAATCCTAAAAATAGCCAGAAATAAAGGTCACAAGAATAAAGGTTTAGGAAACCTCTCTGTCAGTGCAGTAAAGCTTGCTGCCAGTATTTGTAATTTAACCCTGCATTTTACTACCATACTCACATCATTAATTCTGATCCATAAAAAAATTATTCTAAATAATACTTGGAGCAGCTGCATAAACTCCGGAGTATATCCAGCCATTCTTGTGACACTGTAATTACTGAGATTATCACTGCAGTAGTTACTTTTGCTCTGGGACAGGCACAGCCCTTGCAGCTTTACCAGAACTGGCTGGATGTGGGCTGTTGAACCCTAAGATGCCAGTTACCCCTGCTCACCTGAAACAGTGAGCGTGAACATTTCTTTCTCCTTTCAATCTGAGATTAGTTAACCCACAACAGGGAGGGAGTGTGAATTAACTGTTAGGTGGGGTCATAGGTTGGAGACAGACACATGACTTCACCAAACACCATGGTTTATGGTTGGGAACCTTCTTTTGTAGAAGGTTCCAATTTCCCAGGCTTGGACAACTGATTGGTTGGGACCTCTGCACCACCCAGCTCCCTGACCAGTGATATGTCTACCCTCAGGATTGAACAGGGTTGGCAGGGGTCTAGGATTGAATCCAACCTATCCTTGCCTTATCCCAGGACTTGCTTTACTTTTAGGCTGATCAAGTCTGGGGCCCTGATATGGCCATATTTATCTGGCAGCTACAGACCAGCTGCAGCCGTGACAATTAACCTGACTGCCTTGCCCCCAAATGGATTAGGCTCACTCACAAGATCAGCTGTAGAGACTATGAAGACGGTCTCCCCCCTTCTGCTCTCTGCCTTTTAGCTGTTAGACAACTCTTCTTAGCTTGCATCTCCATGTGATTTGCATAGACCCCATCTGTCGTCTAGACAGCGCCCAGGAACTCAGAGCTGCCCACCCGAGTGGTCTCTCTCCTAGCCCATGGCTTCAAGTCTCAGGAATGGGAAAGGCTGAGTGTCAAAGGAGTGTCAAAGCCATGCATGGCTGAGGAGTTAGAAATCTGGGTTGGTTGTAAGCTGTGTTTAAGAAGGTGAATAAACTTGATAGGCAATATTGTCACAAATTCACACTCAGCTTTTTATAACCTCACAAAACCTCTGCAAGATATGACTTTACTGTAAGCCCGTAAAAATTCCTAAATTCCACATTCACCAAACAACAGAGACTGTTTGTTAGTTAAGGATTCCATAGGGTTAAAAGTAGCTTCCCAGAACTAAACTTCTAGTGATTAAAATTAATAGCGCCTCGACACTAAGTTGCATGCAAACATAGCAGTGCCGTGGAAGGACCTTCATTCTCACCCACATTTCAGTCAAGGGAGACAAGAATATCTATGTGCCTGTCTACACCACAATGTGGAACACACTGCAGAGATTTTCAAGACAGCTTTAGGCATAATAGCTTTAAAGAGAGACCTGTAGCCACTTCAGCACCTTAGGTCAAGCACAGAAAATATCTTGTGTCCAGAACAGCTTTTGATAACTGCATTGGTATTTTTTTCTCAGCTCTGAACTGCTTGCACAGTGTCCATTGCACTGGGTGGACTATGAGCATCTCCTGTAGTCATGAACTGCTGCTGAGTGTGGATATTACAGTGAAGATTGATGTCCTCCCTCTTTTAAGAGTGTGCTCCCATGGCAGGCAGAGCTTCATCAATGATGCCAAATTCCAGGAGATGGCAGATGTGCTGTGGCAGTCACCACTGTCATGGCCTGTCCCCCATGATAATCCCCTGGTGATACCACACTGCGGATTATTGCTGTTCCGATGGGTGACAGAATAGATTCCATTCACGCCCATGGATTCACACTTAGATTTGTGCTGAACTGACCCAAATTCATGAGTTCTGAATTTCCATATGGCACTTCTGAAATGGAGGAATCAAGAGGAGGATGTCTACAGCTCTTACCAAGATTTGCCTACCTGCTGCTCTTACCAAAGTTTGCTTATCTGATGGAACCAGAGGAAGTGTTGATCACGGTTATTTGAGAGCTACACTATTTTGCAAAGAGGTTAGATGTCCCCCCTGAATTATCCCAGCTGTATCCTGAAAGCTACTCCACACCCCACTTATATCAGCACCATTTAATTCATTCTAGTCTTCAGTCTAGTGGGAATGCAGCAAGTTACATGGTGATGTTGTCAGTGAAGTAGACATTAATAATGCAGGGATTTTAGTTGGAATTACCATACCTTAATTTCCACAACATAGTTAATTCCCTGGATTTCTAGACTTTAATTTTTACTAAGGCTCAGCCCCCAAAGAATAAGTCATCCAAGAAAGATAAATCTCTGAATCTCCTTCTGTGCTTCAGGAAGAGTAGGGACCACTTCATCAGTCTGTTACTGAGGAACAGGTAGCAGACCCAGCCCTGCTGCTGCTCAGGTAGAAGAGCCTGGCAACATCAGGTGTTAAGGAAAGGATTGTCTCTCTCTCTCTCCAAGGAAAAATCTGTGCCTGATTGCTCATGAGTAAGTAAGTACCATCTGTCCTTTCCCCCACTCTAATGCCATAGCTTCGTGCTGTGTCAAATAGAGCACTGCTCAGTTGCCTGTTCACAGCAAGAACATCAATATCATTAAAAGGTATGCAATGGCCTTTTAAAGCTCAACACCAGGCTAACAAACTACACCCTGGATTAAACACATGCACAGACTTCAACGTATGTCAACAGGTGGAAGATTTTATTGTTTCCAGACCTTCCTCATGATGGAGAGTAATTATTATGATTACATGTCAGAGATAGAGCAGCAAGGAGAGGCACTATATTTGTGAGTCACTCACAGCAGTAGAGTTAGCAAAGGAACAGCCAGGATAACAGGATTAGCAAGGCAAGACAGATACATGCCTCGGGAGTTCACACACGTGTTGTGTGCTCATTAGATGTCAAAACAGATAATTAAGGATTACATTGTATTAAGAAGATCAAGTAGGACTTAGGACAGGTTCATGTCATCTGCACTGGTAAATTGATCACGGCACCTACAAAGTACTTTCCTCTCTTCCCTACAAAATACATTTTTGCTGTAGTTTAGTTAACTGAAAAGCCACAATGCCAAAGAGAACAGCTTAGGCAAAATAATTTATCTTGGTACGTTTCTAGATGTCATGGAATTACTCAATTCCATGTTGGAGTGTATTAATACAGAAACATATTAGGACTATGCTACACATTTCTTACCTCCCATTTCCTAAACACTGGTAGGAAAAAACTTTCCTTTCTTTTTTTCCTCTGTCCTGGGAAAGTTCTTTTTCCTGTTAATAACTGTATGCTCGAATGTGACTGAGGGGTCAGGAATCCCTCATGGCAACAGCAGACGAGAATCACTAACCATGGAAAGCAAATTCCTGAGAGAGATAGAATAATACGCATCAGAGTGCTTACTTTTTTGACATATACACCAAATGGCAGCTATGACAGGGCACTCAAAAATCTTTGGTCTCTTTTGGTTCCATTTTTGCTTTTCTTTCAGTATGGCTGTGAATTGCACAGACTGCATGTTGGAACTGAACTACATTTTCCCTCAGGTTTTATTCCAGTTGTGTTTTACAAGTCTCCTTTATGTTAACTATGGTCTTGCATCATTTCTATATCTTCCTCTTGCAATTAGAAGCAATGATACAAGTAAATCTATCTCCATAATTATATTAATATCACACAACAAAATAATTGCTGTATTGTGGACAAACCAAATATTTGTCAATATTTTGCATCTCCCATTTTCAGTGTATTTTCTATCTGTTACATACCCTACTGCTGTGTTCATCTGTAGTTCAGAGGTCATACAATGGAAGATGCAATGGTCAGAGACCTTGCCTTCGTGGAGAAGGAAAAGGGAGTTTGAATAATATCAAATGAAACCAACATACAGTAACACTCAGCCCCAAATCTCAGAGCAAAATTCTTTGTGCTTTCTGCTAATAGCTTTAAAAATACATGATAGTGTTACTTGGTACATGAAATATATGTTCTCAGCTAACACCCGTAGAGCTTTCATGTCATGCATTTCTTATGTGCTGAGTGCTCAGCTGAGAAGCGTGTGGTGTCCGTACCAGCTGGGAGCAGATGACTGTTGGTGCCTCTAGCTCACAGCAATCTCATTAACTTTTCATCTCATCAAGAACTGCTCAGCACCCGCATATTTCCTCTAACATTAACAATTCCAGCAGTTCTGATTCTAATGAAAAATATAACAAGAAGAGACAAGCTTTTCCCTCCTAAAGCAGGAGGTGAGCAAATACATCCTCCCAAGAGCCCGTGGGGATGTACTAGGAGGTTGTTCCTCCTCTGTGGACCACCTTATCCTCAGCACAGTGTGGAATCTGTGAAATTAATTCAGCTCTTGCGCCGTCTTTCACTCACACAGACAAACTGGGAATTACTCCATCAAAAGATTTGCAGTTACAACATTGGAATTGAGAAGAGAGTTATTCCTGGGTTTGCACAATGCCCTGCTTCCTCAGTGGGAGAAACTGCTGGCCTGTACTGTCATGCCAAAGAACATGCCAACGTGCCTGGTGGCAGGAAGGGTTTTGCTGTCTGCCAGAGGCAGAGGCTGCATGGGAAGGTACCTTTCACTGCACACCATCACCACCACCGCCTTGTGCAGAGAAGGATGAGGAGGGGGAAGACAACTACAAAGACAAGGAGCAGTAGAAGAGAAAGAGAGGAAGGGGAGAAGAAATGAGAGGGGGAGAGAGGGAGGGCCTTTGCACACAACCTTTTTAAAATGTCACTGAGTAGGTTTCAAGTGAATAGCACAAAAATAATCTAATTTCACTCCCACTCTAAGAGTGCAGCATATATTATTCTCTCTCTCCATCTATTTCCCCTGAAAGCTTTCTGCACCCAATTGCATTAATGAAGGCTGAACTGATGATGACGCAGATCAGATCAATATGAATGTGTGTAGAATTAGGTCATTCTGATGGAGAGCAGGCCCAGATGATCCAAATGCACTCTGCCAGATGAGAGGCAACAAGCTGAGCCCTTGTCCCTCACTTTCACTCACAAGAGTTATTTTGAAGAGACAAACTTTTTCTGAACCTGAGCTTAAAACATGACACCAAGGTGTCAGTTCTTGGTGTCAGTTCTACCCCATCTGTAGTTGTTAAGAGCTCTAGAATCTGGGCAGGTGCTTCTTAAAAGCAAGGAAGAGGGGTGATTTGGGGAGAGGAAATAACTGTTCATAATAACTGTTCATAACTGTGTGGGTAAGTAGCAAGCCTTCAAGACTGGGAGAAAAGCAGGAGTGAAGCTAAAGGGATCTGGACAGATTCACTGTTGCATTCTGACTCCTGACTTAGTGGGGTGGCTGCAAGGGAGCGTCAAAAGGTCAGCAGTTGCAGAAAAAGTTGTCTTACACAGAGTCATCTTACAGCAGAGTCTCTGGGAGCAAGCAGGGGTTGAAGAGCAGGGCTGATGTGAATCTTGTTGCTTCATGATATTTCTATGCTACTGTCTCAGGCTCCCAGCTGCCCAAGTTCTGATATTAAAGGCTATTTAGCTTTATTTCTGAGCAAGCTGCAAAAGGCATGTTACTGGACTCCACCTCCAAGAGACACTAAAAGCTTGAGGAAAATCCCTTGTGCTGAGTGTATTATATACATCATTAATAATAAAGAAGATATAATGTCTAAAACCATTACCCAGCAACACTTCAAAGGTATCAGGCGTTATGGCATGTAGAGCTACTATTAAGCTGCTACAGACACCTCCTCACACCTTTCAGCAGCAGTCAGAGCACCTTTCTCTCTTCTGAGAAGAAACAGATATTTCCCTGGAGCACCACAGGCCCCCATAAGCTAAGGGACCTAGGAGTCAGTGGCAGTAACTCTATTATAACCCCACCACTAACTGCACAGCCTGTGAATGAAGTGCACATAAGAAGGAAAACCCTGGAAACTACAGGTCTTGTCAGTCTCAGTCCAGTGCCTGGTAAAGTAATGTAGAAGATAATTCTAAGTTGTGTTGAAAAACACCTGAAAGACAACACAGTATTTTGTCATGGCCAGCACAGCTTCATGAAAGAAAATTCCTGCTTATCAAACCCAAATTCCTTTTATCACAAGGTAAGCCACCTAACCTGATCAGGGGGAGCCAGTTGTTGTGATCTTTTTGGATTTCAGTAAAGCTTACAATATTGTTCCACAGCAAGAATATAGTGTCCTCCTGCACAAAATGTCCAGCACTCAGCTGGATCATCAGCACTCAGCTCATGGTGTGATGGGAGAGCAGCTGGCTCGTGGGTCAGGCACAAAGGGTTACAGTGAATGGGGTGACACCAGAGTGGGGATCTGTCACTAGGGGGGTTCCACGGGGCTCCACCTTAGGCTCTGTGCTCTTCAACAGCTTCATAAAGGATTGGGTGCGGGACTGGGAGGGAGGTGAAGTTCACAGATGATGCAGAACTGGGAGGAGCTGTCGAACCCATCCAGGCCAGGAGGCCCTGCAGAGAGGGCTGGGCAATCACCAGCCTGTGAAGTTCAAGAGTAAGGGAAAGTGCCAGGATCTGCCCCTGGGATGGAGCAACCCTGGATGTAGAGACAGCCTGGGGAATGAGAGGCTGGAGAGGAGTGCCATGGAAAGGACCTGGGGGTCCTGGCTGATGGCACGTTGAGTCAGCAGCCAGGAGGGCCACCCGTGTCCTGGGGGCATCAGGGACAGGATCTCCATCCCAAGGGAGGGGATTGTCCTGCTCTGCTGCACTGGGGCAGCCTCACCTCGAGTGCTGGGGGCAGTTTTCAGCAATGCAATAAAAGAGAAACCTGAAACTGTTGGAAAGCATCCAAAGGAGGGCAAAAAATTTGGTGAATGGCCTTGAGGGGAAACTGTATGAGGGGTGGCTGAGGTCACTTGGTCTGTTCAGCCTGGAGGAGACTGTGGGGAGAGCCCACTGTACTCACAACTTCCTCATGAGGGGAAGAGGAAGGGCAGGCACTGATTTCTTATCTCTGGTGAGCAGTGACAGGACCCAAAGGAATGGCCTGAAGTTGTGTCGGGGGAGATTTAGGTTGGATATTAGGAAAAGGTTCTTCACCCAGAGGGTGGCTGGACATTGGAACAGGATCCCCAGGAAAGTGGTCACAGCAACAGCCTGACAGAGTTTGGACGATTCTCTCAGGCACATGGTGTGATTCTTGGGGATGGTCCTGTGTAGGGCCAGGCCTTGGACTTGGTAATCCTTGTGTCAGCATGTTCTGTGATTCTGTGAGTATTTGGAATCTCTACCCCCTCAGCAATGCAGACCAAATGGGAAGGGTTACCAGGTCACCACCTATTCGGGCCATGAACTGTGTTCTTACAAAACTAAGCAAATTTAATCTTGCTTTTGTTGATGGAATATTAATTATCATACTATTTCACTTCCCTTATGGCCTGCTATTTAAAGAGAACCCAGACAAAGTTTTTCTGAAATGAAGAATGAGAATGTGAACTGCACAGTGGTGTTGAATGAGTAGATGCTCACAGCAGAGGCATGCATGATGGCTTTAAAGACAAACAGCAAAACATTCCTGCCTGTCTGGAGTGAGCAACACAGCTTACAAAGTATTAAGTGGCCAGTATGAGACTGAAATTTAGTTCTAAAAATGCCTGTGCTAAGGAAGAATGAGGGGGCTGGGATTTTTCATTTTTAAATAGATCTTTTCCCCATTTGTAGGTTGGTCTCATTTCGCAGCAGCTATATTCTGCACCAACATGTGGTAGACCAAAGATTAAGTCTCAAATTCCCAGACGCTGGGTTAGAAGAGGCCAAGAATGTCACAGAAGTGACAAGATTAGTGTTAGAAGATGAGGATTTGGTTGCCATACTTTTCAGCACCTCTTGTTACTTGAACCTTCTAAGAATGCTGACATTTGTAAAAGCAGCTAATTCTCACCTCTCTCTTCCGTAGCAATCAAATCCCAGGGAGAGGCTCAGCTAAAAAGAGCCATGTCAGTTTTTTTCAAATGGTTGTGGCTTACACCCTCCTGCTGGCAACATTAATGCCATCATTTTCTTTTTATGAAGCGGTCAGGACTTCATCAGAGTGCCAGACTTTGAAGCAGGAAACTATCAAAATAAATGCCACAGTTATCAGACAGAATTCAGATATGTGCCAGGTAGTCATTCATGTGCTTTATGAAATAAATGCATTGTTTTAAAATCACTTGTAACATACATGTCTGCACTTGTTCTGACAGCAGAGAAAATGACTGTGTGCATTTTTAAGACCAAAATCTTGCCCTGAAGTTAGCAAATACAAAGGAGTTGTATAAAAATATAAGATCAAAAGATGCAGCTATGCTACAGTGTGAAGGGCATTTCAGGGACATTATGCATCCCATGGACCCTCCCCAGACATTCATCAGAATCACAGCCTGAAGTATGGCAAGCACTGCTCTCAAAGTAGTGCCTAAGCTCATCTAGTGAGTTAATACATTGCAACCACTGGTTTTGGTACTTGCACAAAATTCCTGCAGCCTACAAGAAAACAAAATGTAAGGACACACATGAATGTGGAGATCACACTGTTCTTCTGGATGTTCTTGGGATCACACCATAACTGCAGGGAAGGCAGAGACCTCCAGACTGTTTGGGGTATTTTTTAAGCTATCATTAAAACAATATCTATTTCTTGATATCAGTCTTGCTCTTTAATCCACATACTTCAACCTTAGCTCAAAAATTCCAAGCTTCAGCTTTTTTGCTGTTTGTATGGAGTCAGGAAACTCCAAACTCACCCATTTTTTATCTTCCAGTGTCCCAGGGTGGAATGTTATCTCTACGTGACTTCAGGGGGTTCTGATTATGCGTTTTGTGCTCAGAAGTGAAGGTCTGAGATATGTACTGGGTAAGAGATTCCTTCAAACCATTTTGGCAGGAAACCAAGTTCAGATCTGGAAAAGGAATGTAAGATTCTTTTCAAATATGTTTTTACTGGATTGACATACTCTAGAATGTCTGGAGAACAAAAAATCAGCTTTAGATCTCATGGGAAACACCAGAGGAATGAGCCCAGTGCATCTTAGTCTTTGCCTGGATTGTGTACCTTTCACTTTTACAATTCAAATGTAACAGCAGAAAATACAACCTAATTTCACTCACATCTCTGAATGGGAATTTACATTTCATTCAAAAGAAATACTTTACCCCACTGAGTTATCAACAGTACCTTGGAAACCCAAACTTAACAGAAGGCACAATAAACTGCATCCACTCTTCAGGCTACAATTTTTTTTTCCACATGATGATATAAACCAAGTACTGATTCATCAGCCTTTTCTTCTTATACTCACCAGTGGTCTCTCCCAGGTGCAACAGCCACTCCAGCCCACACTATTTATTCTACTGTTCAGGTATCACTTCTGTGCTCACTAGCACACTGTGCTGCTGGGTTCCAGGACGGGCTTTGCTACTGCAATTATTTCAGGCTACTGTCAACATCAGATTTGCAGAATCTGTCTTATATCACCATTTGGGGTGCTCTGATCTTCACTGAAGACTGCAGATAGCAAAAGTGCAGCATACAGAAAGCACTCTGGTTGTCATTGTAACAAGCCATGGCAGAGCAATGGCTGGATATGAACTTCTGTTTCAAAGTAGGGTTGACAGTAAAAGTTAAATTTTCTACCTGCTTCTGGTACTACCTTAAGGCCTAGCCTAAACACCAGTGAAGGTAATGGAAAACTCCTCATTGATGTTAGCATTCCTACAAATTAAAGAACCACTTGCCATAACTACCTGGCTCTGTACTCATATTATCTATGCATGAGCTGTCATAAAAGTGGCCATCACACTGCAGCACCTCACACTTTATTTTTGTATTTCACATGTGAATCATCAGTGAACAAACTAAAACTTTCTCAATTCATTCTTTCTTCACCATTCTTTGGTTCTCTACTTGTTGTGTTAGGCTATAGATATTTGTTGCTTGCATATTTGTGTGACAGTCACCATTAAAATCTCAGATTGATTTAGTTTAACAAGTAGGTCATGATCATCGATGGAATAATGACAACTAACTTAGGGAATAAGATCATCTTTTGCTTTTTAAATTAATCACTAACATAAATTATGAGTTGTGAATATCAAGAAAATATAAAAATAACAAATGTGTGAATATCAAGGAAATGCAAAGTCAATTTATTTTGTATCATGTGTGATTTCCTGTTCTAACGACACATACCTTTTCCCACTCCAAGATCACAATTAACTTTTGAACATAAGGACAAGCAGATGTATTAGAAGTATCCCAGGATTTACTAAAAGAAAGGAAAAAAAATGCAGTTCTACATGGTTTAACAAGGTTGATGTGGACACAGCTATCATCAAGCTTAATAGCTTTAACTAAGAACTAAACACCATAGTTCCTTCAGTCGTCTGTGCTGACCTGTCATTTTGCATAGTTTTACTGAATTTGCACTAAGTTTTGCATTTCAGCATGTTCCCACTCTGCCTTAAAAAAGAGAAAGCCTGTGGAAGGATATCAGATGCAGACTTTAAGAAACATTTTTGGCCAAAATGCTTTTCATAAATAAAATAATATTTTAAATAGTAATTCAAATTTGTTTGGTTGGCTTGTTTGGGTTTTGGTGTTTTGGTTTGTTGTTGTTGTTGTTTAATTTTTGTTGGGTATTTTGTTTGCTTTTGATTTTGTTTTTCATGTAAGCTGTTTAAGGAAAAAGTCACAAAACTGGAAAAATGTCACCATTTCAGTTTTGAGATTTTATTTTTATTCTCATCATTTGGAAATCAACTTCAGTTTTATGAAAGAATCAATCAGGAAAAAAGTAATCCCTCCCAAAACCTAAAGCTTTTTGTCAATCAAAAATTATTATTTTTCCTACTTTTTATTTGGCTGTACACTTTATTCCAGGTTCATGCAAAATGAATTCTTGTAGATCTGCCAGTACACCCTGCAAATCAATTAATTCCCCAGATCTAGATACAAAATTCTAGTTAGGAGCATTTCTATGGCCAAAACACCAGTTGTAGTTCTTGTGTGAGTATCAAACACCTAGATCATTTTCAGATAGCTTAATGGTATTCTTCCAAACATTCTCAGTCTGTTTGTTCTTTACAAGCATCTGGAATTTTCTTTCACATCAAAAATGTACACTAATCCAGTTTTAGTTATGAAATTGTGCAAGAATGATGTTGATACAGGGCCAGAAATGGAATATAAGGCTTTGAATCTACAGCAATGCAAATCTGAAGGTCTTGGTTGCTAAAAAGGGATGCCAGAATCATCTATTTTACTATTTCAAACCCTGGATCCAGCTCCTCATACCGTAAAGGATGAATGGAAGAATTTGAAAATAAGACTTGTTGGGATGAACATAATAATATTGGTTGAAATAAAAATCACAATTAGGTGTCTGAGACAAGATATGGACTAACATCTTTGTTACATAAAATTCTTTTTTTCCTCCAAGGTGTCAGCAGGAGGTGTGAATGTTGTCCTCCTCTGAAAATAAGGACAAATCCTTGCACAATGATAATGGCACATTGTAGGTCTATGTAGAGCCCTTTTGCTTTTCCAGGGCAGCATAAGGAGTTAATGAACAGTGAAAGGGGAAATACCACCTGTCTATACCTGCCACAAGGCCAGCATCTGTGGGAGGCAAGTCACTTGGTGAATATGAGAAATCATGGCCTTTGTGAGAATTAAGGAGAGTTTGGACAATTTCCAAAGTCACTTTTTTGTGGAAAAGTGTTGTCAATGCTTTGAGCATTACTCACTTTGTGGCAGCACAGAAGATGGCAAAGGCTGCTGTGATATTAAGGGTGAAAGGAAAAAGAAGCTCAGGTAGAGGTATTCAGTGCAATGATGGCAAAAATACAGTCCTACTACATTCATACCTAAAGTATTTTGCCGTTGCTTTTTTTGGTCCCATTTCTCCAAGGTTCACGTCTCTAGTGAAAAGAAAACAAACAAACAAAA
>VYXD01010085.1:104573-133217 GCA_013397195.1 Hylia prasina | reverse complement strand
TGCTTTCAAACCAGCACAGAGCCCCCTTAACTCTGGCAATTATACTAATTCAGAGGGAGGGCGTGTGTTTGAACCCTCCCTTCCCAGGGAGGCCCTGCCCTCCCTTAGCAGACACCCGTCCTTCCCAAAGGGAGGCCCCCAGCCCCTCGGGGGGTGCTCAGGGCTCCCGGGGGCACCTCGGTGAGCTCCACGTTGGCGGGATCCCCCAGCACGCTGCCGTCGGGCTGCTTGTAGCCGGCGTAGCGGATCAGCTGCGCGTTCCAGATGCGGAAGTCGTGCCTGCTGTCCGTGCGCTGCGGGAAGATGGTGATGGCAGATCTGCAAGGGGAAAAGGGGTCGGGTTATGCCCTTTGCTGACCCAGAGAGAGGCGTTTTAAAAACTTTTATTCCATCAGTCTCGTGTGAAGGGTGAGGCAGTACACGTGTTGTGATTCACGCCATCACAATCAGAAGCCAAACTATTTCCTAATTACAATCCATTATAAGCATTTCTTGGCCTGTCAGCTTTTGCCATGCAATGCTGCTAATGCCTTAAAGCCAATCACCTAAAATTACCCCTCATGGATCCTACTACAATGAACCTTTCATAGTCCTATTTCTCCAAAGTCTCATTTGTAAGGCCATCCTTTGAAACTTGTTCCACTTCTCTCTCAGCAATGTCTGTCCTATTCTATGGAATTTCTAAGGCTACAAATCCATTTCCCACAAAAGGCAGTGCTGGTGAAAGCCGGGAGCAGCGGGAGGGGTGGAATGCTGGAGGAAAAGGTGCTGCCACCACCAGCTCCAGGTGTGCCCCGAGTGAATCCCAGAGCTGTAACACTGGAGGGAGTCACAGCTCTGGAATTTGGTGTATTCCCAGCTCCTGGCTGTTAATGGGGGGCTTCAGACAGATCTGGAGAGCAGTGTGAGCTCTGTGTTGGATGTAGAATACAGGAAAGGGGAAATAATGGGAAAATCTTCCCTCTGAGGTCTCCAGGCAGCAAGAAGAGGGAGACTTGGAGCAGCAGGATTTCTCCACCCTGGATCAGGTCCCTCTGTGGCTCCCAGGGCTGCTGTTGGCTGTGGCCCAGACCCGACTCCAGCAGGGCCCAGAGCTGGGTCTCACCCAGAGGCCCTGGGGCTCAGACCCTGGTGGCTCACCTGAGGTTCCCCTTGTTGGTGGCGTACTTGATGTGGTTGCAGATGTAATTGAACATCCCGTGGGCCGTGGTGCAGTCCCGGGCATCAAACACCTGGAACAGGGAAGCACTTGTGAGGATGTTCCAGCTCCCAGGGTGGAGCCAGGCAGAGGAAACACAGCACATGGAGAACTCCAGGCACCACTGTGGCTTCTCAGGGATCTAAAGCTCCATAATTATGTGTTCCCTGCCTTTGGAACACGTGGATGTCTAATCCAGCTGCCCCTTTTGCTTTGGAGAGGTGACTCATCTGCTGCTCAGGCAAAAACCTCCTCATTCCCATGCTCCCAACCTGCTGCTGTTCCTGCCTTGTCCCCCAACAATTACAGATGCTGCCCTGCTTCTCCTGTGGATCAGCACTCAAAGCTGGAACAGGACAGGTGTCCTGAAGGACAGGGAATCACGGAATCATGGAATGGTTGGGTTGGGACTTTTAAAGAGCGTCTCATCCCACCCCCTGCCATGGGCAGGGACACCTTCCACTATCCCAGGTTGCTCCAAGTCCCGTCCAGCCTGGCCTTGGGCATTGCCAGGGATGGGGCATCCACACAAGCATTGGGAAATCAGGAAAGAGCATCAACAGAAGTGGCTGTGCCCGCTCCCAGGAGCTGCTCAGCAGCACTGGATTTGTTCCAGGCTACATGAGAGGACATCTCTGTACCAAGGGATTCCCTAGGGATCACTGAATTCCAATCCCGTTCTGTGGTTCCCTTGCCAAAAGGGCACTGAGCCAAATCCTCCCCTGCTGGATCTCTCTACTGAGGACAAACGTGTCCTGCTGCCTCTCTCCAGGCGGAGCAACAGGTTTGGAAGCAGCAGGAGGGATGTTGGAGCAGGATCTGATTTTGGAAAATGTCCCCTGGAGCACCAGCTTCCATTTCAGACACAGCCACCTCCTCTCCCAGCCCACAGACACTGGTGAAGCTGTTCCATCCATCTTTTCTGTCATTCCAGCAGACTAGAAAAACCGTCCTGGTTTTGGAGTTGGGGCAAACTGCGTTCAGCTCTATTACTTTTGTAGAGTTTATACACACTTTAAATGACAATCAGCTTGTGGACCAGTAAAGCAATAGATAGCCAGAGCTGAAAACTCTATTCATTAAATTTCTTTTCATCTTTTAAACCCTCATCTCTGCCTTCCCCATCAGGAAATAGGTGAGGTATTAAATTCCTCTCTATGTTGTGCCTTGTAGCTTGTCGTGTGTGTGGGACAGCTGGACACTGGTGTGCCCAGCTCCTGCAGACACCCCAGGGCTGCTGAGGGGGCTGTGTGTGCTGAACACCTGCTGAGGGGCCTGTGCTGTGCTCCCCAGGTGCTGGAGAGCAGGATTTCCCTCTCCAGAGCCCCAGCATGCCCTCTCTGGATGTTCCTGGCGGGGCTGGTGCCCACCTGCAGCTTGGACCACTGGATCCTGCCCACGCAGCGCGCCGCGTTCCTCCAGGCGTGCTTGGCGCCGTAGATCAGCTCCGTGTCCCGCAGCTGGTAGGTGTCAGTGGCCTCAATCTCCTTGGTCACCTCCTCCAGCCTCTCCATGTGGGCCTTGGAGCCGGATCTGGGAAGGTTGGAAGCAGAGGGGGTGCAGGGTCAGGCAGAGGGCAGGGAATGCTGCCGCTCTCCACCTGGAATATCTCGTTCCTACACACACACAGGGGTCGTGTGGATGGTTATCCCAGCTTTGGGGCAGCAGGTGAGCCAGGACCAGGGGGAGAGGGCAGTGACTGGAGCAGGGACACAACAAACACCAGGAATGAAACTCTACTCAAAAAGCAGCTGCTGGTGGAGCACCAGACTCTCCCCGAGCTGTGACTCGCACATGTGAGAGATCAGATCATGGAATCATGGAATGGCCTGGTTGGAAGGGACCTTAAAGCTCATCCCATCCCATCACCCCCTGCCCTGGGCAGGGACACCTCCCACTGTCCTAGGCTGCTCCAAGCCCCAGTGTCCAGCCTGGCCTTGGGCACTGCCAGGGATCCAGGGGCAGCCACAGCTGCTCTGGGCACCCTGTGCCAGGGCCTGCCCACCCTCCCAGGGAACAATTCCTGCCCCAGATCCCATCCAGCCCTGCCCTCTGGCACTGGGAAGCCATTCCCTGTGTCTTGTCCCTCCAGGCCCTTGCCTCAATTCTCTCTCCAGGTTTCCTGGGGCTCCTCCAGGCCCTGTAAGGCCATCCTGACCTCACCCCAAAGCTTCTGTTCTCCAGCCTGAACATTCCCAACTCTCTCATCCTTTCCTCCCAGCAGAGCTGCTCCATCCCTCTGCTCATCCTGGTGCCTCCTCTGGGCTGGCTCCAGCAGCTCCAGCTCCTTCCTGTGCTGGGCCCCAGAGCTGGAGGCAGCGGGTGACACGTGTGACATCCCGGACCAGCAGCAGCCTCGGGCTGTGGCCTCCTGCAGGCAGCACTCACCTCTTTATGGAGGAGTAGTACTGGTCAATGAAGTCCTTGGCCAGGAGCAGCAGCTCCTCCTTGGTCCTGGTGTCCTCTGCCTTGCGGATGTGGGGGCTGGGGGTCATCACGGAGCCCATGCAGATCTGCTCCGTGCACGCCGTGGCCTGAGGGGACAGCAGGGACAGGAATGTTCCGGAGCCACCGCGGCACTTCTGGTCACGGGCTGGGGCAGCCGGTGATCACCTGCCAGAGCGTGGTGGTGTCCGACACACGGGGACACTCCCAGCTGGCTGGGGACACTGTGTGGTGACAGCCCGGCCACCTCGTGTCCCTCCTGACCCAGACAATGGAGAGATGGGATTCACACCCCAGCTCGGCATGAAGTCAAATGCTTTTCCTTGTTTATCCCAGCTGGATTTCCCTCTCTCTGCCTATTGCACCAGATTTGGAATTCAAACCCTGCTGGAGACAAGACCAAATTCCTCCACTTCTGCACTCCTGGCTAAATCCATCTTGGAAACGGCGCCACCCGCTCCACGATGCTCACGGAATTTTGGCCAGTGCTACCAACTCTACTCACCATGGCAGTCTTGAGGTGCAGGGTGTCGTGGAGCACGGAGCCCGTCTCCCAGTTCTTGATTTTCACAAAGCGGGGGCATTTGGAGGGGCTCCCGTTGAGGGTGTTCTTGGTCGGGGACTGGCGCCCGCATGGCAGCGGCTGGAAAACAGGGAATGCCCGGCACAAGGTCAGCAAAACACAGGAAAAGGTCCCAGCAACACAGGGTGGTGTGTGGGTGGATGCCTGTGCTGTAATTCCGGGGCTGACACAGCCAGATAAGGGGTGTTATCCCAATATTTGGCATTATTTGGGATCTGACAGTGGAGCAGCCAACTCGCGATGGAATTAACAAGTTTTGTGTGGTTATGGGACAGCCAAACCTGTGGAAAATGAGTTAAAAACAGAGGTGGAAGTGACTTGGAGAATGTTGTGCTCAAGTTTCCCAGAGGAAGACTCTCCTCCGAAATCTGTGGGAGGTTTCTTTCCAAGGAGCATCACCTGCTCAGTTTCTGCAGGGCTGGGGACACGGAACTGAGAGCCGAGCATCAGCCTGAGCAAGCCAAAGGCACAGCTCTTTTGATATTAATGCTGGAAAGATTGTAGGAATGAGGAGGGATAAATTATCCAAGTGGGGCGGCTGCTGAATCGTGGATCAGATTTCTCCAGCCTCAGCTCCCTGACACTGCCTTGGGATGGGCTCATCCAGCTCTCCTTGAGTCCTGTGTGCCAGCACAGGGAGAGCCTCAGCCAGCACGGAGCTTGTGAGGAGCAGAACTGGCTACAGGTGCTTCTTTTTGCACATTTTCACAGATAAAACCACAATTTTCTGCTGCGGCCCTTACTCACCCCGAGCACTTGAAGCTGAAAGAGCCATCAGCGTCTGCCAGCGGGGACAGGGGAGCTGCAGTGGCTCTGGGAAGCAGAGCTCTGTCTCCTAGGAATGAGACCTTACACGGGGATGTAATTCCACCGCTGGAACCACGGCGCTGTTGCTGCAGCTCTCCAGGGGACATCTGAGAGCGTCCTGGCCAAAGCTGCTTGTGTTCGGCACCGCTTCAAGGCTCTGCACGGCAGAGCTTGGGCTGGATCTGCCCCTTCCTACAGGAATCCTGGGGCTTCTGGTGTCCCTTTTGAACTAATCTGGTTTTCCTGAAGCTGACACTGCCTTCAGCAGAGTGTCACCCTCCTTTTGGGCGTGCCTGGGCTCGTGTCACCGCTGCAGAGGGGCAGCAGCAGCACAAATTCAGCCTGAAGCCAAGAACCAGCACGGGCTGGGGGAAGCTCCTGCTTCAGGGGGGAAAGCAGCAGGAGCCACGGGGATGAGAAAGCCCCTGAGGCTCCGGGTCTGCCTTGTTTCTCCGTGTTTCTTCCAGAGGCTCGCTCTGCTTTTCCAGAGCTCGGAGAGATCACTGCCTGGCTGATTCCAGGGCTGGTGCCTGGGCTGAGCAGGCACCTTGGCATTGCCCTGCTGGCACTGCTGGCCAGACTTTTTGCTCAGTTCTTGTTGTTTGCATCATTTTTACCATAAGCTCCAGACCTTTTTCCCCTGGGGAAACAGTGATTTTGAGCAGCCCGAGGCTCTCAGTGCAATGCCACGCTCTGGAAACATATTCTGGGAGCAAGGGACAGAGGCTGGAGGGGAAGGCAGAGATTTACAGCCTGAATCCTCAGCAGGACTTTCTTTAGTCCTTGCAGTTTCCAAAAGCTGCTCCCTGCACCCCCTCAGGCTGTGCTGCCGTGGATCTCTGACATTCCTCATGTCACAAATCCCATGATTTTCCCAAGGAGTGAGTCAAAGTCTACCCCTTGAAGCCAAATGTCCACACACCACATCTCAGCCCTCCCTTTGCATGCTCAGAAACCAAACAAAAAACCTCATGTAGAGCTCAAACCCACCAGTAAATTAAAAGAACTTCCTCGATGTAGTCCTGGAAAAGCACTATTTTTTTTTTAAGCTCATTTTTTTCAATTTTGAGGAATCCAACCTGAATCAGGCAGTGGCAGTTCCTGGTCATTTCCCCCCCTGCTTGTTTTACTGTTCCAAGAGGATTAAATCACTCTTTAGTCACCAACAGCGTCCTGTGCTCCCTGACCCACCCTGAGGAGCAAAGGGGACAATCTGCCACCTTCCTTCTGAGCCTGATTGCACCTCTGAGATGGGCAAAACGTGCTGAAAACAGCTCAGAAATGCAGCCAGAACCAATCCTCACCTGCAGCTCCAGCTGCCAGACAGAGACTGGGAGCACCAGGCAGGGAGTGTTGATTGTATCCAGCACGTTTTAATCGGAGTTCTGATCTCCTGACAGGGCCTGCTGCTAAAATACTCCTTGCTGGAGCAAGGTGTGGCCCCAAGACGTGCTGGGACTGCATCACTGGGGATGTTGGGTGGTTATCTGCCTGCAGATGTTCTGCCTCAATCCCCCTCAGAGCTGCTCCCTCTCCCAGTCGTGTTTTCCCTGCAGGAGCTGGGATCTTGGAATCACGGAGTCATTAAAGGTTGGGAAAGATCTCTGAGGTGGCTGATCCCGACCTTTGAGTGAGCACCAAGCTGTCACCTGGAGCACCGAGGGTCATTCCTGGGGCACTGCCAGGGATGAGCGGGACAGCGTTAACCTGTTCAGTGCCTTGCTGGGAGAGAGCCACGGAGCAGAGGGATGCTCAGTCCTGGGATACCAGCCAGGCTGGAGCAGAGGTGCCAGCTCTGACAACCACATCCCGGAGCAGCTGTGGAGAGAGACAGAACCCGGAGGAGCCTGGGAAGGAGCTGCGTGTGAGTTTGTGTCTGTGTGCGCCCTCCCTGCGCGCTGAAACCGAAGCCAAATATTCCCCGCCGCTCTGCCAGCGAGGCTGCGTGAGCTCCTTTCATGTTTTAATTAGGCAGCTGGGATATCGGTGACTCAGGAGAGGGACAAGCCGAGAGACAACTGCGGCAGCCGGGGCGCACACGCGTTATGCAAACAGCTTTTACCGACAGCGCGCCGGCACTTTGCGGCTCCGGAGCTGTCTGCTCCTGCGGGACCCGGGGGGCTCCTGGGGGCGGCCTGACAGCGGACACCTCCCGTCCTGGGCTCTGCAGGTCCTCACCCTGCTCGGCTGGGCCCCCCCGGCTGTGCCAGGGCAGCAGCAGCAGCAGCAGCCGGGTCGTGGATTTATCTCCGCGCTGACATTTCCTTCCAGACTGCATCAGCTCCGCTCGGCTCAGAGCGTGTCCTTTGCCTTCGCACGGCTGCAAATCACCCTCACAAGCTGCTCCGAGTGGCTTCCCCCGGGAGCTGCAGGGGCGCAGAGCTGCCAGTTGCCCTCCAGCTGCTCACAAATCAGTCCCTGAGGACTGGAACAGGACCTGGCGCAGCCACGGCACCTCCAGGGTCAGGGCCAGGGGGATTGGGCTCCTGGGAAACCGGCAAAAAACGCGCTGTGGGTTTGTAAAAAATAACAGAGGGATGGGGATCGATGCCCAGCGGGGCTTTCAGCACCTTATTACGAGCCTCAGTGAGCATTCGCCACCTGGCCAAGTGAATCCACCCAATCCTGCTTCAAAAAACCAAGGAAAGTTCCCACTTGGCTTGACTTTCCCCTGTGTTAATAGTGTTTATTGCTGCTTGAAAGAAGTTCAGCTGCCTTGACTGCACACAGCCCCGGGGAACGGCTGGGGGAAAAGTCACACTGCTTCCAGAAAAGCAGACGTAAGGATTCGGGGATAAGAAGGATAAAAAGAAAGCTGTGCATCCACTGGAAAAAAAAAAAAAAAAGAAAAAGAGTTTAATAGCAGCTTAAGACTGGCGGTTTTGGCAGCCCCAGCACAGAGAGAAATTAAGCTCTGCACACAGAAGGTTATAAAGTGCTTATAATAAGTAACAGACACGGACACACAGAGGCTTAGCGGAGGAACAGCGAGACGGAGCCTCTGCAGAGCTGGGGCACAGGCAGAGCAGCACTGACCTGCCCCGGGCTCGGCATTCCTGCCACGGGATATTGCCCACGGGCTGCCCGGGGCCACCCCTGCCAGCTCAGGGCTGCTGCAGCTCAGGGCTGCTGCCCGCGCCGTGCGCCCGGCCCGGCTGGCACCGCCCCGAGGTGGCTGTGCTGCCGGGACACCTGCACCTGCAGCCTGGGCAGGGCCATCCCAGTGCCCCGTGTGGGTGTCAGCACCAGCTCACAGGGGCTCGTGTGTCCCCCACGGGTCCCTGACACTGCCAGGCCGCAATGGGAACATCATTCCATGCAGGATTGCCAGCAGAAATGCAGCCAGCCCTGGAGCACAGCACAGGAGGGACATGGANTGGACATTGGGCTTGGAGCAGCCTGGGACAGTGGGAGATGTCCCTGCCCAGGGCAGGGAAGTGATCTCCAGTCTGTCCCCAGGTCCTGCCCTGCATGATCCCATCAGGGACACCCCTTTTCCCAGGCACTGGCAGAGCTCACACACGTCATGTTCTCCCCGAGGTGATCCTGGTGGCCTGGCAGGGTCTGCCTGACGTCTCTGGCTTTGCTACAAACGTGGAGTTAATCTCCTCTTGGCAAGGAAGCCTGAGAATTTATGGCCGTGAAGTGTGAGGAGATGAAAAGGCACCGTGGAAGGCATTATCTGAAGTGCTCTATTGAATTACCATCAGATGAATCCAAAGGACTTTAATGATGCAGCTTGGCCTTGTGCCACCAGAAGGGATCACATTCCCCAGGGAGGCCTCAGTCCCGGTCCCTGGCTGGGCTCCCATCCCACGTCAGCCCTTGGATGGAGAGCACCATTCTCCAGTGACCTCCATTCCTGCCTGAACCAGCGACTTCAGCTCCTGGCCCAAAAGGTCTCTGGGATCCATCAGCTCCAGTTTTTGGGATGGAATGCTCGTTGTCCCTGAAGGTTGTGTGCGTTGTGAGAACCCACCAGGACGAGTCACATTCCCACAGACCCTGGGAATTTTGGTTTGCCCACCCAAAGCAGCCCCAGCCGTGGCCTCTTACCTGCTCTGCTTCGGGGCAGGGGTTGTTCAGGCCCACAGGGACGTTGCTCTTCCCCCACAGGTCCCTCGGGACACGTTCGTTCTCCATCCCGGCCGGCAAAGCTTTCTGGGGGCTGCTCTCCCCTTCCCTGAAACTGAAGGGTTAAGGATCATTGGGGTCCCTGGGACCACGGGCACAGGTCCTGCTCCAGCTGCTTCCCACGGGAGCCAACGCTTGGCTGCTGCCCCGCGGGAAGGAAGGAAAGGCTGAGCCTCGGCCAAGGCCATGACTCAGCGAGGACAGCCCAAACACAATGGAAATTCCACCTCAGAGCCACAGGAAAGCCCTGTCCCCACACTGGCTCTGCAACAGAGCCTCTCCACCCCAGGAGCCGAGCTGGAACCCTGGGAAAGCGGGCATGGAGATGGGGAAAGGAGGCTGGAAAAGCTGGTGGCAGAAGGAGTTTGCAGAGCAGCTCGGTGTTCATGAGCAGGGAAGAGGAAAAAAGAAACCCAGAAGAAACAAGAGGCTCCCAGGAGCTCTGTCTCCTCTTCCTGACCTTTCCAGATGCTGTGAGTGGAAGTGATTTCAGTCAGGCAAAGTGATGGATTGCCCCTGGAGCTGCTGGGGATGCGGGGAAGGCTGGGAGCTGAGGACATCCCAGCGCTGCCCCGGCCCACGCGGTGACACCGGAGTCACTCAGGAGTAACTCAGGAGTAACTCAGGTGTAACTCACGGCACCACACACATCCTGGGGTGTGGGAGGGGCTCTGAAATGCCACCTGAGCAGCTGATGCAAAACCTCTGCCACGTGAGGCCTCCTCAAGGAGCAAACAAGCGGGGTTTAGAGAGGTGACATTCAGGCAGGCAGGAGGTGGCACCGCGGAGGGAAGGGGCTCCCTGGGCTGGGCTGAAGAGGGGCACGGGTCAGGATGGGCACAGGCACTGAAGAAATGCCCTCTGGAATCGTTTTGCTCCTGCTGTCAGTCCTTAAAAGTCTTCCAGATGCCACTGAATTGATAATGAGAGTTCTCATTAACGGCGGCAGGGTTTGGGCACTGACCAAAGTAGGACACTTGCACTCGAGGCATAAATCACACCAACAGGATGCTCTTGATTCAATTTCAGCCAGACAAATAAATACAAATAAATTCAGTTTCACAGTCCTTGAACTCCTTTAGCTTAGGAAATAAAAATCATTTAAAGAGCACCTCCCTGTGCTTTTTCTGTCATTTTTCTGATTTTACAGAGCCATGCTCAGCTGCCAAAACATTTCCCTGGGCTCTGGCCACCTTCCAAACATTGGAAAGTGGCCACCTTGGTGCAAGTGAGGAGGCACAGGTGCCTAAGGGCCGTTTTTCCTGGGATTTCTGTGCCCCTCCAGGCCACGAAAGCTGCTCCCTGGTGACCTGGCTCCTGGGAGGATGTGAAAGGGTTTCAATCAGATAAAACACAAGAAACCCCACCCGCAGCACCTCAGCCAAAGGCAACAGATCCCAATCTCTGCTGCAGGCGGTGGTGATCCACACAGACCCCAGAATCCACACAGGGACAACCACACGATCCCCCTGTGCCCAACCCAAAGGGCAGGCCCGGGGTCTCCTGCCAGCCTCCCTCCATCCCAGTAATCCCCAGCAGCAAGGCAGGGAATTAGCAGGATGGAGCTGCAGCCGATCTGGCTCTCCCCTCCCAGCGAGGCCCAGCTGTTAAATCTCCAGAGAACTCTCATTTCCAGGGCTGCACATCCCTGCCCTCCTGCCCTGGTCCCACTGTGCCAGGGGACACGGAGCAGGTCAGCACGGGGACACCCAGCCCCTCAAGTCACCTCTGAGCCCCACCTGCTGCTGCTGCTCACAACTTTGGGCCCAAAACTGAGACAGAAGCACTGAATCCATTGGGAAGACATCCCTTGGCTCTCCTGGAAGTTGGGACTTAGCAGAGGAAAACCACAGGGCACACAGGAGAAGCTTGGGATCAGCCAGAGATCCCACAGGCACCTCTAGGAGGATGCTGGTACCTGCTGCTCCCAGAGGAGGGTCTGCAGGGCCACTGCAGGGAAGCTTGGAGAGGGATCCATCCATTGGCAGCAGCAGCTGCAGGCCTTGGGATTTCACTGTGTGCACGGCAGCAAAGCCATAAGCGTTGGCAGCTGGAGAAATCCCAGGTGCTGAATTAAATTGGGTATTAATTTGGGTGTTTTGGGGTTTACAGGTCCTGCTGGAGCAGGGATTGCTCCATTCCTCGGCCTGGAGCACCAGCTGACAGCGAGCTGCCCCATCCCGAGGGACAGGGACGTGCAGGTGGGAATTACTGGATGCTCCACAGCCCTTGCATGTCTGCAGGTGTGGCAGGAGCTGCAATTCCCCACGGATTTACGGCTGCACGAGCAGTGAGGGGCTGACCCTGCTGGAAAACGCTCTGCTGGAAAAGCCCAGCCAAGCGTGGCTGTGACAAAGCCACCAGAGTGACCTGGGGGTGCTCCTGGTGCCGTGCCTGGCCAGGGGCTGCCCTGAGCCAGCGCAGACCTCCCCGGATGAGGCTGCCCAGAAGGATCCGGCTCTGTCGTTCTGGAGAGAGGCAGGGAGAGAAAAGCCCATTCAGAGCAGCCAGAGCCTCGCCTGAGTCCGAGCACAGATGGGGAAATAAAAATAAAAACCATCAATTGCTTCATTTTACAAATATTTCCTGCCCCTTGCTTGTAAGGGCCTTGTTTGCGAGCTGGGACAGGAACAGGATTTTTGGGATGAGTTAATTTTCCTCTCTTGCCGTGGCTGCTCCAGCCCCCAGAGGCACAGGGTGACCTGGCACATCCCTGTGAGGATGTCACTCACAGCCACAACACCGTGTCCGAGCTCAGGTCCTTTCCAAAAGGATTTTATCAACAGGAGAGCCCACAGGGCTGTTCCGTGGGCACTGGGGAGGGCACAGCTGCCTCCAGGGAGCCAGGCTGGACATCCCCAGGGATCTGCCTGGGGAGAGAGGATCTGGCTCCTCTTCTTTGGAGAATTCCAGGGCAGGGCTGGATGGGAGATTGGGCAGGATTTGTTCCCTGGGAGGGTGGGCAGGCCCTGGCACAGGTTGCCCAGAGCAGCTGTGGCTGCCCCTGGATCCCTGGCAGTGCCCAAGGCCAGGCTGGACATTGGGGCTTGGAGCAGCCTGGGACAGTGGGAGGGGTCCCTGCCTAGGGCAGGGATGGGACTGGATAAGTTTTAAGGTCTTTTCCAACCCAAACCATTCCACAGGATTCTTTTAGTCCCCACTTTGATGTCTTTGGGGAACTGGAAGCAGTTCTGAAGATGGAGGCCACCAATGGGATGAACCCTCCCAAAAGGCAGACCCAGGATCCAGGCATCCCTCCCTGACCACTCCCAGATCCATTACACACTCTTAGCCAGATCTCTTGGATCCAGAGAGACCCAAACCCCTGTTTGAGGGTTTTTTTCTGTTCTGAAAGCCAAATTTAAGACTTTAAAAAGGAAAGAGGAATCCTGCCCTCCCCCACTGGTGCCAGGCAGAGCCTGGGATGCTGCCTCCCCTTGGAAAGAGCATCTGGCTGTTTGGAGAAATGAGAGGCACCACTGTTTTCTTTTGACTAATTTGATGATGTTGCAGTGCTCCGAGTGATGAAGCAGAAGGGAAGTTGCTGAGACAGCCCTTTCAGAAATTTCTCCAAAGCTTTTCCAAAAAGAAATTAAAGGGGAAAAGAAAAAAAAAAAGAAAAGAAAAGAAAAAAAAGCAAAAGGGAAGTTTGTCAGTTTGTCACTCGGCTCCTTTGAATTTCCTTGGCAGAAGGATCTCTGACTTCCCAGGCAGGGAGCAGAGATGTCCCTGGCTGCTGCCAGCCCAGCCTGGGTGGATGATGAGGGTGGCAGTGCCCACAGCTCTGGTGACAGCTCTGGTGACACTGACAGCATCAGCCTGTGCTGTGACCAGGGACAGGCTTCTTCCTTCCCGGCCCTTCTCCTGGAAGACCTGAGCGTGGGAAGCTCACACCTTGGGAGAGAAATTCCCTCTTCTTACCTCATTCCCTTTTTTTCCCTGGGGAATGGCTGCACTGGCAGTGTTCCTCCTTCCTGGTGCTTGGGGCTGGGATAAACCTCACCTTTCATTTGCCCCATGGAAAACCACATTCCTGAGGGCATGGCGTCCTCAGAAATGAAAATTCCCTGCTTCCTTCCATGGGGCAGTTGGAAAACAGCGCTGGCTGCAGGCTGGAGGGTTCAGCAGGGTGTGGACAGCAGCAGAGGGAGAGGGATGGGGCAGGAGAAGGGATTTGCAGGGCGCAGGGGACGGAGCAGAGCTCAGGAAGGAAGCGGGAATTTGGAAGAAGGAATAACTCCAAAAGCTGGATGCACCCCCTGGAGAGGCCCAGGGTGGGAACGGCAGGCTGACCCAAGCAAGGAACAAAGGGGAGAGGGGATGTGGGTCAGCACAGAAGGAAGAGCACAGAAGCCTCGGGAAGAACCTGTGGAATGATCTGGAGAAGATCCTGCTGCCTCAGGAATTTGGGAACGTGCCCAGCGCTGGGATCAGGGACTAATGAGCCAAGCAAGCTGCAGCCCCAGGGAGGCCGAGAAACACGGGGCTGGAAAATGCCTTTGTGGAGGCACTGACACAGAAAGAGCCGGGAGCACATCCAAGCACTCCCAAAGTCCCACCAGCACAGCTCAACATTCCACCAGCACCAGCAACGGCCGCTGCCGCCCCTTCCCAGCCCTTCCCAGTGAGCAGCTGGAGGATTCCGGCCTCTCCCGAGGGAAAGCGCAGCTCAGATGTGCTGGGATCACACCTGGAGCCCAGCCGGGATCACACCTGGAGCCCAGCCGGGATCACACCTGGAGCCCAGCCGGGATCACACCTGGAGCCTCGTTGGGATCACACCTGGAGCCCAGTTGGGATCACACCTGGAGCCCTGTTGGGATCACACCTGGAGCCCTGTCGGGATCACACCTGGAGCCCCATTGGGATCACACCTGGAGCCCAGTCGGGATCACACCTGGAGCCCAGTCGGGATCACACCTGGAGCCCCATTGGGATCACACCTGGAGCCCAGTCGGGATCACACCTGGAGCCCAGTCGGGATCACACCTGGGCTGTGGCTTTGCCTGCTGGGATCACACACGGGGACAAGGGCTGCCCCATCCCGCGGGATGCAGGAGCAGCCACAGGGCTCAGAGGGCAAAGGGTGATTTGGGAACTGGTCTGATGGATTTGGAGGAATATGGGATGTATTTAAATGGAATATGGGATATGTTTGGGGGGAATATGGGATGTATTTCAGTGGAATATGGGATATATTTGGATCGAATATGGAATATACTTGGTGGGAATATGGGATATATTTGAATGGAATATGGGATATATTTGAATGGAATATGGGATGTATTTGGAGGGAATATGGGATGTATTTGGAGGGAATATGGGATGTATTTGGAGGGAATATGGGATATACTTGGCTGGAGTGTGTGTTTTCCAGGCACCAAATGCCTCTCTGGATCACTGATGGAGTGGAGTGATGAGGAAGAAGCCCCAGCCCAGGGCGAAGGGGAAGGTTATTCCCTGCCAGAGCTCCCTGCATCCATTTCCAGGATGGCACAATTCCAGGGAACCTTTTCTTTTCCGAGGTTTGAAAGTTTTGTGTCCAAGTGCAGAAGAATGAAGACAGATCAGAAATGCAAATGAAATGTTTTGAGCAGCACAAACAGATTTTGGCTGTCCTGAGGAAGGTGGGAGGAAGAGAACTTTCTCTGAACTGCAAAATTATGGGGTTTGTTCCAAGGCCAGCCGGAGCCTGAAACCTTGAAACCTTTCCTGAACTGAATTCCTGCTCTCAGCACTCTTCTCCCTCTCGGGGCTGCTGCTTGGACTGAAACTGCCATGTTTCCATCATGCTGCTCATGTCATGGAAGAGACCTGGGAAGGAAAATAAACCCTGGCAACTCAGTGGGGAGGGGGGGAAGAAGGAGGGAAGATGGGACCTGACAATCTCCCCAGAGCTCTGAGGGAAAAACAGACCTGGGCTCGCTGGCAGGGAGTGAATCAAGCTCTATTTTTGCTTCCTAGCCCACGGTGAGCCTCATGGCAGAAATGCCAGCTCTCATCATACCTTGAGCCCCACGTCCATGCTCACATTTCCCATTGCAGATGGCCTGAGCCAGGAGCAGCCCTGGGCACGGCCACTCCATGGACACAGCCGGGGCCACACGGGGGAGGGAAAGCCAGCAAGGAGAACTCCCTGGGGGAGTGCAGACCGTGGGTGCCGGGAATGAACTGATTGTGTCCCCAAAGCAAGCTTAGGATCAATCAGTCAATCAATTAATCAAAGGATGGATTGGAAGGGACCTTAAATCTCATCCAGTGCCACCCCTGCCATGGCAGGGACACCTCCCACTGTCCCAGGCTGCTCCAAGCCCCAGTGTCCAGCCTGGCCTTGGGCACTGCCAGGGATCCAGGGGCAGCCACAGCTGCTCTGGGCACCCTGTGCCAGGGCCTGCCCACCCTCCCAGGGAACAATTCCTGCCCAAGATCCCATCCAGCCCTGCCCTCTGGCAGTTTGAATCCATTCCCCTTCCCCTGTCCCTTCATAAGAAGTCCCTCCTCATCTTTCTTGTAGGCTCCCTTCCAGTTTTCCTTGGAAGCAACACCCGAGAGAGGAGCTGGAAGCCCAAAGCATCAGGAGTAGTTTGAATTGTTTTTACCAAAGCCCATCTTGAGCCAGAATTTTTTGGCTCCCTGTGGACAAGCTCATCCCTGTGGCATTCCCTCCTGCCCTGGGAACGCTGTCACGGCTCCGTGAGCCACAGCAGCTCCAGCACAGGCCACAGCTGGGAAGGGCAGCCCCGGGCAGAGAGGAGACAGAGCAGGATTCATCCCAACCCCACCACCTCCAGCTGCATCAACAGCCGAACACTCCAGGCTGGAGGTGTCCAGCTTGACCTTGAGCGAGGTTTTGCACCCTGCTGGGTGTAGGTAGAGCTCAATTCCTGCGCTATTCCTGCCTGGAGAATTCACGGCCGACGCCCGGGAGCTGCATCCATCTGATGAGGCTGGCTGGGGTGTTTTTGGCATTTCCTTGGCATGGACCAACACTCTCCCCAGTCATCCACTCCCTATTATTCCCCGACCTTTCTGCACTTCTCCTGGCATCCAAGAAAACTTGGGAATGCAGGAGACCTCCAGGGTGCCCCGGCTCTGTGTGAGCCCGAGGCGAGGAGATGAATCATCCGCAGCCCGATCCCACGGAAATGCCCTTTGCCCCGCACGGCAGCTCCTGGCAGCTCCTCCCCGCAGTAAATCTCTTCCCCACATCTCTGCTCCAGCCTGTGTCTTCTCCCTCACACCGAGTCCTTCCACAAGAGCCAGGATGCAGCTTTCATCAAGCAGGAGAATTTGTGGACTTTCATCCCCAAGGTAGAGAGATTACAAGGAGTTTTTTTTGGTTTTTTGGGGGGGGCATGTATTGAAAAAAAACAAAAAGATATTTTGGAGAAGTCCTCGCTTTGCTGCTTCAAGATCCTTCAGTTTAAGTGAAATCAAAGTGAAATCAAAGCATTTCTGTTTCATCTCTGAATAGAAAAGACTCCACGGAGCAAAACCATGTTTTTCATCCCTCCCCACGGCTGGGGCAGAATTTCCTGGGAGATCCTGCAGCCGGTGGGATGGGGACAGGGTTTGAAGGGTGAGGCTGTGCTTTGTACAATCCCAATGTTTGGGATTGTGTCCTCTGGGGGCTTTGCTGGGCTGTGACCCCCAGGTCCCAGAGGGGATTTGAAGCCCCCCCTGCACATTTTCTACCCAGTCATGACCCTTTCCATGTCTCAGTTCTTAAACCAGGCTCTCCCAGGATGGGCTGGTGCTGGATTAAACATGCACAGTCCAGACAGGTTTTTGTAGTGTGTCCTGAGCTCGGGGAGGGGGTTCAATCACTTCCCATTGCACAGCAGATTTCCAAATTTCCCAGATCCCAACAATTCCCAGGTGAACAAGACCGGGAGAGTGCCTGTGGTGGGGAGGGGGTGGCAGGAAGGACACCCAGACACCGGCACCGAGCCCAGCAGATTTCTTTTCCCTCTGTGACTCAGTGTGAGCGCCCTAACAAGCTCAGAGCACCGTGTCCTCCACGGGAAGCAGGAATAAATTGGGAGAGCAGGAACGGCATGAAAACAACTGAAAATAAAACAAGGAAGGTGGAAAACGCGGGGGGTGTGGGTGGGATTGGGATGGGAGCGAGCGGGAGCTCAGCCTTGGCTGGGAGCCCACGGGGGGACCCCGCTGTGGCTCTCCCCTCTTGTTTCTGATAAAGAAAAACGAACACAATGTTTTCCTTTTCCTAAAAAGTGTCTGCAGCAAGAGAACCTGAAATTACAGAGAACTTGAAATTACAGATCTTTCCGTGGCTGAGGCGCGGACCTGCAGCTCCAGCAAGCCCTCGGGGCTTTTCCAGCCAGTCAATAAGCGAGGGCAGCCACAACCCGCTGCATTTGACACCGCTAAAACGTGTTTGGGGACATGGGGAAAAGCAACAGGAAAAGGCAACCTATCAGTGTTAATGAACGGTCAGGAGGAGAGGGAGCTGGCACGGGAAACACCCAGCTACAAACAAGAGCTTTGTAAAGCAGCAAGGGCCCCGGGGAGCTGCTCCGGCTCCGGAGCGATGGAAGCAGCTCAGGGAAATGCTGAGGAAAATCGGGAGCTGTCCCACTTCCCCTCCTCAACAGGACGTGGGGCAGGCGTTGTCTGTGTCCCCACCCGTGCACACAAGTTCTGAAATAGTGATCTGGCTCCAGAAGGAGCAGGGGCAGGTCCACGCTGGCATTTCCACACGGATTGGCCGTTCCCAGCTCTCGACAGAAAACATCTCCCCCCTTCCCACCAGGCTGGTCCCACTGCCCTTGCCCTGTCTCGGCTTCAGATGGAGCTGGGCTGGGGCTCTCCTCCCCTCTCCCAAAAGGTTTGGAAACTCATTTCTCCTGGAAGCACGGTGCCCGGCCAGTCCCACCTTCCTGCCTCCCCTCCCACAGTTAAAGCGGATTTCAACTGGAGAGCTCCAAAACAGGACCACAAGGACGGGAATATCATGGACCTTATTTGGCAGCTGGGGAAACTGAGGCACGGGATTTTGCTTCGACTCAAAACAAATGGAACTGAGAACATTATTCTGAGCAGAAATTTATCCCAGCCCACCCTGCGATCCACCACATCACAGAGCTCAGCTTTCCATGAGACATTATTCCCAATCTCCCCAATCTCCCATGCTTATGTCTTTCTTCCACAACCTTCTCCCAGCTTTTCATCTTCCCCTCACCAACTGGTTCCCCCCTTTTTCCATCCCTTCCTCTCCATCCCCATCCTGCTGTGCTGGGCAGCAGCCAGCCGTGGAGAGGCGCTCACCGACACTTCGGGGAGCCAAAACCAGCACGTTCCACCAAAGGTAAAAAATGTATTTAGGGACCTACCAGTCCACCTGGACTTCTATATCCCGTGTCTCTACCTTGGAGGGCGCATCTCCATCGCTGTCCTTACTGCTGCTCTTCAGCAGGTCCAGGACGGGCTCGATTTCTTTGAGCAGCTCATTGTCTTCCACGCCTCCATTGAGACACGAGTGACCACGAGCCCCGTCCTTGCCCTTCCCGGCGTCCGGCCCTTTGCTGCCGGGAACGACGCCGTTAACGTGGACCATGGGCTCCACCTCCTTCCCCATGTCCCTGCTCCACAGGGATCCCATGGCTGCCGGCAGCGGCTGCTCTTTGCTGGGAACGCTTGGGTTGGACAAGTCAACCGCCTTCGGGGCCGGGCACAGGGGTCTGGTGACACGGACGGTTTTGGGCGTCCCGTCGCCCGCGAAGGTGGTCTCCAGGTGCGTGGTGAAGCCCTCGGGGCCGCGCAGGATGAGGACCACGTAGGTCTCGGAGGCGATGCTTCTCAGGATCTCCAGCGCCGTCTCATAGCTTGTGTCCACCAGGGGCCTGCCATTGACGGCTAAGATGATGTCCCCAGCCTGGATGAGGCCACTCTGCTCGGCGGCCCCGCCCCGGATCAGGTCGGAGATGATGACGGGCGGTTTGCTGACGCGCTCCTTCACCAGGAAGCCGAGGCCGCCCACCTTGCGCTTGAAGAGCCTCACCGAGATGACGTTGGGCTGGATCTGCTGCACGCTGAACACATTCTCTTCCATGGCAGCCCCTCCTGCAGCCCGCGCTCCGGGACCTCAACACCCGCCGGGCGAGGGGAAATTCGCTGTCCGAGGAGCTTCCCAACGCCGGGGTGGGAAGGGGCTTTTAAGGAGCGGGACTCACTGGAAAACTCCCCTGGGCTTCGGCTGCAGAGGGGCTTTCTGCGGCATGCTCGGTGGCGCTGCTCTCGGGAATGTCACCCCTGGGAAGCCAGGCTAGGAGCAGGGCGGGCAGGGCTGGGCATCGCGTGGAGAGGGAAACATTCCGGCTTCCAGTCAGCCGCTGGTCCTGCGCCGGGCAGAGAGGGGGAGGCAGCCCGCTCGCTTCACCGGCATCCCCGCCGACGGTGCGCGGGCTTCTTTATCTGGAAAGGAGGGGGAAACCAACAAAGGAGGGAGATAAGTGAGGCAGGGCAGGCGCAAGTGCCTGCTCAGCACGGGGCTCGGCACGCCACAGGCACCCCGTCCCCACAGATGTCACCCCCGCCGGGCAGCGTTCGGGAGCCAGGCTGCAGCCTCGCAGCGCTCCGGGCTTTGTTTCCTCCAGCTCCCCCTGCGAAAATCGGCACCATCTGTTCGGCNGGCCCTGCCTCTCTGCCCGCCCTGCGGGGCTCACAGGCGGGGAGCCCGGCCGGGGTCCTGCCGGCTCAGGATCCCGTCTCCATGTGTTCTCCGGGGCATCCAACAAGGGGATGGGTGAGAACCGGACAGGAGACGGGCATCCCTGCCCGGGAGAAAACCTGTTCCGTAGGTGCTGCCGCTCCGAGGAGCCTTCAGGAGCAGGGCGAGGGAGCAGAGGAGGCCTCAGCTCTCCTTCCCCTGACTTGGAAAAACACTTCCAAAGGCAACTTGCTTTTAAGGCTGGCTGCAGGGATCACCGCTCGGCTCCTCCTCTCCCCATATTTCCAGCCTGGCACGGGGAGAAGGAGGCGACGCTCGCACTCCCCCGAGCCCAGCCCTGCCATCCGGCTCCGAACTGTTCCCGCACCAGCTGCTCCGGCGGAGGGAAACCACCGCCAGGAGAGCGCGCACGGAGCCGGGCCTGCCCTCGGGGGAGCCTCGTGCGGCCGGGCACGGCTGCCAACAGCCCCCGCAGGGCTCGGGGAGTCACATCCCATCGACTCCTGATGGGACCCTTGTTCCTACGCGGCCACGCTTGGCTTCCGTGGCTTCTGCTCCCAAAGCCTCCCCGCGCTCCCCTCGCGTTTCTCAGATGCTCTGGAGAACGTTTCTCTCCGGGACTGTGCCCTGACACTTTGCATCGAGCCAGCACCTTCTTTTCTTTTTTAAGAGCAGAGTTTTGGGCAGAGAACAGAGGGCACTTGTTTTGCTGGGGGAACTGACATGGCAAGGAAAACAATCTTCTCTCTCCCCCCATTCAGGGCAGCACTTGCACCCTCAGCCCCCCTCTGCCAGGAGCTCCCTCCAGCTCCCAGACGGGACAAACAGGGCTCTGAGGAGCAGGGCAGTGCCACCAGCGCCACTTGGGCACGTTAATCCTCACGTGAGGAATGCTGCTGACCCCAGGCTGGACTTTTAGCAGCGAATTAGGAATAAACCAATTAGAGCTCCAGAACCCAAACCGATGGGTTTAACCCCTGTGGCCCTTCCCCTGCTGGGACTGGGCCCTGCACAGCAGCAGCAGCTTGCAAAGGGTTAAATGCCACTGGGTCACATCCTCAAGGGCTAATTAACGCCCTAATTGCCAGGTTACTTCCTGCAAACGCCGCTGGATCAGGACCCCGGGATGGACTGTGCCACCCCACGGGCCTCGGGCCGCAGAGTGGGACAGGGAAGGTTCCAGATTTGGGGAGGATGGAGGAAAGCAGGAATTTGCTTCTACCATGCAGGTTCTGTGCCTTTCCTTCCTCCCACCCCTCCATCCCTTCCCCATCCCCACGCCGCTCTCACAGTGGGGTTTCCCCTTCTTTCCCAGGCTCTTTGGGAATCACAGCTTCCTTCTCCCTGCCAGGCGCTGATTTTCCTGCCCCCGCACAAGGTGACCACCACCCTGACACCCACTGTCACACCAAACTCATCCCAGCGCCTCGGGGGACAAAGGTGGCCACGAAGTGCCCCGGGAGGACGGGACAGCGGCCTCCTGCCTGGGGTCAGCCCTGCCCCTGGCTCGGGGCTCAGCTCCGGCAGCGCAGCCCTCACCAACCCCTCGCCCCGGGCCAGGTCCGTGCTGGCATCGTGCCCGTCCCAGAGGGCAAAGCCACGGCGGGCACGGCCCGGCACAGCTCGCTGGCACCGCTGGCACAGATGCTGCACGGCTGGAGGGCACCGAGGATGTCCTTCAGCCCCGCCCGGCCTCACAGCGGGACTTGCTGAGCTCGCTGCAAAGAGCTGAAAACCCCGGTGTGTAATGCCCCACTCTTCTCCCACCGGGATAATTTCCAGCTATTTCCGTGGAAAAGCTTGTCATTTCTTGTGTGTGTTCATCCCCAGCCTGCAATCCCACGGAACACCAGCATTTCTAGGTGCTCGTTGTTCCCCGTGCCCAAATCCACCTCAGCATTCCTCACAAAAGGGATGAGAAGAAAAAAGTAGATTTTAAGTGATACCTCAACGCCCATCCAGGGATTTCTCCTTTTTTTCTGCTGCTCCTCAGAGTCAGGAAGGTCAGGAAAGAGCCAGAAAGGAGAGGGAAAGGCAAGGAGAGGGAGGGCAGACGGGCTCCAAGCCCCTCAGCCTCCTGCTCCTTTAGGGAATAGCTGGATAAGGATTTTCACAAAACTATGGCATCATTTAAGTTGGAAAATAATCTTAAAGATCATTGAGTCCAATTGTTTTCCAGCTGGAAAGCCTTGCACACACCCAGTCTGGACAGAGGAGGGAGAGGGAGAAGTTCAGGGAGGTGGGAGATGCCAGGAGTGCTCGGAACACTCCCCAGGGGGGTGAGGCCTCTCCTGTCCCGCTCCGGGGTGTCCCAGCTCTGATTCCAGAGGGGACACCTTTCACATGGAACACAAGCAGTTCCACCCTGTGGGTGGCTGAGCTGTGCTGAGCTCTGTGAACACACAGATTCCCAGTTTTCTCTCCCAGCACCGTGAGGACTCTGATTTATGGACCCCGGAGCTGAGCCAGATATTTAAAAATTACTGGAGGTGTCACATCTAACTCATTAAAACAATGAGAGCAGAATGGGGTTTCACCGGGGTGGGTGAAAGCCTATTCACTTATTTCACCCATTTCACCCCAAAAGAGAGCTGGGAGATGGCAAATCCAACAGCAAAGCCGGGCTCAGCTCCCCGTCAGGCCACCCTGCTGGAATAAACCTCCACGGATGGTGCCATCCCACTCCTGCCTCGGTCTCCCTGCCCTTCCCAAAGCATAAACCCGACCCAAGCTACAGGAGAGCAGCAAAGCAGAGGGGCAGCACCCCAGACAAGCCTTAACCCTGAGCCAGTCCCTGGGAACATCCCTCCTTTGGAGGCTTTCAGGGAAGGGCAGCACAGCGACCAAGGTGCTGCCTCAACGCACAAACCAACCCCCCGAGGAGCTCCTTGAGCCGCCAGGGAACATTCCAAGAACAAACCCCGGCACAAACGTTAATGGGATGATTTGATTTCCGAGGCAAAGCGGAGGAGAAACCAATCCTGGGGGGCTTTAACACAATCTCCTCCCTCGGCCAGGCAGGAGCCGCCGGCGGTGCCGCGCTCAGCGCCAGCCCCTCGCCGCGGCCACCCGCGCTGCCCTCGGCCTCACCAATCCATTTGGAGCCCTGTTTTCCCAGAGATAATGGCTCCTGGATCCCCGTGCCAGCTTTAAATGGGCACCATTGTCCTCCTTAATTAGCTTTCGTGGGATTTATAGCGCTCGAGGAAGAGCCCCGGCGCTGATGGATTTATGCCCATTTAATTTTTACGACCCACGGAGCGTCGGTGGATGGGATGAGGAGCGCTGGGATGCAACATATGCACAGTTCCTGTGAACCTGCAGAGCTGTGCCTCCGAAAATGGAGTGTTCCAGTGATTCCCTGGCAGGCAGCTCGCCGGTGCCAGCAGTTCCACGCTCCATCCCTGCCCTGTGTCCCCTCGCCCACAGCCTCTTAATCCTGGGTATACTCAGACAATGTTCCTCTGAAGCCTTAAGTTTTAGCTTTTATACTCTTCAGATGTAACTCTGAATTCTCTATAGAGTGCTAGTTAGCTCTCTCCACATTTTGGTCAGACTAAACAACCCTTCCAGGCCTGAGAACCAAGGTCATCAACACAGCCTCAGGTCCGAAAAGCATCAACAAAAGTGATTTGGGGTGGAGGAACCCGGGGAAATGACTTGATCACCTGAAGCTGTAGTTGGACAATTAACCTCTGATATGCAGAGACCAAACTTATTTCTGTCTGGAAACTCGGGGCCATCTTGGGTGTAGCCTCTGCCAGGCTTTGCACTGCCCAAGGTGTATCCTTTGAAGGCCTTTAATAAATACCATTAATTCTTTTAACTCCATCTAGCCCCTGTTCTAGGTCGCCTCTCAAGACATCACCTGCAGCTCCAATTATACACCTCACCTCAGCCTTCCCAAAATCCACCCAGGAAGGGCGAGACCTTTTCCCTTCAAAGCCAAACGATGGCTCTGCTTCTCCCTTCCCATTCCCAGCACGTCTGCTTGGGAATCATTATTCCAGCTGGGCTGGCACTTTGCCTTTGCCCCCAGTAAACCTGATTTCCACCAGGAGCGACCGGAATGAGGCACTTTGCCATCTGTGCAATGCCCAGTGCCCGAGCTGGACACCAGCAGGCTCTGGCAGGACCCTGCCAAAGGGATGGAATGCCAAGGGCTCCACCCTGGAGACCCCCTCACCTCCCTGTGGCTGTCTGCGCCCAAAACATTCCTGCTCCTGCAGGAAGAGCAGTTAAGCAGATAAATCCTTGCTTCTGATAGAAATAAATCCATGGCCAGACTCCAAGAGGGTTCATCTGCCTCTAATCGGGGGTTGTTTCCTGTGAAACAAACCACAACTGTTTGCTCGTGTTGGGATAAATCTGCCCCAAAGCCCCGGGACCTGCACATTCATGCAATTCCTGGCACTTGGTTTGGGGTCCATCCCCTCTCCAGGGAGTGAAAGAGCCAAGGGAAGCCTGGTCCTGCTGGCACAGCAGCCCCTGGAGTGTCTAGGCAGTTAAAATGATCGCTGTAGATCCCTTCCAACGTAAATATTCCATTTTTTTCTGATCTGATCCTATCCCATCCCATTCAGACCAGCATCCTGCACACTCCTGATCATGGGACAACAGTGCTGGAGGAGGCAGAGCCACCTCAAAACTTTCCTGCAGTTTCCTGGAGCCCCTCCAGTTCACCCCACCCGACACAACCCGAGCAGACCGCGCGAAATGCATTTTAGTGTTGCCAAGACAACTGTGTTGACAAAATCCCCCTTTTTCTTTGGCTGCCAGAACCCGGGTTTTGTTGTAATTCGGAGTTCAGGACTGAGCAGATTTCTGCACCACACCTGCCATTCCTCTTTTGCTGTTTCCTACAATATTTTCCCAGTGCCTGCGGTGTGTGGCTCCAACAGAATTTAGATAAAAGCGTCAATTCTGCCGCTCGCCCCATCTCAAACTGATGTTCTTATTAGGGCTTGGCCCATCTGTAAAACCTCGATTCCACCACCATCAATTTTCTGAGAGGCTTGGAATTACACCAGTGACTCCAGCGTGACAAATTGGAGCGGTGTTAACACACCGCCACTTTGTCCTGGAAGACAAAATAGGTGGGGAGGAAATAAATGAGAAAATGCCACTTGATGGATGGTCTGGCAACCCAATCGCAGCACGAGAGGGGAACTGGGGCTCCATTTAGGGAAAAAAAACCAAAGAAAAAGAAAATTTAAAAATCACAGCAGGTTGGCTGGAGCTGTAATAGCTCCAGAGCTGCCAGCCAGCATCAATAAAGTCAGGGATGGAGCTCCCAGCTCCAAGTCCATCCAGGAATAAACTCCTGGCCTTTTTCAGCCACTCACGTCCCCCCCTTTGCTGCTGACACCCCAAAACCCTTCTTGTGCGGCATCAAATGTCCCAATAAATCCTGCTGGCACTGGTTTCCTAAGGAGTGACTCGTATCCCTGTTTAAAACCCCCGGCAGAAGATCGGGCTCCTGATGGCACAAGCCCCGAGCCCCCAGCCAGATCCCAGTGGAATTCTGCCCCTGAGACAGCTCTGGGATCTCCTGGGCGTTGTCACCTCTCCGAGACGGGGAGGAGCAGGGTTAGGATTCCTCACCTCCCATCCCACACACGGAGCCGGAGCAGAGCTCTCGCCCCCTTTGCCTTGGCATCCTCAGGGACACGCCAGGGGAAAATCCAGGATCATTTGCTCCCCCGAGCTTCTGTCCGTGCTTTGCATTAGCACTTGTTGCCATAGTGCCAACAGCAGCTGCAAACTTCTCCAGGGGCCTCCTGGGACCCATTCCTTGTCCTACAAGGGCTCTGACTCTAATTCCAGCGGGATTCAGGTGAGGAGGTGATGTGGAATTTTCTGCCTCCTGGATTTGCTGGAGGTGCTGCTGGTGAGAGAGAGGCTGTTCCCTGGAAGCAGCACCAGCCTCATCATCCTCACCCCTCCAGCATCCCTGAACATGGATGTGGCCAGAAACCCAGGAGCGTGTGTGGGAGAGGGATGGAAATGGACCCCATCCATCCCAGGGGTTTTCCCTTTCCCTGTAGGAGCTGAAGCAGCAGCAGCCCCTGTCCTAAAACAGATTTTCCCTGTGCCAGAGGAGAGGATTTTGGCTCCCCCAGCCCCTGCTCCTCACTGCTGGCATTTGGGGCAGGCTGTCACCCCAGGGCCAGCTGGGAGCCCTCGTCCCAGACGTGGCAGTGATGCTGCTCCATTTTGCTGCCTTTTGGGGAGGAAGGATAATCCCTGCTGGGAGAGCACTGAGCTCCCCGGCCTCTGAAAGCAGGAGCTGCACGTTTCCAGCACGTCGGGAAACATCAGCCTGGAACTCTGGAAAATGGGATTAAGAGAAGCCTCCCCTAGAAGGGCATTGCTAGATCTCGTTAAGCATTTTGGGATTGTCACGGAAAGCGTTTCCTTGGCATCACTGCCCTCGTTTTTGTAGGGACACACACGGAACCTGAAGCGTTCCGCGCTCCACATACAGAGCCACCACCCTGGTGACATCTGGGTGACATTCCCACAGCCACATCCCGAGCCAGGTCCCGCACGGAGTGACAACCCAGGGTCCCTTATCACACACAGCCCATCAGGGCTCGTTTGCAAGGAGCGTGACTTATCCAGCCTCAGCCAGGCTGTGGCTCGCAGGCCTCTTCGGGACACAATACATTTATTTTTGGAGGGATCAGATTGCATCTATAGATTTGATTTAACGCACAGATACGATCAGAGCAGTGGGAGTAGAACAAAGGCATCTGAGCTGCGCTCGGAGCCGCCTCTCCAACCCGGCCCCTCGTTATCGGGGTTGGGTTTCTTTAGGGGAAAATTGATGCTATCAACAAGTATCAAACAATATCCTTGTTACTCGGGAAAGGTAAATGCTAATCTATGCGAGCTCAGCTCATGTGACTTATCAGTTACTAAAAATAGTTGCTTTCAGGCACTGATTTAGGGAATCTGGCAGATTTCCTAAGCCTTTGTACAGACACACCACTGAAATGGAAAAGACAAAATACACAGGCAAAGCAGGGACGGGGGAAAAAAAATCTGACAGGGCCAAAATGGCCCTGAGGGCGAGGGAGGACCAAGCCCTCCCCGCGAGCAGCCGCACCACGTTAATTCCAAGTGAGGATTCCAAGGAGGATTCAGCCCAAACCCCTCTGCCTAAGATGGCCTCTCGCTCACGGCCGTGGTGCTGGCAGGGGGAACGAGCAGAATCCAAGGGGCACGAGGAATTGTCCCTTTCCTGGGCTCCAGAGGGGCTGTGATGCCTCTCCCAGAGCGGGTACCTGGGGAGGGAAATACCCTCTCCAACCCCACGGCTGCGTGGGAAGACACTCCGCACCCGGAGTTTGTTTGCAAACATTTGAAACTGCGGAGTCTGTGCCTGAGTTTGTGGCGTCTTTAAGGAAATATTCTGGGAAATACAAGCTGGGAGAAAAGAGAGGGAGGAGGAAATCGCTGATGCAAACCGAAATTCTTTAAATGAGGCTTCCCCAGTGAGACCTTGAACAGAAAATGATAACCAACGAAAGGCACAGGTAGAAATTCCTGGGAGAGTGGTTCCCCCCCTGCTCCCAAAGCCTCCCTGCGGCTTCCGTGTGATCATCCCTGTAGATTCCCGTCTGCCAGAGCCGCCGGCACTTGGGAATGTGGGTGAGGAAGAGGAGCTGGTGTTTCAAGCAGCCAAGCCCCTACTGCTGCGGCTGCCCTGCGATGTCCCCCGTGCCAGGCAGCCCCTGCTCCCCCGGGAAGGAAGGAAGGAAGGAAGGAGACACTTCCCCTCCATCTCAGTGAGAGGCGGATCCGCTCCTCGGGGACTCGGCAGATCATTCTCAAGTCGCCTGCCAGAATTTCCTCCCGACAGTCATAACTTGGAAGCGTCGGGAGAAAATGTCCGCACCTGGGCTGTGGGTGCCTGGGCAGGGGCCCGGGGCTGGACGGGGCAGCGCGCGCCCGCCCGGCCGCCAGATGTTCCAGATGTGCCTGCACAAAGAGCTCTTTCCCCTCTGCTTTGCCAGCAAGAGCCAAAAGCTTTCGGCTGCAAGCCCGGCCGAGGCAGCAGCAGGGCAAGCCGGGTTCATCCCCTCCCAGCCCTGCGGCAGCAGCCCCCGCCGGCAGCCCCGGCTCATCCCGAGGGGCCTGCGAGCTCCTCGGCGGGCAGAGGGAGGGGGAACACTCCGGGCTGAACCCCCGTTCTCCCTAAAGGACCGGAGCCAGCCGTCAACAGGACATCCCGAGGGCTGGAGCCGCGCTGGGGAGTCTCCTCCCCACCCCGGGCTGAATGGGGGTCTCGCTTCCACCCCGGCGACAGTGAGGACACCCTGGGGACAGCTGGGACATCCCGGCGCCCCAGGGACAGGGCGAACAGCGAGGGCAGGACCTGGCGCGGGCCACTCCCCGCCCCAGCGCGGGGCTCGGCGGCATCTGGTGCAATCCCGAGCTGTCCCCGTCGGGGTGCGGAGGCTCGGGAGCCGCGGCGCTCCGGGCAGGTTCAGCACCCGGGACAGCTCTGGCGGGGCGGGCGGATCAGCCTCATCCCCCCGGGACAATGTCCCCCGCCTCCCGAAACCGCCTTCTCCCGGGAGACGGCGTCCCCAGGGAAAGCTGCGCTCCCCTCCCCGCGGCAGGCTGGCGTTTTGCACAAACTGCCCCTTTGCCCTCCCCGTGAAACGCCCCTGCTCACCGCGCTCGGCAGAACGGCCGGTCCCGCTCCCCGCCCTCCCCGGACCGACGGCGCCCGGTTGCCTCCGCTGCCCTCCCCGGGCGCGGCGCCGCCGGTCC
>VYXD01010085.1:67197-77550 GCA_013397195.1 Hylia prasina | reverse complement strand
GAAGTTCCCACCTGCCCAGAAACCAAACCCAGCCAGCAGCACACCTGCCATTGCTCCCTCTGGGTGGGGTTTGGGGCCTGCTGACACCTCCCCGTGCCCCCCCAGCACCCCAAACCTCTGGGCAAGGGGATGTCCTGCCTCCCCAGAGCCCGGGAGCAGCACAGGTGAAGGCATTGGTGAAAGCTCAGAGACACTCCGAGGTTTTAGTGCAACGTTTCTGGCAGGGAGAGCTGGGAGGGCAGCAGGGCCAGCAGAGGCCAGCGAGTGGGATAAAAGGCAGGAGAAGAGCTGGGGTGGAGAGGTGGGATGAGGGGATGACTGAGGGACCCCAAATTGTGCTGCTGGAGCAGGGAGGAGTTATCCCAAAGCAGGGCTCGGCCTGCCCGTCCCACTCAGCCCCAAAAGCCCTCCTGCCTCATCCCAGCTCCACACACTGCCTCCCAGAGAGGGATGTGACTGCACATCCCAAAAACATCCTCCTGATCCGTTTGGGGCCTGGATCCACCCCTCCCTGCTCCTGCCCACCTTGGAATTGTCACACACTCACGTGTGGGGATTTTAATACCCCCACAATTAAAATCCCATCTCATCCCGGCTGCAATTAAGTTTCTAATCTTCATTTACTTATGCTGAAGCACTTCCCACACCAGCAAGGAGGAGCTGGAGGAGCAGCCAGACCAACCAGGGCCGGTTCAGTTTGCAAAGCCTCGTCACGGCTCCAAATTAAAGCGAACTGAGACTACAATCGAATTATCCGCGATGGTTCCTGTCAAGCAATTACGCTCCACGAGAGGCTGGGAATGCAATTTGCTCTCATCCGACTGCTCATCTGAGGGGCTGCAGGGCCCGGCCGAGCTGGGGGGAGAGGGAAATAGCAGCACGTGGAATTCAGGGGCAACAGCAGCTCCCAAAGAGAGGCTTTGGGGAAACTCAGGGATTTGGCTGATGGGAGATGAGGGTGCGGGGGGAACTGGTTCTGGGCACGTCCCAGTGTGAGGCTGGGAGATGCTCTGTACAACCAGAGCCTGCCTGCATTCCCAGCCCCAGGGGTGAGCCCGGATCCCAATTCCAGCTGCCCTGCCGTGCCCAGCCCCACAGCATCCCCAGAGCCGGGGTTTTGGGAGCGAGGAGCAAAGCCGGGAGCGGGGCAGCCATGGGGACAGCGAGAGGGCAGGGCCGGCTGAGGAGGCGCAGGCCGGGAAAAGCGGATAAATTAACGGGAATGTGGAGAGGTGCCCCGCCGGGAGCGAGACCCGCGGGGGACGCGTAAGTGGCCGCGGCTGGGAGGGAGAGGAGCCACTTGTGAAAGGTCAGCGCTGCCCACGGAGGGGCTGCGGGGCAGATGCATTTCCCCGCGGGGGACAGCTAATGGCACTGGCACTCCCCGGCCCCGCGGGATCCGGGCACACACTCATGAATCAGCGACGTTCCCCCTTTTTTCATGACAAAACCGCAGAGAAATAAATTAAAGGGAATTAAATAAACCCAAGGAGAACCGAGAACGAGCCCTCCCCGACCGAGCATCGTCGTGAGCGATGGATCGGGATCGGAGGAGCCCCGCGGGTAAACCGAAGTCATTGTCCTGCGGGTCCCCCCTGCTCGGGGGTGGCACTGTCCCCAGAGCCACCGCCTGTGCGCCGAGAGCCGCCCGCTGTCCCCGTCCCACCGCAGCGGGGCGTTCCCGGGGCTGCTCCGCCCGCGCCGAGAGGATTCCCGGGATGGTGAAGCGCTGCGGGGAAAGAGCCTCACTGCCGGCCCGCTGTCGGCCCCGCCGCTCTCCGTAGCGCAGGGTGGGAAGCGGAGAGGAAGAGGAGACCCGCTGGGGGAGGAAGGCACCGTCCCTTAACTCCTCCCGTCACAGCCTGGAAGGGACACAAGGAGCAGAGTCAGCACCGGGCGCCTCCTCCCAAGGGAGCGCGGGGGTTTGCAGGGAAGATCTTTGGGAATAAAACTCCTGGAACAGCTTTGCCGCGGAGCTGCTCCCGAAAGCAGCGGCAGCGGGGGAAGCCGTGAACTCCTGCACTTCCCTGTCAGGCCTGCCTGGCTCCTGCAGCACCACCCAGAGGGGAAGGGGCTCCCCGGACGCCACTGCCATCCCTGTGTGCCCAGGATCCCCCGGAACCACAGACAGCTCATCCCGCGCACAGCCGGCATTCCTGGACTCGCCAGGACCGACCGGGAACAGCAGCCAGAGCTGAGTCCCCGCGGCAGGAATCTGCTCCCGTGGAAAGCTGAGCTGGAACGTCCTGATTAGCCAAAGATTGGGCCGGTAATTAACAGGGAGCTGCGGGGCAGCCCCAGCCCAGGGCAGGCAGAGCGTGGCTCAGCGACTGGAAAAACATTCCCAAACCCAGCGGAGCGATTCCGCGGCTGCCTTGGGGCCCAGCATCCCTCAGCATTCCTTGCCCCGGTGCCCGCTTGGAGCGTGGCTTGGCAATTAACTCCCCTCCTGATTAACATCTCCCGCTCCGGGTGCTTTGGGGGCCACCCTGGGGCCAGGGACAGGGAGTGGCACGGGGAACATTCCAGACGCTCCCGGGGCCGCCCAGATAAGGAGGAAAGGCACTTTGTTGTCAGCAGCAGGAGAAATCAGCATCTCCAGCCCTCTGTAAGGAACGAGAGCGATTCCTGAAGCCCCCAAAACATCCTCACTTCTCTGGCTGAGCTCCCATCTCCTTCCCTCCATCCATCCCCATTCCCAGCCTCCGGGGACGCACGCTGGGAGCAGGAAAAATCCCCCCCGTGAATGCCACCCCCGCACGGGCGCGAGTTTGGTTCTATTTGTCACAATATGACAAATTCCAGGGAGGAAAATGAGTTTCTAAGTGATTGCTCTGCGTTTTGCCTGCTGTTCCCAACAGGGCAGATCCCGAAATCCCAACTGGGGAGCCACTGACGCCGTTCCCTGAAGCAGAGGGATGTGACTAAACCAAAGCAACGGAACGGAGCCGGATTTGGCCGTGGCAGGAGAAGGGATCAGGCTGGAAGCTGCGATGGGTGAGGGTCCGGGAAGGGTCCCCGGGCAGGGCATTCCCCCCTCCATTAAATAGGGAAGAGGGGAGGAGGGGCAGGGATGGGACTCACTCTGCCGACTTCCAGAAGTGCCCCGGGTGGGAGAGGCGGCGGTTGCGCTTGGGCAGTTTCTCCAGCATGTCCATCAGCTTGGTGAAGGTGGGCCTCTCCTCCTGCTCGTAGGCCCAGCAGAACAGCAGGATGTCCTGGAGCCACGGGGAGAGCGCGTGAGGACACCCGGCCGGGAATTGGGCAGGTCCCTCTCCCGCCACAGCCCCCAACGGCCACGCCACAGGGATCCATCTCCATCCCCACATCCTCGGGAAGGGCTGGGATGGAGAAGGGGTATCCATGCCATGAGGATCCATCTCCATCCTCACATCCTTGGGAAGGGCTGGGATGGAGAAGGGGTATCCATGCCATGAGGATCCACCTCCATCCCCACATCCTTGGGAAGGGCTGGGATGGAGAGGATTGTCCACCCCATGAGGAGCCATCTCCACCACTGGATCCTTGTTAAGTATTGGGATGAAGGGGATGTGTGCGTTCCACGAGGAGCCATTTCCATCACTGGATTCTTGGGAAGGGCTGGGATGGAAGGCACCTGTCCATCCCATGAGGATCCCATTTCCATCACCGGATTCTTAGGAAGGGATGGGATGGAGAGGATATGTCCATCCTGTCAAGATCCATCTCCATCACTGCATCCTTGTGAAGGGTTGAGATGAGGGAATGTCCATCCCATCCATCCCATGAGGATCCATGTCCATCACTGGATCCTTGTTAAGCACTGAGATGGAGGGGATGTGTCCACCCCATGAGGATCCATGTCCATCACTGGATCCTTGTTAAGGATTGGGATGGGACGGATGCATCCAACCCATGAGGATCCCATTTGCATTCCCACATCCTCCCGAAAGGCTGGGATGGAGGGGGGGTGTCCATCCCATGAGCACCCATCTCCATCCCCACATCCTTGGGAAGGGCTGGAGCAAAGGGAACGTCCCAGCTGAGCACAGCAGCAGGGCCAAGCCTGGCTGGGGGAGATCCAGAGGGTTTTCCCAAGGGCCCCACCAGCCAGGTCCCAATCCATGCACACCCACACGGCACCTACCGAGATCTCCTTGCCCATCCCGATCTGGCTGAGGTTGGGCTTCATCCCTCTTCCCACCTGCCAGATTATTGCCTCCGCGGGCTGCGTCTTGAAGGGCCATTCCCGGGCGTGCAGCTCGTACCAGATGGTGCTGGTGGGAGACACTGGGAATTAGAGACGGAGCGGCCGGGAGGGATTCGGGACGGGGAGGTGCCACCACACCCACATCCCACGTCTCTCCCTGCTCCAGAACCGCCTCATCCAGGAGACGCTTCATCCCAGGGGACACCAGGGGTGCTCAGCCCTCGTTACTGAGGCATCACCTGTCCCATTTTCCAGAGGAAGGAATTTGACCTGGAGCCAGCCCTGATTCCCACCAGGGCAGATCCCAACCCGTGGGAAGGAGGACAGGGGCTGAGGGAACCCCAGTGACATCAGGTGGGAATGTCCCGCCTGGATGCAACAGCACTGCCCACAGAGCAGCTGAAGAGAGGATGGTGGGGATCCTGCAGCCAGCACTCCAGCAGAATTCCGGGAAGGGATGAGCCCAAGAACTCACTTTCACTCCAGCTTTTCCCTTTTTCTCCTCCAAAAAGCTCTCCAAGCTCCAAAACCCCATCCAAGCCGTGCCATGACCCATCCCAGGTGTCCTCACCAGGTGATGGCCACGTGAAGCCCCGGCCATCTGCTCCTGCTCTCATTGCTAAGCCAAGCCCTCTTTTCCGTGAGGAATCCCAGATCCAAGGGAATATCCCAAAACAAGGGCATCACCAGTGGAACTGCTGGGCACCCCTGTGGTTTTCCGCCCCCGCTACTGCCTGGAAGTTTTGCATCATCATTTTCTGGCACCCGGAGCCTGGATGAGCCTGGATTCCCACATTGTCCAAGGCAAATTCCCTGGACCTGCTTTTCCCTCCCAGGGATGTCCTCGTGACCATTTAGTGTATCAAAACCCAGGGTTAAAATGACATCAGGGTGGAAAAATCTGTCAGATAAATGTAAGATTCCTCCCGGTTAGGGAAGCTCCCTGATTTTGGGAACTGGAATTCCTCTGATTTTGCAGAGTTCGGACGGAAATCTCAAAAAAAAAAGAAAAAAAAGAAAAAAAAAAGGACAATGGGAGAATTATGTGGGTGCAGAGGAATGGGGGGCTTGGAGAGGGGCAGATCCTGTGGGCACAGGACAAACTCCTCAGGAGGAGCATCCAAGCACCCTCAGATTGGATTTAACACATCCAAGGCATTAATTCCATTTTCTGGCTGGGAGTTTTTACCATCTTTAAAAGATCTTTTCCTCTTGCTGCCCCTGATCCCCAAATCCCTGGAGGGAAGCGACCCCTCCGGATCATCCCTGAGCCTCCTGGGCTTGATGGAGAGCAGCAGAAACAAGAAAGAGGGGAAAAGTGGGGAAACCTTTTCATCTTTTCAGGAAACTCACGCTTTCCATAAGGGCAGAGCTCACACTTGAGGAAAAAAAAGGGAAAATTACGTCTCCCCACCCACTCTCACTTAGTTGGAGACGATCCTTTAATTACCTCTTTATTTCTGTGCTGAAGTTGTACCTCAGGGAGGGCAAAAAAATAAAAGAGCCAGACCCTTCCAGCTGTAATTACTGCGGGTTTGATGGGAATATTGCCTTGGATAACGGGCCCACGCTCCCTAATCCCACAGCCTTTGAGGCATCCACGAGAAAATTAATCCTCGGGGTAAAACCTGCGTCCGCCTCGGGAAGGGTTTAGAGAGGTGGAATTGGGCTCGTGCCCTCAGGGAGGTTTGTGGGCAGAAAAAGGGCAGGAGGAACGATCTGGTTTGCTGAGGAAAACTTAGGAATTCTCATTTTCTTGGCTTTTGGCAACTCCTCGTAGAGCTGGCACCACCATCAGCCCCTTGCAGTGGCCGCAGGGGGGAACTGGGGTGTCCGGGGGCTCCCAGAGCTGCGTCCCCAACCCTTGGCATCCCCATCCATCACCCAAGCACCTTCTCATCAGCTCCCACCCCAGGAGGGTGCAGGGGAGGGACGAGGCCAGGCTGGCATTCCCAGGATACTCTGGATCCCATTGCCCAGCACCACTCTGGTCCAAAACAGGAGGATTTGGTAATCTGGGGAGAACTGGGGTGTCCAGGGGCTCCCAGACCTGCCCCCCCAGGCTGGCATCCTCAGGATACTCCGAATACCCAGAGCCAGCCTGGTCTAAAACAGGAGGATTTGGTGATTTAGGGATGGCTCCACTCAAAATTTCTCTAAGCAGGGAGGTTCATCCAGCCCAGCGATGGGAATTCCACCTTCCCCCTGGATTTGGGGCAAGCCAACATCGTCCTCGTCCCCTCCCGTGCCCAGAGCAGCTCCCAGCTGACCCAGCCACACCCAGTCCCTGCTCCCAGTGCCCCGGGACTCACCCCAGTGCAAAGACATCCGAGTGCTTGGAGAAGGGCAGCTTGTCCTCCTCGGTGTCCGGAGAGAGCTGCCGGATGATCTCGGGGGCCAGGTGGCACAGCCAGCCGTTCTGGATGCGCAGCTTGTTCTCCCTCCTGCCGGGACACGGAGCCCTGGGTGCCCCCGGTGCCACCAGGGGCCCAGGGAGCAGCCCCCAGCTCCCCGTCCTCTGCCCGAGGGCTTTGAGCCTGGTTTTTGCAAAGTCAGGTTTTAGCCCCGCTCTGAGAAATGTCCCTGCCGGGCAGAGGACAAACTGGGGCACAGGATGGGGCTCTAGGGGGGCTTTGGCTCCTCCAGGCTGGTGATGGGATTTGGGGTCTGCTGGGGCTCCTGCTGTGCCCTTTGGCCCAAAACCCCTGAAGGCACTCAGGGCTAAGCGGGGATAAATTCCGCCGTGGCTGGAGCAGGAGGTTGGACTGGGGAGCACAGAGTGCTCCTTCCGAGCACACCCACCCTGAAGTAACAGCCTGGGAATTGGTGTTTTCAGAGGTATGGCCCCAAAACAGCCCCTCCAGGCCCAAGCCTCCAATGGCATCTCCCATGGGAGCAGCCTGGCTTTATAACAACCCCTCATTTCACCTCACCTGTCCTTCCTCCACCTCCCCAGGCTCCCCCTGCTCAGGATAAACACGCTGGAATCCTTGGGCCAGTGGCTGAGCGTGACACTGGTGACTCCCCCATCCTTTACATCCTCCAGCAGGCACCCAGGATACACTGCTGGCTTCAGAATCCCTGGATCAGCAGCACTGGTGACACCTGAAGCGGCTCCATCGTGTGTCTGAGCCCAAGTTCAGCAGCAGGAGGGAGCAAAACTGTCCCGTGTCACGCTGGGCTGCAGAAGAAGGAGCCCACTGCCTCCTGCCAGGAATTTCTCCCTGCTTGTGCTTGGAACCCTCCCAAAGATGGGGATGAACAGGGCTAAGGGATGGCTGCGGGCTCATCTGTCCCCCTGAATGTCTGCCTGGGGCCAAAATCCCACGGGACACCCTCCAGGGATGGGGTCCCGCCTCAAGGCTGACTCAGAACCCCAAAAGGGCACAGTCGGGATCCTCCCGTCTGCAAAGCCATCCCCATCCCCATTCCCAGTCCTGGCAGGGACCAGAGGGACCTCTCCCCTCGGGAAGGACCCTGCCCCTCCCAGGGATGGCTGGAGAAGGCTCCTTGTCCCCTCTGGGGTGTCCATGGCTCCTGGGGAGCCGCGGGAACAGCGCTTTGGCACAGAGGGGAGGCTTCCAGCCGCTTCCAGCCGCCTCCCGCCGCCCCCCAGCTCTTAATTACCCACCAGCCTTAAGCGCCCGGGCAATTAAAAAGGCCTGGGCTGCTGGTGCTTCCCTGTGCCTGCCCCTCCCTCCCGGGATGCAGTGGGACGCAGCGGGCAGCGCTTGGAGCTGCTCCAGCGCCCTCGGGTTTGCTCCTGGGGGTTTTGTTTCTGCTGACTGAAGGGGCTCAGGGCTGTGACACCCCACAGGGGACTGGACTGGGATGCACAGCTCATCCCTGGCAAAGCTTCTGTGGGAATTAAAGCCCAGCAGCGAGGGCTGGTTTTTAGTGGGATCCCAGGACCGGCTCGATTACAGCAGTTTGAGGGTTTATGACCAAAGTGTACCTGACCCCACAACCACACCCAGCTGAGCATCTTCCAAGCCACCCCCAGGGCAAAAGCAGGAGCAGAAGAGCTCCCCAGGCTCCTCAAGACCCACCTCGTGCTCCTCCTAATTCCAGAGCAGCCCCACCGAGCCCAGGAACATTGAAATAAAGGAGGAATAAATCTGATTTCAGCAGGATGAGACCCCAAGTCACCAAATCTCTGCAGGAAGTGTTTTAACCCCAGGAAAACCAGCTGGAGAAATGTCACAATCCTTAACCTGACCTCCGGAAATTTTCTTCCTTCCCAACAGATGTCTGTCTGAGCCTCTAAGGACCCAAAACTGGGGTTTGTCTCCTGTCTTCACCTGAGAGACACCAAAAGCAGCAAAAACCTAAAAAACCCACCCTGAAAAGGGGGGATCAGACCTGCAGACACTTCCTGTTCCAAAATTCATGGTTTCCAGCAGAAAACACCAGCAGCAGTGTTTTTACCAGTGCTACCAGCAGCCCAGGGCACAAATTTTCTCATTTTCTCCATTTTTCCAGCAAAACCCTGCTCGTTTCCATCCAGCCTTGCTTCCCTGGCCATCCTCCCGGTCCTGAGTCATCTCCTGGATTCTGACCCCACAAGGGACATCCCAGTCTCGGGCAGAGGTGGCCACACATCGGCCACCTCATCAAAATCCCATTCCCCTCACTTGTCATTCCACCCCTGGGGCATCCCAGACCTTCACAGCAAAGATTCCTGGCAAAACTTGTCCCGTTTTGCCCAAATCCTCTTTCCCTGCTGGAATGAGCTGTCCCTTCCTCCTGGCAGGCGCTGAATCCCAAACCCCCGCCCAGCTGCCAGACCCCACTTTGCCACAGAGGGAGATCCTGATTTCCTGGCCTTCCAAAGTTTCTGGCCAAGCCTGTGCTGGGACCCATTGATATTTATCCAGGCAGAGTGGAAAATCTGGGAGTGCACGGTGTGGGACGGAGAGAGGCGGCCGCTGCCGTGTCCTCTAATCCTTTGAACTCATCACCAGGAAATTAGGAAAAAATCCACCATTTCCAACAGGCTTTTTATCTCCTGAGCATCTTTGCCATGGAGATGGAAGGACCAGGAGAAAACTGCCCAAGCCTGGCCTGTGCTGCTCCCAACACAAAGGGTTCAGTGGGAAAGGTGGGAAAAGTCAGCAACATCCTTATTCCTCACTTAAAAAAATGGAAAATATCATCTCTGTTCTTCCTTTCCCACTTCTGTTTCCTCTTTCCACCCCAGCTTTGCTTGTCCTCCTTTCCACAGCTGCTGGAACTCTTTTCCCTGCCATTCCTACAGCTGGAAAACGTCCCAAAGCATCGGGAAAATAAATTTAATAAGGAAGATTTACCAAAAGCTTCAGATTTAAACCCTCCGACACCCCAAAATGTCACAATGTTGTGAAAGTCCCAAGCCTGGCTCTCGTTTTCCGTGTCTTGCTCCATGCCCAGCACAGACACCACGGCCAGATGTCTGCAATTCCCAAAATGTCACCGGAGTGGGGACAGCGCAGGGATGGCTTCACTCAACCCAGGCAGGAGATGAAGCCGTTGCCAGGGAATTACAACGATGGAAAAGGGAAAAGCCAGGGAATTAACCAGCCCTGCTGCCACAGGAGCATCTCCTGGGTGGCTGCAGGGGGCTTGGGCCGTGGGAATGATGCATCCATGGGAAGAGGTTGGTCCAAGGGGCACAATCTGCCTTCTGAACCAAAATTCCAGAGGCTCACACATGGCATCGTGTTCCTTCCTAGGGATCACAACCAACCCCCTTCACCAGGGCAGCCCCACGACACCCAAAGGCCTCTGGAACCACTGTCTGCCGAGGCTGGGGACCCAAAAAGGCACTCAGAGAGGGATTTTTGGGATCTTTCCTCACATTCCCAGCTTCAGGGCACCGGGAGGAACTCCAGTACGTCCATGTCCTCCTACCTGCCCGCTTGGAGAACCCCGGAGATGCTGAAGAGCCCGAAGTCGGTGATCACCACCTTCCCATTGTCGTAGAAAACGTTCTTGGACTTGAGGTCCTTGTGGAGGATGCCCTTGGCATGCAGGTATCCCATTCCCTGGGGTGGAACAGGGAGAGGAAAACACCCCCGAGTTACAAAAGCGGCACAGAGGGACGGGATAACGCCGGAGGGGCGGCATCGCCGTGGGATGTTGGGAGTGTCCAGGAGCCACCATGGCACTTCCAGGCTGGACAACGT
>VYXD01010085.1:46308-60927 GCA_013397195.1 Hylia prasina | reverse complement strand
GCCTCCGCTCGACGCCAAAAACAAGGCAGGTAATTTGCATCTTCAGATGGATTGAGGTTTATTCAGCGCTGAAGTGAAAAGTCATAAGGAATTCTTGTCTTCCTCTCCCAAACTTCTCCGTCCCACCTGGCGGCAGAGCGGGTTGATGACACGTGCCCCGGTGCCACGAGGTGACCAAACGCCATCCAGAGGTGAGGGATGGCTGGGACAGAGGTGCACAGATCCTTCTGGGAGTGCTCAGGAGCGCACCTCATCCCGTGGCACATCCACATTCACATCCCGGTGCCTTTCCCAGAGTTAGGACAGGCCCAGCCCCATCCTGCTGCAGATGCCACTCTCAATTCAAAATGAGTTTTTGAAGTGTTCAGCCAAGCAAGCCAAATCCCAAATTGCTTTATAAACACTCTGCATTCCCAACGTGGGCTGGAGACATCAGCAGCGGGAGCAAAGCCAAGGCAGCTCGCAGAGGAACAATTTGGGATGAGGGAGGAAGAGCTGGAGCGCTGCCTCTGGGTGTTTTTGCTGTTCTGTGGGAAAACAGCCTCATCCATCTTCCATCCTTTGGGGATTTTTATCCCCTCTCTGCAGTACTGGTGGTCACCAGCTCTGCACTGGTGCCAGCACCTCGATATTGATGGTCATTGTCTCCAGATTGATGGCCATTACTTCCACACTGGTGATGGCCACCACCTCTATCCTGGTGATACCTACATCCATGGTCATCACCTCTACACTGATGGCCACTGGTGGACATTGCCTCTAATGGTCATTGTCTCTACATTGATGGTCATTGTCTCTACACTGATGGTCATCAGCTCTACATCGATGACCATCACCTTTATATTGATGGCCACCACCTCTATCCTGGTGGCCATCACCTCTACATCCACGGTCATCACCTCTACATTGATGGCCAACACCTCCACACTGGTGGACATTATCTCTAATGGTCATTGTCCCTACATGGATGGTCATTGTCTCTACACTGATGGTCATCAGCTCTACATCGATGACCATCACCTCTACATTGATGGCCACCACCACTATACTGGTGGCCATAACTCCACATTGATGGCCAACACCTCTACCTTGGTGGCCACCACCTCTATCCTGGTGACCATCACCTCCACAGTGATGGTCATCACCCCTACATTGATGGTCATCGCTTCTACATCCACGGTCATCAGCTCTATGTCAGTGGTCATCACCTCTACATTGATGGTCATCGCCACTATACTGGTGGCCATAACTCCACATTGATGGCCAGCACCTCTGCCTTGATGGCCACCACCTCTATCCTGGTGACCATCACCTCTACATCCATGGCCATCACCTCTGCCTTGATGGAGAGTCCATCCTGGCTCCAGCTCAGCAGCAGGGATCGTTCTGAGCCAAAGGCCTGGCGGTTGGAAGGCACATTCCATCACTCCAGGAGCTTTGTGTTCCCCTTCCCTCTTCCCATCCACATAAACGCCCGTTCAATTAAAGAGGTGATAAATGCCAGACCCCAGGAAGTTCATTCCTTGCCGGGATATGGATTTATAGGGAAGCAGCTCGGATACCATGGAGACAGCCGGCACTACAGACCCAGGGGAGACGCTGGAGAAGGGAGTGAGGTGGGGAATTAATAAAAAATGCTTTAATATAAAAATACCTCTGCTCCCAGGTTACATCTGTGCTGGAGGAAAGACACGGCAAAGGATGCTTGGATGCTCCCACATTCCCCAGTAGTTTACCCACTTCGAGATTTTCATGGAAAAAGGACCCTTTGGGGAATGTTAAGAAAGAAACAGCAACATGAACCACTGAGCCGGGACTTATTTGATTTCATTTGAGCAGGACCAGAGAGGGAAAGAAGGAGCTCTGCACATTCCGGCACATTCCTGACTTATTTGGGAAGTTTTCCAGCTGTTCCCATATATTGGCTTGTTTTTCTCTTTTTCCCAGCGTCTGGCAACGGTGCTTTTGGAACTCAACAGCTCCTCAGGTGTTTCACAAGGAGGAAAATTGAACGAGGCTGGAAGAGCAGCAAAGGGAGAGCTTTGGGTTCATTTTTATCCCGAGGTTTTGTTTTCCCTCTAAATGGATAAAGAATTTCGCCCCCTTGATTCCCTGCCAATACCAATGGCATCATCCAGCCTGAAATTCCTCAGCCCTCTACATCCAAATGACATGACCATGACCAGGAAGGAAAAATTAGGATACGAGGGAAAATTTCTTCCCTGAAAGGGTTGTCAAGCCCTGGAACATCCCTGGAGGATTTAACAGCTGTGTGGATGTGGCACTCGGGGACACGGATCAGTGGTGGCCTTGGGTGTGCTGGGGGAATGGTTGGAATTGACAATCTTAAGGATCTTTTCCAATCTAAACAACTCTGTGGTTCTACGGAAGCGGCAGCCAAATCTCAGCGCCAAAAAAGGCGTGAGCTGAGCACCAGCAGATCCAGCCCCTCCGGGCTGGAAATACTCATCCCATCCAACCCCATTCCAACCGAACCCAAAGCAACCCCCATGGGAAGCCAAGGAATCCAATTCCTGCCATTTCAAGCAGAGCCCATGTCCCCAGCCCAGAGATGGGAGAGACCCTCCTGCTCCTCATGGAGGAGCCTCTGCAGAGCCAGACCAGCAGGAGGAAACAGAAAAGCCCTGGAGAGCCAACGCTTCCCTCACCCCGCCATCTCCAGCCGATGGAAGCACCGGCTTTTGATGGATATTACTTAGGCAGCAAAATTTTCCTGCCGGCAGCTGGCACGCGAGATAACTACAGCCAAACCACAAGGGCTGCAGGAGGAGGAGGAGGAGGAAAAGGAGGAGGAGGGAGATCAGCCTCCCCGAAAAGTAGCTCCAACTCTATCGCCGCCTTGGAAAAAAACAAGTTCTTTGGAAAAAACCAACTCCATGCATTTTTATTTGGAGGAAATCGAGGAGACGAGCTCCTCTCCAGCTGCGGGGAGAAGAGCTCGGAGCCAGGTGAATGCAAAGCAGCCCCTGGGGCTTAGCTAAAGCCAGGCTTGCAAACAAGTCATCCAAAGAAACGCCGAGCTCCAGGTGCCGCTTGCTGCCTTTGGGAAGGACGCGCTCAGAATCGGCTCCGAGAGGGAGGCTGGGTGCACAGGGAGGAGTGGGGGCGCCTCGACCTCCTTTTCTCTGACTTATTCTCTGCACCCTGCTCCTCTGGCTGCTTTGAACTCCAGGTTGGAAAAGAAATGTTTTTAAAAGCCCTTTTGGAGAAAGGAAAGGAACTTTGGATTGAGCCGGCTGCTTCCCCGGAACCCGGCTCCACTTTGGAATAGTAATAACGATTATTATTAATAAAAAGTTAATGCTGCTGTCACAGGAAGGATCTGTTTCTTTGGCTAGGCAGGGTGCCAGCACATGGATCCCCCCGCTCTGTCCCAAAGAGGATCCCAGGCATCGAGGGTGCTCGGAAAAAATCAGGAATGATGCTGGGATGTCACTCAACAGGGACAGGAGGAGCTGGCACGAGCGGAAGGATTTTTGGGACCATCTCTCAGCGGGGCACTTAATCAAAGGCATTTCCTTAAATCCCTTCCTATCCAGCAAAGCAAATCCCGCTGTGTTAAGCACTTTCCTGGAGAAATCAGGGCCAAACCAGCAACATTTCCATGGCATTTGAAAACACTCTTAAAACACAAAGGAAAACTTTCCCCCTGGAGCATCCTCCACGTTAAGGAGCCACCGGCAGCGGGGATTTGATGCTCCAGCAGGTAGGAAAAGCTCAGCCAGCCCCGATGTTTCCACATCAAACACGGAGGATCAAGCTGCTGCTTTTCCCCATTCCCAACCATCCTCTTGGCTCGGGATATTCCAGGCCCCTCCCCAAGCTCCTGCCTGCCGGTGGAAGATATATCCAGGTCTAATGTATGTATTAATCCAGGTATTGACTTTCCCCTTGTCCGTCGTTATCAAGATTTATCCGGCCTGATGGCTGGCATCGATTGGGAGGGAGTGTATTCCCACGGGTCAATCCATTCTGATCCAGAGCCTGGCATGAAGTCGATCCCTATTTATTATATGATCTATGAGCTCCATTATTGAACTGTCAGGGGAGGGAATGCGGCAGAAAAGCAGGAAAAGGGAAAACAACAGAGGCAGAGAAGAAGGGTCTGGCTCCCAAAGTGGGTGTTTGAACATGGACGGGGTTAGGGGGGCAGGAATCCACAGCTTCCCTTCCCAAAATACACCCAGGAGCCGGGAGAGAAGGGCAGGACCTGAAAGGCACTTTGGAAATGCTCCAGGATCAGAGAATCACGGAATGGTCTGAGTGGGAAGGGACCTTGAAGATGATCTCACCCCATCCCCTGCCAGGGCCAGGGACACATTCCACTATCCCAGGTTGCTCCAAGCCCCGTCCAACCTGGCCTTGGACACTGCCAGGGATCCAGGGGCTGCCTGCACCAAGGCCTCACAGGGAAGAGGCCTCTCAAAATCCCATCTAACCCTGCCCTCTGTCCATAGGAAACCATTCCCAGTGTCCTATCAGTGCATGGCTCCAGCCTGGCATGGAGGTAAACAAGGTGGCAACTCTGTGCCTCAGTTTCCCTCCCATTGAATGGGATTTAGAGCATGTCCTTCAATTCAAGGAAGGCTGGGAGGATTCATTTTAAGTCCATTGAGGAGCAAAATCCAATTTCATAGAATCCTGCAGTGGTTTGGGTTGGAAGAGGCCTTAAAGATCCTTTCAATTCCAACCTTTGCCATGGGCAGTGATGCCACTCGGGGCTCCATCCCACTTGATCTTATTGTTCCTTCAATTTGTGGTTCATTGAAGCTCAAAGGACAATTTGGATGCCCTGGAGGGAACAGGGAGCTGGCTGCAAGCACCACGGAGCATCCACAGGGACAAACCAGACCCCCCAATCTGTTCCATCTTAGGTGCCATGGTTTCCACCCTTCCCCTTTCCTCCCACCCTTCAAATCAAGTTCAATATCCTCAGCTTCCCGAACACTAAAATTTACAAGCCCCAAATCCTTCCCAGCTGGGCTGTGCCTGTAAATGTCAGGAGATCTGGCACTGGGAGAGGCTCGGAAGAGTTTAAAGCTGAGCTTTGTCCAGACCTCTTCCGTGCCCACCAGGAACGAGGTCCAGGGATGGGAGAGTCTCCCTTGTGAAGGGCTTGTTCCTCCCAGCAGCAGAGCCAAACATTAAATATTGGCAAAATCCAGCATGGAGATCTATTCTAAAATCAAAGTAAACCCCAATATTTAGTCCATGCACTAAAGTTATCCATGAATAAACAGCTGAAGTGCCTTGGATATTCTTCCCACCCCCTGCTCTCATGCCTTCCCTATTAATTAGTGGCAGGGAATGTGTTCCTGTCATTAAAACCTGTTTTTCTCATAGAAAAAAGAGCAAACTCTCATTTCATCTTTGATATCTCAGGTAAGGACAGGGACTGGGTTTATCTCCACCCCCCACCACCAACAGCTCCAGGGAAGGGTTTAGGAGATGCTCCCTCTCCAGCAAAAACATTCCAAGTTCCTCTGCTCCAAAGGCACCTTCAACTAATCCTCTTTACGCAGTTCTGCCAAGGTCAGGTTAATTCCTAACGTTCCTCAATCTTCTCCTTGGTCTTCCCAGCGGGGACATAAATCACGGCCACAACCGCCCTGGTGGCACCCTGGAAAGTTGAAGTCACCCTGGCATGACAAGAGGGGGGTCAAAACCCGGCCTGAAGCATCCCAGGGAGCAAATCCCAGGCTCCCTGCACAAGCTCCGAGAGCCACGCTGAAGCTTTTGGCTAAAAACCCAAGGAATCTTGGAGAAGCTGCACAAAATCCCCCTCACGAGCCAGCGTAAGCTCAAAGCCCAGGCAAACTCCAGCTCAAATCTCCTCCCAGACTGGATAACCTCGCTGCCTTCTCCCAAACAACATTCCCAGCCAGCAGGAGCCCCAAGAAGCTGCAGCAGTGTGCTGATCCCCTGCTTCCATTGCAGACTCCATGAGCACCTGGAGCCTTGGGAACCATCGATAAACGTTCAAATCCCTCCCGCTCTGTGGGGAACCAGGAAGGGAGAAGCTGTTTTCCAATGGAGAACAAGCTCCCTCTTTTTTTTTTCCCCTCAGGAGGAACACCCAGAACCCTAAAATGCGGGAGTTTCTGCTTTCATGGGTGGCGGGAGCCATTTTAGCAGGATTAGGAAAGGCCTTTATCCTTGGAAGGCCTCCCGTGTGGCCGAGGCTTTAGCTCTGTTCCCGCTCTGGGGGCCAGCACCAGGAGCCCCAGGGAGCTGGGTTTACCCAGGCCTGGCTTTGTGGCGTTCCCCAGCAGCAAGGCCAGCTGGTTATTCCAGCAAACAGGGAGCTCTTCCAGCCCTTCCATTCCCGCCGAGCCGAGGACTTCGCCGCCCTTCCCCGGCATCCATTAAGCAGCGCTCAAAGCGCCAGGGCTTGCACCCGCTCCTGCTCCAGGCTAATTAAGATGGATGTTAATTGTCCCCAGCGCTCATTACCCAAGAGAAAACCCATTAGAGGCTCTGATGAAACCGCTCCTTGCGCTCGCCACCTCCCACTGGTGAAAAATGCTGGATTTCTGATTTCTGTCGCGTTGAGAGATGACTCAGGAATCATGGAATGGGTTGGGTTGGAAGGGACCTTTAATCCCATCCCACCCCTGCCATGGACACCTCCCACTGTCCCAGGGTGATCCAAGCCCTGCCCAACCTGGCCCTGGGCACTGCCAGGGATGGAGCGGCTGCAGCTGCTCTGGGAATTCCATCCCCTCCCCACCCTCCCAGGGAACAATTCCTGCCCCAGATCCCATCCAGCCCTGCCCTCTGGCAGTGGGAAGCCATTCCCTGTGTCCTGTCCCTCCAGCCCTTGTCCCCAGTCCTTCTCCAGCTCTCCTGGAGCCCCTCTAGGCCCTGGCAGGGGCTCTGAGCTCTCCCTGGAGCTTCTCCTCTCCAGTCTCAATCCCAGTGTTTTTATCATTGATGAAGATATTAAACACTGCTGGTCACATTTATCCATAAAACCAGTTAACATAGAGAAAATCAGGTTTTTACCCCAAACTACCCCACCCTCAGCCAGCTGCTGCCTCAGTTTCCCCTTCCATTTCTTCCCCGTGGGCCGTGCCGTTTGGATGGGGAAATTTCTTTCTGCTAATGAGACGATCCCTGAATATCACAGGCAATCAGGAAGGAAAACGTCGGGATGGGGAAAAGTAAAAATAAACCCGGCTATAAATAACCCCCTTCCGGCAGCGCCGGTGGCACGACGTGGTGAAGCCCCTTCCCAGGGACACGCAGCTGCTCCCAGACGTGCAGGGAAACGGAGATTTCTGCAACAGCCACAAGGAATTGCTGGGGTTTTGTGGAAAAAACGGCCTCGAGTGGCCACTTGTGGGCTCCCAGGAGAAAAGGGGCCTTTTCCACACAGAAACTCCTGCCCCAGGAGCGGGCACGGGGAGGGTGAGGAAATCCTGCTATCCTGGGTTTATAGCCGTAATCCCTTCCTCAGGCAGCTGGGAATGATTTTCCCCCAGTCCCAGCAAAGCCTGGTTTAAAGTTGTTCCCATAAACCAGCGAGGAAAACTTGGGTCCCTTTGGGAAAGTCCTGTTGGAAGAGCAATGCTCCCCCACTGCCTCCTCCTGGGCCATTCCCAATATCCTGCAGCATTCCCAGTATCTTGGGCCATTCCCACCCAGGCCACACTGTCCCCTCCCAGCCTCATTCCCTACAACCCCCAAGTTCTCAGGGCAGAAAAGTCCCCAGGGCTGTCACATCCCTTGGGAAAAAAACCCGAAATGTGGACAGGAGGGAAACCTCCACATGGTTTTTTCCCACAGGAGATGGGCAGAGACTTCCCAAAAGTGTTCAAGGATAGACCAGACAAGGAGTGCCAGCACAAGAGCAAGGAAGCACCCTTGGATGTAGGGATTGGATCAGACATAAGGAAAAGCTTTCCATAGTGAGGGTGGGCAGGCCCTGGCACAGGGTGCCCAGAGCAGCTGTGGCTGTCCCTGGATCCCTGGCAGTGCCCAAGGCCAGGCTGGACACTGGGGCTTGGAGCAGCCTGGGACAGTGGGAGGTGTCCATGCTCACAGCAGGGGGTGGGATGGGATGAGCTTTAAGTTCCCTTCCAACCCAAACTATTCCAAACCCCTCTGATTCCTGTGCTGTCACAGAGCAGCAGAACAGAGCCCAACAAGAAGCTTCAAAGCAGGAAAATTCTGTCTGGAAGTTACCTGCAGGCTGTGGGATGTGTACTCACAGTCCTGGGCTTCCCAAAAATCCTCTGAGACTGAGCCGAGCCCCACTGGTTTTCCTGCACCCCAGAAATCCCAGCAGGAGACACCAAATGGGTTTCCAGTTGCATGTGTAAAATTTTCATGGAATCATGGGATGGTTTGCCTTGGGTTGGGAGGGACCTTAAAACCCATCCCATTCCAGGTGCTTTTCCACTCACTATCCCAGGCTGCTCCAAGCCCCAGTGTCCAGCCTGGCCTTGGGCACTGCCAGGGATCCAGGGGCAGCCACAGCTGCTCTGGGCACCCTGTGCCAGGGCCTGCCCACCCTCCCAGGGAACAATTCCTGCCCCAGATCCCATCTAACCCTAGTGCCCTTTGGTTCAAAGCTGATTTTGGTTCAACTTTCGAAGGTTGCAGGTAAAAGTGGGTTGCAGGAGCAAACAAATGATGCCTGGAAACGTTGTGAGCTTGGGTTACATTTTGGGCAATTTAATAAATTTACTTTTTGACCTTAAAAAACAGGAGCAAGCGCAGCTGGAAGAGGAGCAGGACGAGCAGAGAGCTCCACGTTCCTCACATTAATTCACCAGGATGCAGCAGCACACAGGCTGATTTTGTCCAGCTGTCAGAAATGGCATCTCTCTGCTTTTATAGAAAGACCCATTAGAATGGAAAATGGATGAGAAAACATTCCACAGCTCGGAAAACAAAAAAAAAAAAGGAAAAAAAGAATCAAGGGATAGGTTTCCCAGGTTTTGCTATTGACTAGCACTGAAAAGCTGAGCAAAGGGGGTGCAAAGGGACGGGGGAGCGGGATGGAGCCGCCGCCTTTCCCTCTGGGAACGCGGCGTCACACACGGATGGGGGCTCTGACTCATCCATCAATACTGTGTTTGCACACTTTCCCAAAAGCTTTTGGCCCGGAGCTACCCAATAGATGGAAGTGCTGCGGAATTTTCCCCAGATGGCTCATTTTGGGTCCTGAATAAAAGGCATCGTTTTTCCAGCCACCAGCTGGGGAGAGCCGGCCCCGCTTTGGAGTCACCCTGACCCCGGGGGGCGAAACTCCCCAGGGAAACACAATCCATGAACCCACCGGAGCAGGGAGCGAGGGGTGAGGTAACGTGAATTTGGGCTGCAATCCTTCTGTTTTGGACAAAGAGGGAGCAGAGCACCTGCAGAGCCACCCCATCTGGGATCAGGGACTGGGAGGTGCCACTTTCAAGGGAAAATTAGGGACATTAGGGAAAGATGATGCAATATTTCATCACTGATGGCTGCTGGAAGCGGTGCCGTTCCGCTGCTTTTTGAAATGCTGCCAGGAGGAAAATTCAACCTCACCTTGGGGAAACTTCTCTGGGAGAAAATAACCCGGGGTGGGATGAAAAGCAGGACCATGTCCAGTCCCATGGCAGAAAGCACGGTCTGGAGGTGAAGGAAAACATGGAATTCCCTGGAATAAATGTATTTCCCATGGCAACAGCTGCTCTGGGAGCAGTTGCAGCCTCTTTGCCTCCAGGCCAGGTGGGATTTTTTGCCCAGCCAAGCATGGATTACACCGGGAGACTCAGTCCTGCATTCCCATTGGGAATGTGGGTGAGGGCAGGTGTTTGGGAATGCCTCGAGACCAAGAAAGCTGTGGAGGTGTTGGGTGGTCTGGGAGCCTCCAAATCCCAGCTTGCTCCCATGAAAGCTCCCAGTCTTCCAGGGCCTGAAGGGGCTCCAGGAGAGCTGGAGAGGGACTGGGGACAAGGGATGGAGGGACAGGACACAGGGAATGGCTGCCCACTGCCAGAGGGCAGGGCTGGATGGGATCTTGGGCAGGAATTGTTCCCTGGGAGGGTGGGCAGGCCCTGGCACAGGGTGCCCAGAGCAGCTGTGGCTGCCCCTGGATCCCTGGCAGTGCCCAAGGCCAGGCTGGAATAACCTGGGATGGTGGAAGGTGTCGCTGCCCATGGCAGGGCAGGGGCCAGATGGGCTTTAAGGTCCCTCCCAACCCAAGCCAAACCATTCCATGATTCCATGACGCTGGAATAAAACAGGACCCTGGGTAAAACAAACCATTCCTGTCTGGAGCTCCCCTCCTACAGCAGAATGACCAGCCTGGACAGACTTTTGGATTTGCTGTGTCCTCCACAGCACAAACCACAGCACACAGAGAACATGGACACAGCACACGGAGAACATGGACACAGCACACGGAGAACACCCATTCCTCAGGGCAGGAAACTCAACCCAACAGCTGGAGTGGAGGAAAAAACTACGGGGAAAAACCCGAGTTTTTGGACAGGGAAACCAAATTTTCGGACCGAAAAGAGCGATTCCGACCTGGTGATGATGGCGAGGTGGGGAGGGCTCATGCAGGCCCCCATGAAGAGCACCACGTTCTCGTGCCGGGTCTGCCTGTAGGCCATGACCTCCCTCTTGAAGGCCTTGAGCTGGTCCTCGTTGTCGCGCTCGATGTCGATGAGGCGGATGGCCACCTCGCCGTGCCAGCGCCCGTGGAACACCTGCCCGAAGCGCCCCTTCCCGATCAGCTCCCCGATCTCCAGCTGCTCGAAGGGGATGTCCCACTCCTGCAGGAAGATGCTGGTCTGGCTGGCCTTGCGCGGGAAGTTGCGCGCGGAGAGCAGCGAGAGGTTCATCTCCTCGAAGTCGTCCTCGGACTCCTGCACCTCCTCGGCGCCTTCCTCGTTCTGGGGTGGGCAAAGGGCGTCAGGAACAACGAAACCGGGGGGAAAAGCCCCTCTGATCCAGCTCCTGCTCGCTCGGACCCAGAGGAACCCAGAAGGGGCCTCCCAAAGCGGCCCCGTTCTGCGCAGAGTTGGCAGAATCCCAGATTTTCATACAATCACGGAATCCTTTGGGTTGGGAAAGCTCTCTGAGACTGACCTCAACCCTAACCCAGCACGGCCAAGGCCACCTCAAACCCATGTCCCCAAGTGCCACATCCACAGGGCTTTAAATCCCTCCACCACCACTTCCCTGCGGAGCCTTTATTTACCCTGGGGTTAAATTTAAGATTGTGACCCAGCAGAGATTTAATTAATTTGTCTTAAAACAGTTCCATCCTCCCCAGGCTGAGCTGTGCTCTGTTAATTCCCGTTATTCCCAGACCCCTTGATGCTCCATTTAGACATCCTACAGGATTTACAACACCCTTTAAAAGCTCCATCCTCATCTTCCCTCTCCCCTCCTTCCCTCCCACCGCATTTTTAATGCATCCTAAAAACATCTCGTTGAATTCCAAACTGGAAGCCCAGGAGGGTCCTTCTCCACAGGGTGGGGACACGGATGCCTGGACTTTAATTCAATTATCAGCAATTCCTCTGCACAGATGGGAAACGTCTCCATTTCCCAGGAAATGTGCCCCAAGATATCCTTAAAACCAAGGCCCATTAAGCACAGGAGCCATCTCACCTCCGAGGTGGGCTCCACTTCAATTTGAAGCAATGGGTTTCCTTCCAAGCTGTTAAAAGAATTATGGAATTAACACCGTGGAAAAACACCGGGATCTGGGGAGCAGTCCCTGTTCCTGCCCCAGGGATAAAGGGATCAGGGAGGAGAAGGTGTCACCAACCCAGGGAAGGGGACGGATTTACCCCCCCACACTCGGGGCGTTTTCAGGGGTTTCTGAGATTTCTTGGCAACCAACACCAGCCAGAGCAGGGGTGCAGAAGGAAAGAAAAGGAGGTTTTGAATCATTTCGGAGAAGTCGAGGGCTCAAAGGTCCTGTCCCTGCAGTAAAGCACCCAAATCTGACTGGTTCTCCTCCTTCCCTGTTCACCCAGCACCTCCCACCCCCAGGCCCATGGCCAGGGTCTCGCTGCTCCTGACAATTAACAGGGAATTAGGGAAATCCTGAATGAGGGATCAGCTGGAACAGCCTGGGTGGTTTCAGACATCATAGAAATAGATTATAAATTATTATTATTATTAATTACATAAACAACGAAATCCCTTCCCTGCTCTCCAGGCCACTCGGACACGGCGATCCTACAAGTCCTATCCCGTTCCATGGCCACTAACGACTATAAATCCCAGGATCTTGGACAAAAGGAGTCAATCCTGGTATTCTGAGCAGCTTGGGAAGCCCAAGCGGCTGCAAAACCTCTCCATGGATGGGTGGTTTGCAGGAGCAGCCGGCTCCTCATCGCTATCCCAGGCACGAATTCCTGTCTCCCGAGGATCCAGAGATGTTTAACCCAGCCAAGCCCAGGATGGCTCCCATGGGATGCTTTCAGTGGGGGAGCCAGAGGGAATCACAGATTTGGGGTATTGAAAGCTGTTCCCTCCCAAAAATCCTATGTCTTGACACCTTCCTTTAGCCAGGGGCAAAAAAAGGGCTTTGACTTCACCATTTTTCCATGAATTCCCAAGGGACAGTGGTTCCATCCTTTGCTCCACTGGATGCCCAGTGGAATTTGGAGAGCGTGGGTGAGCCAGGCACAAACTGGGGCCAGGCCTGATCCCTTAAACCCCTGGCTTGTGAAATCCTTGAAAAATGGCCTTTAGAGAAGGGATCAGGAAGGACACAGCACTGGAATGTCGCTGCTGGAGCAGCACAGGCACCAGGACATCAAGGAATGATGGATTTGGGCTCGGCCTGCTGGGGAGGGATGGTTCTAATACTGATTGGAGGCTGCTTTTCCCAACTTTCAGCCCAAAGTACATTGGCCTTGAAAACACTGGAAGTGCTAAAGGTATCCTGGCTATCTGCTTTTAATTTAATTATAATTCAATTAATCCCTTGAGCTTTTTGAACTGAAATCTTTTATTTTTTTTTCCTAGCAGTGAGGAGCTGTGGGTTATAAATGAACCCCCTGCCCTCCCTCTCAGCCTTCCAGAGCTCCGGGGTCTCACCAGGACCACGTCAGCCCCCAAGGCCCGGGGAGCACCCATGGGTGCCCGGAGGGTTTGGGTGCAGGGGGAAGGGGAGTCACTCACATGGGGTTGGAGGTGACAGGGTGCAGGACGACCTGCGGGGCTCGGGTCGGCGTCTCAGGCACCACATCTGGGAACAAGAGAGAGGAGTCAGAGCCCTCCGAGGGGATTAAACCCCACACTTGTCCCCCAGGGCCAGCTCAGTGTCACCCTGAGGCTGGGGGTCACTTAGGGCCACCCAACCCCCCAGCACTGACTGGCTTTGAGGAGAAATCCCACCCCGGCACAAATCCATGGATCCCTGCGGCCATCCCCACCAGGAGAAACTTCCAGAGAGCCTTACCTGGGAAAATGAACTGCTGCTTGTACTTGTAGTAATGGGAGGCTGGAAAAGAGGAAAAAACATTCAGCATTGACCTGTGGAGCTGGAAAAGCTCCAACCTGCACCAGTTCTTCACCAGGAAGCCTCAACCCCAGCTGAGTGAACCCCTCCCGTGTGATCCAACCTCTGCCACTGCCACATCCCCCCACATGGAATATTCCATATTCCAAATTGGCACATGGGATGCCCGGGCCAAAAAATTAAGACCTTTGCTGGATTATAACTTGATTTCCCCCCCGCCATCGACTCTTGTGCACCATTTGGAGAGCACTGATGTCACCCATGAAGTCACTGGTGGGGTTTGGACACCAGTTTGCCAGCAGGGCTTGAGTGCCGGCCCTCAAGGGGAATTTGGGAACCTCTTGGCATCATGGAGATGCCAAGTGAGGGGTTTGGAACTGCTGCCCACTCGGGCCACATTCCACCCTCCTCTCCCTTGCTTTGGAGCCGTGTCCATCCTGGAAGGAGTGCCAGGAGCCTCTGTCCAAGGCCAGAGCTCGGAGAGGCTCCGGGTGTTGGGAGCATCCACCGGCTCCCATCTCCAGCCCAATCCAATCCCACAGGCAGGCAGGTCACGGCTGGGAAGAACTCAGAGCTGCCGAGGCCACCAGAGGTTGGCACCAGCTCTAAAGTCACCTTCTTATCTCCAAGACCCCAAGGTCCATCCCTCAGCTTCCCCTCTCCAGCTCGGAGACCCCAGAGTCCGACCCCAGCCCTGCAGCAGGACCTGAGCCGACATCAAAGGAGCCTGGAAGGTAATTCCGGCAGGAGAAGGTCACCGTGTCACAGTTTCCAAGCTCAAATCCTAATCCCTGAGATGACCACCTTGATGGGATAAAGCACAAAAAACTTCCCGGCTGGGAAGATGAAAGCAGGGTCAGTCCTGCCTTGGATCCCATTCTGCTCCTCACGGGAATAAAACGGGGAGCAAACACCCCCCAGAGCTGCCAGGGTCTGATCCTGCCCTGCTCCATCCCTGCCGACCAGGAATGTGTTCCAGGCCCCCAAAAGGGGGGTGAAATCGGTGGTTTCTGCTTTAAACCACAAGAAATATTGTCCCAGAAAACCCCATGGGGAGGTGTCTGCCCCAGAAGTGACCCTTGATGGGGTCACCAAAGGCTGGATCCCCAGGACCAGGCAGG
>VYXD01010085.1:21589-33640 GCA_013397195.1 Hylia prasina | reverse complement strand
ACAAATCCCAGAGGTGAGGCCCCCAGGAGCGACCCCTCCACGCACAGCCCGGTGCCTCCCGAGCGCCCCTGCCCCTCGCTCCCCCCTCCACCGCCGCTCCCCAGGAACCAAACACCCGGGCCAGAACAGCTCCTCTCCCGGAATTAAATTACAGCCTCCACGTTATCAGCCACAATTTATTCCCTCTAACTTTCGGCTGGCCTCAATTAAATCCTGCCAGCCCGGCGAGGGGGAGAGGGGATGGAGGCAACGGCGGCTGCTGAGCCTTTTAATTACTTTCTAAATGTGCTCGCTGCAAAAATGTACTGAAGTGTAGCGGGGATTTTGACCTCCTAACATAAATGAGCCCGACGTGACTCACAGCTAATTACCTTCATTAGCGGCAGCGAGCCACGTAGGATCGCGGCGTTTAACAATGGAGCCGCTGTTGGCAGGAGGGAAAAGCAGCGGAGCGGGGCAGGAGGGCAGGGAAAGGCACCGGGGATCAGCCCCGAGGGCTCGGGGGGCTCCGGAGTTAATCGGGGATTCTCCCCTTTACCCGGATCCCCACCCGGAGGAAAAGCTGGCGCTGGCAGCGTTGACTCGGGGGGATGCCCAGGGGAAAGGTGGAGATGCAGCAGCCTCCCCCCAGCGCAGGAGGAATATTCTCATTGAAAACCCCCCAAATTGCCACAATTAGCCTTAATTACAAGGCGGAAAAGGCCACGAGCCCGTCTCGTTTCGGGGCGGGAGGGTCGGGCTTTGTNCCGGCCACAATTCCCCTCCATCATTCCCCCGCTCCGAGCCGACCTCTCATTGGGCACAAGCGGAATTGAGCGGCCCCACGGAGACTTCTCCCCGCCACCCACCCCGTTCCTGCCTCCCGAGGGGGTCCCAAAAGCCAATCCCCTCCTCCCGGTGCGCGGCCCTGCCACGGTGACAGCGCAGCCGCGGTGCCAGGGAATGCCACCCTCCTTCCAGCGCCTCCGTGTTTTCCTTCGCCGCTCCAGCAAAGGTCAGGGCTCCTGCTCCGCGCGGCACAGCTCATCCCAAAATCAACAGCCGCGCTTGATGGGATCAGCTGTGCCGGAGGAGAGCCGGGAAGGGGGAAACCGACCGGGCGAGGGGTGACAGCCACCTCCGGCGTGTCCCTGACAGGCGACACGGCAGAAGAGCGCTGCGGCGCCGCTCGGCGGGGGTGACAGGCAGCTGTGACAGCCGGCGCCGCTCCTGAGTGGCACCCGCGCGCCTCGGAGGTGACGGGGACGGCGGCGCTGCCGCGGCCGTGACGCCCCGGCTGCCCCCGCTGCCATCCCGGTGCATTCCGGCTGTGCTCCCAGCCGGGATGCCTGGGCATGTCCTGCATGGAGAAAAGCACCTGGAGCTCCCCTATTTCGTTGTTCTGGGGGTTCCACCCTCCTTGGGGCGGGCGGGGATGGCCTCGGAGAGCCCCAAACCCTCGCCAAGGATGCCTGGAGCACCTTCCAGGGTGGCAGCAGTGCCAAACCACAGGGATGGGGACGGTGTTTTGTCACAATGGCCCCTTCCTCATCTCCTGGTGGCAGCCAAATCTCTCACTCCATCACGGACAGAGCCTGACAAACAAACCCTCCTTCTCCTACTGCAGCAAACGGACGTCCACGTTCTGAACGGGACGGATGAAATCGATGGAAGTGGACAGCGTGAGAATCCCAGGATGAGTCACTGCCCAGCCAAGAAATGGCCAGCAGACTTTGCACTCACCCCAGACATCCCAGGCTGTCACCAAAACGCTCCCAAGGTGGGTGAGTCCCATGGAGAGATTAAGGGGAGACACCAGGGTGGAGCCTCTGCCCACAAGAGTTCAACAGCAAAAAGATCCAGGATCAGGAATGTCTCTACCAGCAGGGAAAAATCCCAGTCCAGAGACAAATCATAACATCCATGGAACGGTTTGAATGGGAAAGAATCTTAAAGATGATCGTGTTCCACCCCTGCCATGGCAGGGACACCTCCCACTGTCCCAGGCTGCTCCAAGCCCCAATGTCCAGCCTGGCCTTGGGCACTGCCAGGGATCCAGGGGCAGCCACAGCTGCTCTGGGCACCCTGTGCCAGCTGCAGCGGCAGAGCCCCAATGTCTCAGCCTGTGGCAGTTCCAGGGACACTGTCCCAGTGTCTCCCCACCATCCTGAGTTTATTTCCCACGTGGTCCCAGCTGGGAGCCGAGCACCACCAGGAGATGCTCTGCAGCAAATTCCCTTCACCTCAGGCCCTGCTCGTGCTGCTTCTAGGCCAAAATAGGGTGGGAGAGATCCCAGAGCAGCTGCTCCAGCAGCCTTCCCTCCCTGGGATATAAATCCATGCAGGATTCAAGCTACAAAGGCAGTGTCTGGCTCCCTCCATTAGTGTATGTGGCAAATATTCCACATGGAATTTGGTCTGGTGGGAAGTGTCCCTGTCCGTGCAGGGGTTGGAATGGGATGGTCTTTAAGGGCCCTTCCAACCCTGTGGATCACAGGTCCAGTGGGTGGAAGGATGATCCAGGATGGATCCAGCAGGATGAACCCAAAGCTGAGCCAGAGCAGAGGGGATGATCCAAAGCAGGAGCTGTTCCCGGAGCATCCCTCAGTAAGGAAAGAGTCCTCCTAATCCGGGCACTTCCCCTTTCCAGCGAGACAATCCCGTTTATCCAGCTCAAATGTCATGTTCAGCTGGCTTAAAGTCTCACATCGGGATTTTCCCCACCCATTCCCAGCCTTGCAGGCTCAATTAGGCTTATCCAGACAAAGCTGTGCCCTCCGACTCCTCTGCCAGGGTGGGAAACCCTCCGGAGCCTCGCTGCCAGCTGCGGCCAGATGTGGCTGCAGGGAGCTGCAGCTGTGCTGCCAACACAGCTGGGGAGTGCTCCTGCCATGGCCCGGGGAGGAGAGAACCACCGATGATCCCCAAGGAAGGAGGTTCCCGTTGGGAATCCCCTCCTGGAGGTGGCCGGAGCTGGGACAGCCTCAGGGAGAGGTGTCCCCTCACAAGGCCAGCCCTGGGAATGGGATGGCCACAGCGAGGGGGCACAGGCTTCTTCCCCATGTCCCCTGTCATGTCCTGGGGTCCAGCCCGGTGCTTTCCAGCAGAAAAGCTGGATTTAAGGCTCCGGGACTCCCTCCTGACCCACTGGGCACTATCCTGGATCCCTGCCCAGCACACCCACCTGAGGTCAGCCCTTCAGGGCTCCTCCAGGGACGGCTCAGGAGCTCAGGGAGCTCTGGGCACACCTCAGCACTTGTCACTCGGCTGTCCCTCCATGGGATCCCCCCCGTGCCCAACGCCAAAAACTGCAAATTCCTCACTCACAAAGCCAAGAGGAAGAGGCAGGACTGGGATTCAGGAGAATCCCCCAGGGACACGGCCGGAGCAGCACAGTGGATGTGATGGAGCTGTCACACAGCACTGGGCAGGGAGGGGACACCCCTGGAGACCACATTAAACCCGAGGGGCAGCTCGGGTCCCTGCTCCCTGGGACAGTGAAAGGGAACAGCTGGAGCTGTGCCGGGGGGATTCAGGCTGGAGTTAGGGAAAGGTTCTTCCCTCAGAGGTGCTGGCACTGCCCAGGCTCCCCAGGGAATGGGCACGGCCCCGAGGCTGCCAGAGCTCCAGGAGCCTTTGGACAACGCTGCCAGGGATGCCCAGGGGGGATTGTTGGGGGGTCTGGGCAGGGACAGATCCATGGAATCCCTGTGGATCAATTTGGGATATTCCATGATCCTGTGATGCCCCCAGCCAGATTTTGTGCTGCTGAGGAAGAGGCTCCTCCTGCAGCTCCCTCCAGCCCTCTGTGAAAATCCATTCCCATCAGGACAAAGGGATGTTAAAAATCAGAGGGAAGCATCCAAACCTACTCCTGACCCGGGCCAGGAATGACTCAGATGGGAATGTGCTCCTGCCAGGAACAGCAAGGCTGTGAAAAGAAATCATGGGGAGAGAGCCACTGGGGGGGACAGGGCCTCGCTGGGCTCCCCTCGCCCATCTCCAGCTGTCAACAACGACAATTTTTGTGTTTCTGTGCTTAGGGAAGTAATTCCACAGCAATCCAGGGCATCTGGGTGCTGCTGTGCTGCTCCCATGGGAGGAAAAGGGATTTTTAGAAAAGCCCACAGGAACGGGATATTGTGGAGAGCTCGGCTGTTGAAGCACCGCAGGGCTGGGCACAGGGAATCCTTGGGATGCAGGGAGGGCTTGGAGTGGGAGCTGTCCCTGCCCATGGAAGTGGATGAGCTCCAAGCTCCCTTCCAGCCCAAATCATTCCATGATTCTGCTCCCTACAAACAAACGCCTGCCCTGCTTGGCATAACTCCCACCGGGATGTTGATCCTGCAAGGACCGAACAGCTCCCAGCAGGGATCAACCAGCCGGGGAAACCCAGCTCCCGTGGGGCCCGGAAAACATCCCCGGCAGCCCGGGGAGCAGAGGGAAATGAGAGGAGACACCTCCCCAGCGGCGTTAGTCACTTGCCAGCCCATCACTTCCCACCGCGCCCCGCCCCGGCGCTGCCACGTTCCATCAGGATGTCACAGCGCGGGATGTCATCCAACACGGAGGCGTGAGGAGAACTAATCCAAGGAGACACGCGTGGGGTGGCTGGGAATGGGGCCTGGGCCCTGCTTTCTGCGCTGCTGGTCGGGCACACGCAATTCCGTGCGGGAAAGAGCCAGGCAAAAATCCCCCTCGCCCCAGGAAAACCCGGAGCCGGGCGCTGGATATCTCTGGGAACAGCAGAGATCTCTGCCTGCCCCCAGGGCCAAAGGGAGGGGAGGGAAAGGGCAGCAGGAATGGCTGGAGGAGCCCTCAGTGATCCCAAACTGCAGNGGAAGGGAGGGTGGCAGAAACCCAGACTGGCTGTGGTATTGGAGGAAGTTTTAGCTGAGGAACAAGAGGCAAGGGGGCCTGGGCTTGGCTGGGAATCACTCCCAGCAGCTGCCACGTGTTTCCAGGGAAGTTCTTGGGCCAAGAGCCACGCCTGGCTTGGAAAAGCTTCAGTCCCTGTGGAATTAATCCCAGCACTGGTCTGGGACCAGGAAACGAGATCAGGCTGTTCCTCGCAGACCTGGGTGAGCTCATGGAGCCAAACCCACCCAGCGAGTGCCACCACCACCTCTCCTGGGAGAGGACAAACCCCCTGGCTGCTGGGATCAGGGCTGGCTGCTGGGATCAGCTCCATGGGCTCTGCACCAGGACTGGCTCCCCAAACTCCACATCAGCTTCAAATCCAGCCAGCAGGAGAGGTTTAAGCACAGACCCGAAGCCACAGCCGGCTTTACAAAGCAACGCTCAGGAAAGTCACTTTTAGGTGACATCCAGGCAGTGCCACCAACCCGGACAGCACAGAAACCTCGTGGCTTTCCCCAAAACCAGGAATAATCAAGTTTCTGGGGGGTATCTTTGCCCAGAAGCACCCACAGATCTCTGAACACCAGCACGAGGCGGCTCTGCAGGGGCTGGACTCCAAAACTCCCCAGTCCCACCCTCTGCTCGGCACCTCCCACCCCCCGGAGGAGGGACCCGGGGGACTTACTTGCCGAGAAGGTGGCTTCGGTGTGTACGGGCGGGGTGGAGGGCAGGAAGGGCGGGTACCCCACGAAGAAGGAGCGCAGGGAGCGCTCGGAGAGGAGCGGGGAGCGCTGCGCCGGGATGTTCTCACAGCTCCCCACGCTGTTGTGGATCTTGAGGTTCAGGGGCTTGTTCTTCTTCTTGACTCTGGGGGGGAAAAGGAGGGAAAAGTGAAGGGAGAGGAGTGGGGGGTGGGCTGGTGGCACGCGTGGGATGGGGGTGCTGCTGCATCATCTCCCGTGTGATCATTAATCCCACTTCCCCACGAGAATTCCCAGTCCCTCCCCGTCATCAAACAAAGGCAATCTTCATTCTGGAACATTCCAGAGCTTTTCCTCTTGAGAGCCTGGGTGAAAAAAATCATTTGCTCCAAAAGCCTGTGAGCCCCAGCCTTGCTGGCCTTGTCAGATCCCCTAAATGTAATGTAATGACATTTAACGACATTTCATGTCATTTAATGTCACTACATCAAATAGAGGGCCCGAGCAAGGGTGGGCTGCAGTGGAGAGCGTGAGGGACCCCGACAGATTCCCAGGAATCAGCCTGACAAGGCACAGCACTGTGGTGTGGACAACCCAGAACACTGGGAGAACTTCCCCAAAATTAAATTCTGCCGAGCAGGGGGAGGAGTCGCCTGTCTCTGCCTCCTCAGCCCCATTTTCCCACACTGGGACCAGTCCCAGCCATCTTGCAGTTGGCTCAGATGATCCCAGAGCTGCAGCAGCCCGGAAGGATTTGGGGTGCAGGGTGACCCTGGCAGGGCTGCAGGATCCTGGCTCTGCGGAGCCGCCCCGGCTCATCCGCTCCCCCTGCGGCTGCCAGGGAGTGAGGAGCAGAGGGACAGCCCTGGGAAAGGCAGCTCAGCCCTCCAGAGATCTGGGAATTTGGGGCAGAGATCCTTCGGGAACATCCTGGCAGCGCAACAGCTCATGGTGGATTATGGAAGGCTCCATCCATAATCCACGTGTCCCGACTGGAACACTGCATCCAGCCCTGGGGCAAGCTCCCTTCCAGACCGCTTGCTGCTGGAGAGAGCCCAGAGGAAGCCACGGAGCTGCTCCCAGGGCTGGAGCCAGGCTGGGAGAGCTGGGGGTGCTCACCTGGAGAGGAGAAGCTCCAGGGAGAGCTCAGAGCCCCTGCCAGGGCCTGAAGGGGCTCCAGGAGAGCTGGAGAGGGACTGGGGACAAGGGCTGGAGGGACAGGACACAGGGAATGGCTTCCCAGTGCCAGAGGACAGGGATGGATGGGATATTGGGCAGGAATTGTTCCCTGGGATGGGGGAAGGCTCAGGAGAGGAGCATCTCCCACCAGTCCCAGCAGTGCTGGGGACATCTGGCCCTGCCAGGCGATAGGAAATGGCCTCTTTAATGAAGAAAATTAAACCATCCTCTAATAAGTTAATTGTTTCCTCACACAGGAAAGCTGCTGCTGTGTTTAGAGTGGCTGCAAGGACCTCTTTGGGTGCGCTGGGCTCAGGGTGGGGTGGATGATTCCAGGCTGGTCCAGCTGAACCCCTCTCCTGGCTTGGAACTGCCTGAGGTCAGTCCCACAGCACATGGTCATGGAGTCATGGAATGGGCTGGGTGGGAAGGGACATCAGAGCACATTAAAGGACACGGGCAGGGACACCTCCCACTGCCCCAGGTGTTTCAAACCCCATCCAGCCTGGCCTTGGACATGCCAGGGATACAGGGCACAGCTGCTCCGGGCACCCTGTGCCAGGGCCTGCCCACCCTCCCAGCCAGGAATCCCTTCCCAACATCCCGTCTATCCCTGCCTGGTGGCCTCAAATCCAGTCCATCCCCTCCACTGCTGCTCTTCAATCTTAACCCAGCCACGGGGTCTCCACCAAAAATGCCAGCGCTGCCCCCCTGCACGGCCCCAGCTCCCCCTCAGCTCTACCCCGGCCAAAAGCCCTTCCTGAAAGGCAGTGATTAAGCACTAATCTCGTTTTTTTCCACCCATAAATCAGTTCCAGACCAAATATTTACTGCGAGCATCATTTCCTCGCCAAGCAGGGCTGCTGACAGCTCTCATTATTAGGAAGGATGAGTGATTTTGGACAGAGAGAGATTTTTTTCCTCTCTCTGTTTCTTCAGGAGAAGAAAAAATAATAAAGAATAATAAACACCGGGATCCAACTGGGTGACTGGGCTGGCTGCCTGTTTGCTCACGGCCTTGATCCCAATCCCGAGGGAAGGGGAGCAAGAACAGAAGCCTGGAGAGGAACGGGAACATCCTCACCCACGGAGTGAGCACAGGGGGCTCACAGGGACAGGGGTTCCTGTCCCCTGCTTGGGGACAAGGAGTGCCTGAGGGACACAGAGCAAACCAAGCCCTGGCTGGGGCTGCCTGGGTAAAAAAGGGTCAAAACCATCCTCGGGGCAGGGGTGGAGCATGAGGCCAGTCATGGGCACCTCATAAAGGACTTGCTGCCACGAGGGGTCATCCATCTGTCCATCCATCCATCCATCCATCCATCCATCCATCCATCCATCCATCCATCCCTCCCTCCCTCCCTCCATCCATCCATTCTCCCACACAGGTTGGAATGAGATGATCTTCAAGGTCCTTCCCAACGCAAACCACTCCATGATTCCATAGATGGAAAGAGGACAAAGAGAAATGGTTCTAAGCCCAAAGAGGAGATGTAGATGGGATCCTGGGCAGGAATTCCAGGGGGAGGGTGGGCAGGCCCTGGCACAGGTGTCCTGGGCAGGTGTGGCTGCCCTGGATCCCTGGCAGTGCCCAAGGCAAACATCTCCATCTTCCCCTCCCTTTCACAAAGTGGGGAAAACGTGCTGGAAATGCATCCTGGTCCTCCAGGATCCCCACCCGGCTGGGTGGGAGGAACCCCATTCCCTGTGCCAGGCTTCTGATTCTGCAAGGACAGCAGGGGCAAAAAAGGGGATTTAAAAAAAAAAAAAAAAGCCACAAGAGAAAACATCACCCTAATTTCAATGTTCCGTAGGGATAAGGCCCAACACAGCCCTGCCTCGGGAAAGGGAGGCAGGATTCCCTCAGTGCTGGGAGTCCCAGCCGGATAAATCCCAGCTGGATCAGGAGGAAGCACGAAGTGCAGCCGGAGGTGAGCCGGGCCTTGCTTCGCCGCTCGGGGCGGGGCTGGCCGCGCTAATCCCCCATTGAGCGGCATTCCAGCCCTTCCCAGGAACTGGAAAAGGTGGGCGCTCCCACCAAACCACGGCTGGGATTAACCAGGGCGCTGGAGGAGAAGCCAGGGAAGCCCAGGGAGAGCCGGAGTTTAGGTGGATTTGGGTGGTGCTGATCCCTCCCGGCCCCCGGGAAGGACCATTCCCCCCGGACACAGCGGGACAATTCCCAAAATGAGTCTCCAGGCCAGGGAGGAGTGAGGAGCTGGTTACGGAGCAAATATTTCTTATTTTGGCTCCGAGGCGTTTTGAGGGGGCAGAGAGAACCACACCAGGTCCACCTCGAGGCTTGGAGCCCCCCAAAAATCTGGGGGACGTCCACAGCAGCTTCCAGGGATGGCAGGAAAATGCCAGCACTGGGACAGGGGCTCCTTTCCTGCCGGATTTGGAGCACATCCCGAAATCGGGACATCCCCGCTATTTTTTTTTTTTTACGCTCTCCATGGTTGTCCCATCCTCGTCCCTGCTCCAGGAGGCTCCAAAGCCGCGTATTCCCGGGATTCCACCACCCCTCGCTGCAGGTCCCAGGCTCCCCAGCAGCACATCGGGATCGCTGTTCCAAGCAGCCCTTGGCTTCCCAAACCTTTCCCAAAATCCCGCATCTCAGCCCTTGGCACACGGTGAGCCCGCACCAGCGCCCCCAGCACCCCCCTCTCCTTCACCTCTCACCATCCCCTCCGCAGAATTCCTCATTTTCCTCCTTTATCCCGCGCATCCCTCGGTCGGGAGAGCCCAAACCAACCCCCCAGGGCAGAGTATCGGGGCTAATTCCTGCCTCGGGATGCTCGGGAAAAACCAGCGATTCCTTCTCAGACAGGTGAATGCCAACGATTATGGCCCTAATTGCATGCAGGAATTTGCTAAAAATATAATGACGGATTAAAAAAAAAAATAAAAAGGGGGGGGGGGGGGAAAGAAAGAAAAAGCCGAGCGCGTTTGAAGCGTTTAATGCAAATCCCTTTAGGTGTCAATCCCGCCGGAATGGCTCATCCCCGCCTGCTCGGTGGGATCAGTCAAACGCTTATCAGCGGCTGGGGGGGAAAACNAGGGGACGCCCCAACCATTCCCCAGCCCCTGGCAGTGCTCGTCCTCCATTCCCAACTCTTAAAAAAAACCCTGGAAACTGAGTAAGTAGCAACCTGCTCTGCGGGCGTCTGTTGCCACCGCCATTAAAAAAAAAAAAAATTAAAACGGGTTTCATTTAAAATGTAACCACAAGGCAGGAGCTGCCCCTGCAGCCGCCGGAGCCAGGTGATGTTTTATTCACGCCTTTGCTCCTCACCAGCACACACCAATTTCCACACAAGCGTCGCTCTTAAAGGAAGGGAAATAGAGTGGGAGAAAAAAAAAAATAAAAAGGGGGGTGGGGGGGAAGAAAGAAAAAGCCGAGCGCGTTTGAAGCGTTTAATGCAAATCCCTTTAGGTGTCAATCCCGCCGGAATGGCTCATCCCCGCCTGCTCGGTGGGATCAGTCAAACGCTTATCAGCGGCTGGGGGGGAAAACAAACACGGGAGCAGAAAAACAGGAGCAGACAGCGGGACAAAGGGCCCGTCACTCCTCTCGGGAGCGCGGGCGGTGACGGCGGCGGGTGCGGGGCTGGCAGCATTTCCACGCGGCTTTGCCCCGCTGGGGTGTCCCGGGGGGATTTGGTGGCTGGAAGAGCAGGATGCGCCGGGAAAGGTTGGAATGTGAGGACGGGCACAGTGGGATCCGTATGTTCCGGGGAGCAAAAATCCAACGTTCGCAGGGCTGTGATGCTCCTGGAATAGGGCTCGTCCCGAAAAGCATCGCAAAGGGGACGCCCCAACCATTCCCCAGCCCCTGGCAGTGCTCGTCCTCCATTCCCAACTCTTAAAAAAAACCCTGGAAACTGAGTAAGTAGCAACCTGCTCTGCGGGCGTCTGTTGCCACCGCCATTAAAAAAAAAAAAAATTAAAACGGGTTTCATTTAAAATGTAACCACAAGGCAGGAGCTGCCCCTGCAGCCGCCGGAGCCAGGTGATGTTTTATTCACGCCTTTGCTCCTCACCAGCACACACCAATTTCCACACAAGCGTCGCTCTTAAAGGAAGGGAAATAGAGTGGGAGAAAAAAAAAAATAAATATTCCTCTCATCACCGGTATTTCAGCTGCAAAGGATTAAAGATCGCTGCTGCCCGGCCCGGAGCGCTTGGCCCCGGCCGCGATTCAGCCCCGAAGATTTGTGGCTTTTGGAGTGCCTTAATTGCGCAATATTCCCGATTAAATCAGAGCACGGAGCAGGTGAAGCGCTGCCCCCGGGCCTCTCCCCCGCCGCGGGCAGGCGGCTCCAGCAGCATCCCTTGGGATGGCAGAGAAAGGGAAAAACCTCAGATTCACTCGGGCAGTTTTTCCCGCGAGAACCATTTGGTTGGAGGGGAGAGTGAAGATGGTTTTATCCCACCCCTGCCATGGCAGGGACACCTCCCACTGTCCCGGGGTGTTCCAGCCTGGCCTTGGGCACTGCCAGAGATCCAGGGGCAGCCACAGCTGCTCTGGGTACCCTGTGCCAGGGCCTGCCCACCCTCACAGGGAACAATTCCTGCCCCATCTCCCATCCAGCCCTGCCCTCTGGCACTGGGAAGCCATTCCCTGTGTCCTGTCCCTCCAGCCCTTGTCGTCCCTCTCCAGAACTTCTCTCCCTTCTCCCTGTTCCCATGTTGGCACATAGATGGCAAAATCCGACCTTTTCCTTCAAGGATTCCCAAATAAACCATTGAAAAACCCAGCCTGGCTAAGGAGCCTGAGCATTCCCAAACAGTCTTGGGGAGCTGGGATCAAAACCAGCTCAGCTGGAGCCATCTCGGGCAGGAAAGGAGGCACCAGGTCACCGGGATAAACACACAGCTGGTGCCCAGTGCCATCCCACACCCCAAATCCCTGTGCAGCAAGGAGGGCACCAGCTTCTTAAGGATTTTCAGGATTCAGGGCAGTGGATTTCTTGGACCTCCCTGAACAGCTGGAATTCCTTCAGTCTCCACCCAAACCCGAACGAGCTCCACACAATGCTGGGGTTGATACTCAGAAATAAACACAGAATATCCTCCAGATGTTCCATTTATCCTCCTCATCCCCATAAAGAGGCAACAAACCCTCCCTCCCCTGGCCAGAGGAAAAGCAGCTCCTTCATATCAAAGCCTCAGCAGTTAAATATTTATCCAAGTGCCTGTCCCCACTTCCCTGGATGCCTGAATTTCCAGGCTCGACTCTGACTGATCTGTTATTCTCTTTTCCAAGCACAAAGTGGAACTTTTTTATTACAGCTGCAAATTAGAAAGCTGGGAAATTCATTGAAGGGAGTTT
>VYXD01010084.1:576023-652516 GCA_013397195.1 Hylia prasina | reverse complement strand
CTTATCAAAAACCCAGCACCACAGACATGCAATGCTTTGGTGCCTACCAGTGTCCGTGGCAGCACAGGTGTTGCACTCCCAGGAATAGGTGCTGTTCCCCAAAGAGGAGCAGTGTTGGTGGGTGCCCTCAGCAGTGCAGGAGCTGCACAGCCACAGTTGCCAGGGTCTGGAGGAGCAAAGGAGATACTGGTTGTGAGGACAAATTGCTGGAGCAAGGGATGGCCATGCCCATGTCAGAGCTGTTGTTCTGTGGGCAGACAGGTCCCGTTCGAATCCTGCATTGCTGCTTTGGCAGCTCACCCATAAGCCTCCGTGTGCTCCCTGCCTCCTGGACAAAGGCACGTTGTGGCATCGCAGCGGCCACGCCTCTGATCTGAGGGTCCGACCTCTTGGTCACTCTCCCATGAAGGGGGTCTGCCAGAGAAGGAGGGGAAAGAGTTGAGCCCAGCTGAGCCAGCATCAGGCCGATCCTGGCAGTCGCTGTTCCTCTGCCTGTCCCGTTTCCAGCTCCTCAGTAGAGCTGAGGGCAAGAGGCACAGGCCAAAAGGCAGCCAGGCTTGCTGGGACAGTCCCTGGGCTGTCACTGTGCTTGTGCCTGATGCCTTGCGAGCTGGGAGGAGAGAACCCAACCTCTTGGAGAGTCGGATCCCCATGGTGAGCATTTCCATCATGAACGGCTCTTGGTTCAGGCAACACGGGCATCGGAAGCCGATGCCAGCGTGCAGAGCCAGTCTCTGGATGCATTGCCGGTGGAAGCGGGCATCTTGGCACACGGGGCACGCCATGGTTTTGTAGGAGACTTTGTCCTCCACGGCGTCCAGGCAGATGGTGCAGGTGTTGTCCTGGCTTGGACGTGGCTGCAGTGTCTGCTGTGGGCTGTGCTCCCAGCAGAAGGACCTGTGAGGAAGACAGAAGAGATGGGCGAGGGAAGGCGGGAGATGCAGAGTCCCTCAGAGTGCTGGTGGTGTGGGTGGTGGAGCTCAGAGGGAGCCCCAGCCCCTGTGGGTTCTGCCTCTGTCTGTGGCAGGTTGCTGGGAGCTGTCCCTCTGGGCTCCTCCCTTGCATTGCCACTGCAAGTGGAAAGGGCTTGGAGATGAATGTGGGGGCTGCGAGGTGAGGACGGGCAGCCCTTACCTGTAGGCCCCAAAGTACTGGGTGACACATTGTCCATCTGGGGCGCAGGGCAGGTGGAAGGTGCGGTCACAGCCCGTCTGGCAGCAGGTGATGCTGGCCCCCATCTTGTAGCAAATGAAGCAGCTCTGGAAAGAGCACAGCAGCCCCCTGAGTGTCAGGACTGGGCCTTTGTGGCCAGTCTGCATCTCCAGACGGGGAGCAGGATGTGGGCTGTGCTGGCTCAGAGCCCCCAGAGCTGCCTGTGCCAGAGGCTCGTGGATGTGCTGGCTCTGGGGCTTCTTTGCTGGGGAGCAGGAGGAGCTGCTGAAGCCTGTCCTGGTGCAAAGCTGCCTGCTCGTGCCAGGTCCTCCTCACCTTCTTGGCTGCTTGTCTGATGATGTCCCTGGTGTCCTTAACGAGAAATTGTCCAGTGTCCTCTTTTGGGAAAAGCCCACTGGCGAGGACCTGCAAAGCAGAGAAGGCCGTTGAGTCAGGAAGGCAGGGCCGTCCTGGGCAGAATGCTGGAGGGAGCCCAAGAGAAGTCACCTGGCAGTAGGTGTGGACACAGAGCTTGAACTTCATTCTCTTTTCCCCACAGGTGTCGGTGTCTGCCTGGGTCCGGTGGCACAGCATGCACGCTGGTGAGAAAGAGCAGTGCCCTGAGCATGAGCACGTCTGTGGGGGTGGGCAAGTGTCCGTGCAGGATCAGCCCCAGGGCCCTGCTGGGTGTGTGCCGTGCTGGCTGAAGGGCTGGGCAGGTGGGGCATGGGTTCCCCAGCAAGTGCCCAGAGCCCAGCCTGGTTGGGCAGCTCCTGCCTGGCCCTGGCATCTTTGTTGCCTCCTCACTGACTGCCCCGGAATCCCCTGTGGCAGTGACGGGGAGGTGTGGGGAGGGCAACTTGTGCTGTCACCTTTCTCACTGGGGACAGTTTCTGTCTGTGCCATGTTGGATCCAGAGGAGATTGATGGCGCGTGCCTGTTGTGTCTCTTGCTCTGCACTGCTGGCATTTTCCTCCTGACACTTGTGTACCAACGCTGAGTGAAGAGAGAGCTGCGTGTGAGCTGTGTCGGAGGCACCAGAACTCTCCGACTTACCCTCGTGCCTGAGCAGCCTGGGGCAGCTCCTTCTCTGTAATCCTCTCCTCGACTCTCAGGTTTGTGTTGATGCACAGCCACATTTTATGTCTTAGGCCGGGGAGATGATGTCACTGGGCCACTGTGACATGGCCAGCACTGATCTGTGTGCTCCCCCAGTACTGTCCTTAGTGATGGTGACGCCATAGTGGCTGGTTTGGAGGGGATGGGATTAACTTCTCCTTGGACTGAATTTTGTATTTGTGACCAAATGAGCGTGGGTGACACAGCGCTGCGTAGAGCCGTGGCTGAACGGCGAGTGCCGAGGCCTGTCCTGCTCCTGAGCCCCAGCACAGGGAGCAGGCTGGGGGCAGCAGCTGCAGGCAGGGGACACAGGTGGGACAGCAGATCCCACAGGTCCCAGGGAGACCCCACACCTGACACCATATCTGCTCAGCTGCACAACTGCAAGTTGCTGCTGCTGCTCTTGGAATGGCCACTCATCGGGCAGTTGGTTGTGAGATACTGTGGCCTTTTCACCACCTGTATGGTTTGTTGTGATTTCTTTTGCTGATTAAAGAGTTTCAGCCCACAAGTCTTTGTCTTGTCTTCCTGTACCAAGTGTGATATGCTAAGCATGTTGCAGACCAGGATATGTTCAATGTCCCATCAGCATTCTCGGCTCCAGTGACATAAGGACCTGCCCAGGCTTGCTGTCTGTGCCTGCCCTGAGGCTCTCAGCCCTCACTCACAGAAGTCTCAGGCCGTGCTGTGGGTGTGAGGAATTGCATCTGGAAAGTTGATGGGTGGAAAAGGATCTGGGGGTGATGGTTGAGAGCAGCTGAGTGTGAGGTGGCGTGTGCCCATGTGGCCAGGAAGGCCAGTGGCAGCTGGCCTGTAGCAGCACTGGCGTGGGCAGCAGGAGCAGGGCTGTTCTCAGCCCTCTCTGCTGGGACTGCTGAGGCACCCCAAATTCTGGAGTCAGCTTTGGGCCCCTCACAATAAGAAAGACATTGAGGTGTTTATACATGTTCAGAGAACGGAACAGAGCTGGGGTAGGATCTGCAGCAGCTGCTCTGTATCATGAGGAGCTGAGGGAGATAAAAAGGGCTCAGCCTCAAAAAAAGGAGGCTTGGAGGGAATCTTACTGTTCTACAATGGCTTGGAAGGACCTTGCAACCATTCAGGGGTTTGTGTCTTGTCTCAGGGAACAGGTTTGTGTATCGATAAAACAAATAGGAAATGTACGAGGTCAGTCCTGAGATGCTAAAATGTTGCACATACTTTTGAATAAATAAGAAGCACATAAGAATTAAAAGGAGATCCCAGAGGTGGTCACTGCTAAATGTTACTTTGCTGATAAGTGATCTTGTTAATTATTAATATCGGTCAAGAACTTTTTTAAGGCATGCTGGATTTGGAGACTTTTCAGATATGGAAAACCTCTGAAGAGCTTTCATACTCTTGGAGGCCAACTCTAGCCCTCACTTTTGCATACTCTGGCTTTCATGCAGTTTTATCTTGGGGCTCTCTGTAGATCTTGGTATCATTGTCCCAACAGTCTCAGGAGACCTGAAGGCCGTGGCTTTGTTCCCTCTTTGGACAGCTAGGATGTGCTGGGGGAGCAGCATCTGTGTGCCCAGATGGCACCTGTATCCTGGCCAAAGTTCCTGTTTCAAGTGAGGAAAGAGATTTAGTCACATGAAGGGGTAATGCCATAATACACGTTTCTGATGTGAGAGACATACACAGAAACCCTCAAGCAGGGCTTCTTTTTCACATCCCTCACCCCACTGTGGAAGTGCTCTTGCGTGTGGAGCTAGAGAAATCCAAAGCTTGTGTTTCTTGCAATGTCCATTCCATTCTTCCTTTGCTATATAATCTCATTTTTCCCTCAAATCCTGAATTCCTGACCTCTTTAGTGCTGTTGACCTATTTACTGGTCTGCTGAAAGCAGGGGCTTCCCATGCAGTAATCTGATTTATGTGCCACCTTGCAGTGGCACATAACTCTGGCACTACACACCCAGATTTGGATATGACCATTTTTTTTCTACTACAGATTAATAAAAACGTGTTTTGAGTCTGTCTGACAGAGTTCCATGGCTGGAAAAGAAAGGAAATAGTGAAGGTTGAGAAGTTGTTGGCAGGAATTGTTTTAAAATCTGCATTTCACAGCGAGCTCATCATCAGCACAGGCAATGCAATGGGCATGATTAAATAGTTTAGTCATAGGTAAAAGCAATGGGAACAGTGATCCTTCATGTTATATCCAATTACATCATTCATTCCAGTGAGATTTGGTGCAATTCCCAGTATTTTCCTTTAGGAAATACAGAGCATAAATAAAACATTTTGCTGTGTAGGAAATGGCAACGGCAAATTTTTAAAGAAGATGTAAGAAAGAATGTTTTTTGTAAGAAAATTTGGAGTGAATGTTTTGCTGTTCATTTGTATTTATTCTTTCTCCAGGACAACTGGATTTTCCCAGAATGTTTTTCCTTCCCCAACTCTTTCTGTGCCTCATTTGTTACATTCTCTAAACCTCACTTAAAATTTCATTCCTTACAACTTCATCACCTTTAATTTCTGAAAAGTCTGTCTAATTATACCCTTAAGTATCTTGGGAGAGGCATCTCAGACATTCTTGAGGCTATCTGGGAATAGTTTTGGGTGTGTTTTCTGTGTCTGTGTAGCATCCAGGGGACTGCTTTTACACATGAATTGCTGACAGGTTTTTGCCTGGGCACAGCAGGGATGGTGCAGTTCCACCTGAGAAATCCCAAAGTACTGAGTGAACATGGCTGGCATTGTATTGCCTGCCTTCAGACCCAGCAGTGCCAGGTTTTCTCAAGGGCAAGGGAGCACATTTCTGTATGCTTTCAATTCTACTCTTCCAAATTTATGAAAGACACAAGATTAAGGAATATCCCAGGCTTTTTTGTTACCTTACCTTGATCTGTTTGAGGCCACCTGATGACGTTTCATTAAGCAATGAACTGTTGGATGTGGTTTTCCTAAGCCAGACAGAGGACATTAGAAGCACTCCATTAGACTGACTTGCATTCCATTGCCTGACACTGTCCCCAGGTGAAACTTCTTCTTTTTTAAAGAAGTTAAATTCATTCCAAATATGATTAGAATTACTTGCCCTATGGAAAGTTTACCCCAACATAAGGCTTAAAGGCTTTGAAACAAACCTTTTTCTTCAGTGTAGGAAAAATGTGGCCTTTACTGTAGACTGACAAAACCCAGCAGATCTTTATTTTTATTATTTTTCTGAGCTAGAGGTGTGAGTAAATTGCAGGGCTGGGATAGAATGGCGGGGAGGGGGTTATGGTTTCTTGGGTCTCTAGGAAAATCTGCTTTTTTTTCCCACTGTCTTCTCATCCCAGCTGGTTTGTATCACCTCCAGTGGATTGCAAGGATTATTTATTTCTGCTACTTGTAAACCATTTTCCTTCGTGCAAATCTTCCCTCAAAATGACCTTTTGTCTTTTCTTCATATACAGATTACTCAGCCCAGCATCCTCTCAGGCCTAGGATGTGCTGTGACTGCACCCTCTGTTACTTCCCAGATCTCATGTGCCTTGGTTTCCTTTCCTGGGAGGGAGCCTTATGATAAAAATTCAGTATCTGGAGTAGGGGTGTTATAAATGTGTTTTAAGAAATGACCAAGTGAACAGTGAAACTCAGTTGCTGCCTGGTGCTAAATACTGCTCTAACATAGATCTCACAGAATTCTAGAGTGGTTTTTGTGCTGCAGCTGCCTTGGCCAAAGTCTCTGTGCATCCTGCTTCCCAAAGAGACAGTCTGGGCTATCCCCACAGCCCCAGTCCCAGGTAACCAGCTGTGCCCCTCCCTAACCTCAGACAAACACACATAACTCAGTAAATGGCACACATTTATAACATTCCTGCTGAATGCCTGGGCTTGCAGGTTCTGACTCAACACAGCAACTCCTTTCTCACCAGCTGCCTGGGAGTAGTTGGTATTTACAGACCTACAGGGCAAAAAAAGGAGAGACTGATGTGCTCGTGTCAGCCTTGCCCTCACCCAAGATGGGCTGCCAATTGCTCCTGAGGTGAAGCAACGTAAAGATAATATGTCTAGTGATAAATTAATTGCAATTTAAAGTTTGTTGGTTTTCCTTTACAAATGCCAAAGAAAGCAAGAGGCACTATATATAACACAGATGGTTTATTGTCAGGCAAGGAAAGAGAATTAACAAAGCTTGGAAGGACTCAAATCTGGGTGAAGGAAAACCTCTGTCATGGAGCAGAGGTAGGGATGGATACCGACAGAATCATTAAAAATGATTTTTTCATTGCCTGTATGTCTGTGTTGTTGTCTCTGGGGACATGAGCTTCTCCCCAGGGGTTTTGTGGAAGCCTTGCTGAGTTTTGTTTCTCTGGGGAAGAGTGTTCAGTGAATAAATGCACTTTTACCCTCACCCCGATTTATCACCCAGTCTGTTCATTATCTGAGTGCTCTGATGCTGTAGTGTCTGGGAGTCCAGTCTTGGTTTGCTCTAAAATCTGCCCAAAGTGCCCAAACAACACCCCCCACATGTCAGTGCCTGTGTGTGTGCAGAGCTGTGTGATTTCTCCCTGTGGTCCTCTCCTGGCTGAGGAAGAGGAGAGGCTTGTCACAGCAGGCTCCTGGTGTGCCTCTGCACATGGCCCTGCCAGGAGTCAGCTTTCCCTCAAAGCCACAAATCATGCTGAGCCTGGGAGCCAGCAGAAGCTCAGATACACATAATTAATGCACTTTCAATTCAGGAGGCAGGTTCTCCCTCTCTATAACCTTACAGCAGAGTGAATGTTGCAGTGATACTGCATATCCCATTGCTTCTGTCCTCCCTTAAAACTCCTGACTTGTGGGGCATCTCACAAAGAGTAACCTTTCATTTTCCAGTAGGTATTTTCAACAAAACCAGAGACTTAATTTACTACACTCAGAGACTCTTGAACAGGACTATTTTGCTTTCTACAGAAACCTTTAGTAGAAGGAGAATTATTTTTTTCAATGTTTCTGTTTACTTTTTTTTCCCCATATCAAATGAAATACCTTAGTAAAAATTCATTTTAAGGTACTTTAAGGTAGTTACCTGGAGCTGGGGGGAGGTAGTGGGCCAGTAAGGAGATGATTTGCTGCCAGAGCTGTTGGTACTGACCATGTCTTCCCCTGGCAGCCTCCCTATTGCACAGGGCATGATTTCTGCCCAGGACACCCAGAGTGAATCCCCCTCAGCCTCCTACAGGCAGCAGGTTCCCTCAGCAGGAAGGCAGACCTTCAGGATATTCTGGAGTAGTGAATATCTTTTTAACTCTTGGATCCTGCTGGTTCACCATACAGCTCTCCAGTGCTGTCAGTGACTCTGCAAATGCAGCTCTTTGTTTATCCTTCAGTCACACTGATGCTGCCCAAATGGCTCTGGGACATGGAGGTAGAAATGTGCTATCCCAGAGCTCTGCTCCTCAACAAAAGAATGAATACCTTCACAAAGGAAAACACTTGGCAATCTAAGACAGTTGGTAACAATTTTCCACACTCCTGTAATTAAACAGGACTATGTATAAATATGTATTATATGTATTAAACTGGACTATGTATATAGTAATGGGTTTATTCTCTAGCTGCTCTTCTGCTGCTCTGCTCTAAGTGGGCACTGAGTACTTTTGTTGTTTACAGAGATTATTCATTCTTACTGTGTGCCTAGATTTCATCCACAGCAGCCTTCCTCCTGCTCAGTGGTTCCCCCCAGAACTCCCATTGGAAGTAACCTGACTTCAGAATGAGTTTCTGGAGGAGCTGTAGAAGTTTGAGTGTAATCACCTCAAAAATCTCACTGCAAATATTTGGTATTTGGGCAGGATACAAAGATGGTAGAATCATGGAATATCCTGAGTTGGAAGGGATCCACAGGGATCATCAGTCCAGCTCCTGGCCCTGCACAGACACCCCAACAATCCCACCCTGTGCCTGAGAGAGTTGTCCAACCCCTCCTGGAGCTGTGGCAGCCTGGGGGCCCTGCCCATTCCCTGGGGACCCTGCTCTGAACAGGGCACATTTTACAATGCTGGAGGTTGGTTCAGGACCAGAATATGAAATTGGTATCCTCAGGTAAGAAGCAGAAAACAGGAGGCCACATAAGGGATAAAAACCCTCCTGCAGAGAGACTCTGCCCTTTGTGAGTAAAGAGGACAGATCCATTCCAGAGAACTGGCAGTGCATTTGATAAAAATCCTCATTGTCTCATTTTTCATTCCTGACCTCAACATGCATTTGGAACACGGAGTGTTGCAGCAGCCTGGAAGCTGGAACTCCACAAGTCTCCACAAGTTTTATGGCTGGCATTTTCCTCTTGATGGTTCAGCTTATGATGTAGAGCTGGATTTGAACACCAGCCCAGGTTCTGTGAGTGTGTGTTGGGTTAGAGGCGGTGGAGTTGCACCGTGCACCTGATGGCAAGGTGTGAACAGGCATTTACAAACAGGGCTGTTACCAGGAACAGCAGATTTGGCTGAAGAAACACATCCAACCTTGCAAGTGCTGAGTTTTGGTATGGGAAACCATAAATTTTACTGCTTCCATGAGGAAACTGCACCCAATGACCACCCCATCTAGTCCCAGGGTGTCAGAATCCTAAAATAGTAGTCTCTTAATTCTTCCAGGAATTTCTCTACAAATCTTAATGCCTTCCCTCTCAGCGTGCCCCTAAGAGGGCAGGGAGTGCTGCTGCCCTTTTACAAATAGGTTGTTGGAGGCACAGAGGAGCTGAACTGCTTCTTGTCATACATAAAAGTCTGCTCCAGAGTATGGAGACTTGGCTTTGATTTGTAAACCCCAGCCCTCTGCACTAACCAGGGCACAATATTTCCTTGTTCTTCTGCCTTCTGAAAGGGCCACTGAGGGTTTGGCTAAGGGCCCTTTTTAATAAATGGGGGCAAAAAGAGAAAAGAGAATGAACACTTCGGCTTATCAAGTGTTGTTTGGTAAAACTGAGCACTGGATTGTGGCTCCCAGATCAGAGGTTGGCTCTGTTGAGTGTTTGTATGTTGTCTAACACAGTGGATAATTAGTCCCAGTTGGGATACTTTGGATGTACAAATTATGCAAATATATTTACTACAAATAATGAAAACAGTTAAAAAAAATGGGCAAACTCTCTCCTGCTGTCTAAAACGGCTTTTCATTTGAGCCCCAGCATTCTCAGTTAAAATTCAAATAATTCATTCCATAGAGCAGCTTTTGCCTTCAGGTTCCCTAATCGTCTCCTCTGGGAAAGTAATAAAATACATTTTCCCAATTATTTCCATTGCAGTTTTTCTAGATAAAACAGGGCTTATTCCCAGTCCTGATCTATCAATTGTTGCTTGATCTCCTCAAAACCCACTCTCATTGTGCCCAGGGCTGGTGTGTAATCAGTTGTGAACAGAAATGTTGCTCATGGGTGATGAGGCCAGTTAAAAATGAGCAGTCAAATAGAGACTTAGATGCTAAAAAAGGCTTGGTTTGATCTTTGCTGCCACTGACCTGATGGGATCAGGTTTAGGCCAGTGACACATGTTTTGAAAGCCCTTGTCCAAGCCCCTCTCTCGAGCTCTCTTGGAGCCCCTCTGGGCACTGGAAGGGGCTCTGAGGTGTCCCTGGATCCTTTTCCAGGTGAACACCTTCCAGCCTGCCTTGTAGCAGAGATGCTTCATCCTTTGGAGCATCTTCATGGCCTCCTCTGGTCTCTTTTACCAGGACATTGTAAATAAAGAGAATTACCACAGCATGAAAATAACTTCCTTAAGATTTCTAGGAAACATGCCACCAGCTAAAATGCAAGCGACACTTCTTTTCTCTTTCTTTTTTCCTGATTTTTTTTCTGGGCAAAGCTGACCCAAACCTGGAGCTGTATGTCTCTAGTTTGACTAGAAAAGAAACGTCATGGATAACGATCAGAGGACCGACAAATAACATTTATCAGGAATAATGTTTTTATTATTACAGGACATTGGGCCTTACACAGTGTGGTTTATTTAGTCAAAATAATTACTGACACTCCAGTGTCAGTGTCCAGGACAGTGTCCTCCTGGAGTGTCAGTAATTATTTTGACTAAATAATACTGGTATCACTTTACAGGACTCTTCCCTTAGCTGAATGCATGATGGTCATTTCCATGAAAGCTTTAATGAATATCTCATTAGGAGCAGCTGAAGAATATCCACAATAAATTAATACCAAACTTCTAATGGAAAATATTCCCACTGGAAGCCGTGACACTAAGAAGTGAATGAAAAAGTAGTACTAAGTAAAAAAACAGCAACAAAGGATAGCTTGATTTTGAAGAGCTACTGAAGAATTAGTCACAGAAATTTCTTTATTAAAGTTTCAATCAGTTTCCAGACCGTCAAAGAACAACTTGATGCCTTTCACACTGCAATCTTCTCACAGGTGTATTTATAATTTCCCATCTACTTTTTCTCCAGGGCCCCATTTTTCAGGAGCACTGACAGCAGCCGCTTCCAAACTTTTAACATCGAAATGACACGGATACAAATAGAGCACATCAGTCTCATGACCCTTCATGTCAGGGAGCAGAAATGCTGGATAACCCTTCTTTAAAAGCACCAGAGCTGCTATTGACCTGCAGAGTTCTTGAGACCTTTGTATCACTTACTCATGGTGAGATGGAGCTGTCCTAACACATCCCAGGGGAGGAGAGGAGTTTGGTCCTGGCATATCCACAAAAAACAGTGATGGCTTCAGCTGTCACCCACTCTCCTTGGAAGCCTCCCAGGAAAACCTCCCAGACTTCAAGGCTGGACAAGGCTTAGAGCAACCTGGTCTGGTGAAAGGTGTCCCTGTCCATGGCAGAGGGTGGAAATGAGATGAGCTTTAAAGGCTCTTTGAACTGAGACCATTTTATAACTCTCTGAACATGCCCCCACCAAATATCACTGCCAAAACCAAGGCAGTTTGTCCTTGCTTGCTGCTTTGAGCTGCTTGTTTTGGACTATGATTGGCACAGTTTAACTGCTCTGGAAATCAGACTCTCATCCCTAGTCCCTCGTATACAGAGCTTATAAGGAGGCTGCTGTCACCTAAACAGAAGCACAGTTTGCACTAAAGTCACTTTTGAAGCCAGCTCTGCTTTCTCCACACATGGCACAACGATGTTGTTTTCAATCTAAAAGACTTCTACTACCCTTCAGGGAGAAGAGTAATAAGAAACACAGCAAAAGTCAATTCTTTTAGGGAAGACACGTGTTAGGATTTGTGTCTGCTCCCTGACAGCCTCCCTTGACATGAATGCAAAGAGGCTGCCAGGAGTGGTGGTGAATGAGGGGATGCCTTAGAGATTTAAGACTGCAACGTACCAAAATAAAGACATAACAATTCCACAGTGCACACACCACAAAGCTCTCTAAGGGTAATTACACAGCAATCTGTAGGAACCCATAAATATCCCACTGTCATATGTTATTTGTTAGCGAAATCTACAAAGTTTCAGAATAATTAAAGGATAAGTTACACGATATCTGTGCCCAGTGACTCAATAAAATCTCTTTCACAGCTGTTTTGACATAACATTCACCTTATTTACAAAGAAATTGTTATGCTGAAACAGCTGGGAAACTGCTTTTAATATTGCCTGACTTTACATCTATTCATAATTGAGACACTAATAGAAATCCTACTTACCCAAAATTCCCTGTGTGTTGAACAAGCTACAGAGAACATTTTGGGACCACTTGTCTCAGGGCTCTGTCAGTGAAAGCACTCGTTGCTTTAAGTTCCATAATTCTTCCTAGTTCTCCCTGACACTTCCCCATAGGAAAAAGGTCTTTTAGGTCAGAGAATGTTCTCCATTATTTAAAGAGGAGCCACTTCCCTGAGTCTTAAGGACAAACCTGAAGAACCACTCAATGCCACTGCTGTGAGCCGGGAAAACCCTGTCCCTTAATAAGAAACGCTGAGAAAAGAACATAGAATGTCAAGAGAAGCACTCACACGACCAGAAGTTTAAAAGTGGAATAAGGTGACACTTTGATTTTGTCTGTTCTGCAGAGGTTTTCATGCAGGAAGATGGGGAGGAGGCTGAATTTCCCAATCCCTTGTAATGAGTGAGTGGCATCATCCAGGCTCACTGTTGTGTCTCCTTTGGAGGAGAGATCTGGCAAGAAGAGCAGGGGCAGAGCAAAGCTTCAAGGCTCACATGGCGTTTTTAAGGAACTTTAAGTCTCCAAAGTGATTTCTTGGATGCTGAGTGGGGTATAAATGAATCCATTTTAACTGAGATTGCAAAGAGAAACACTTTAAAAAAGCCCAGGATAGTGGGGTGAGGAAACCCAGCCATGTAACGTGGTGAAAACATTACGATGCTCAGAGCACTCCTGAAGTTGTGTCGGCATATTCATCAGGGGGCACATTTGCCTGATCAGCGGCGATCAATAACCCATTACCTTTGGAAAGAGGGCGGAGCACACGTAGCAGCCTTTGAGGGCATGCAGGAACATGATTTCCTTCTAAAAACCCAAATTCTGTTTCCTGGTTTTCCTGGCACTGCTCAGCCTGGCTGTTGGCGAGGCACAGGAGCTGTAAGAGGTTCGTTCGTGCAGACCCTCCCCACTCCTGGTGGGTGTGAGTTTTACAAACTGATTTGTTTTAAGGGGGATCATTGTGCTGTGCCTGGTGGGTGTGAGGCAGCACGCTGAAGGCAGTCACGGTGCCTGTGCTGTGCATCTCAACTCAGGGCTTCGGGAAGAGATTCCAAGCTCATGCATTATTCATCTGCAATAACTATCTTTTAAATTGTAAGAGGTAACAACAATCAGTGCTCATTCACCACCACCATCACTACCCTTAACAAGGACCAGCCCTGTAATTTCACTGCACAAGAATATTCCTGGAATCTCTCTCCTTCCTCAGGCTCTTACAAAAATGCAGTGAACAGTGAAAAAATCGGGTTATGCATATCCTTTCCCTGGAACTTCCTCAGCATCATGACTGGTTCCAGTGGTGGAATCTGCTGAAAACTCTGTGAGCTGAACTGCTGCAGTTAGAGAATTGTAAGTCAAAACTGTTGAAATATAAACTCCCTTCCATTTGTGATGTATGATGGACATTTCTCTGCTTTTCTTTCTGCTAGGTACATTGTACAAGCTGATTTCTGAGGATAAACACAATTATCTGTGGAAATAATGGATAATGTATTTAGGCCATGTGCTTTTGTTGCTTAGTTTAATGATTTTGAGGTACATGCACGTTGTGAAAGGCTGCATTTCCTTTTTGGATTGTATTTTATTAGCTAGACCCATTGCTTCTGGCACAGATATGAGTGTTACACCACAAATGTCATGAAAGATCATGAGGAATCACAGCCAGGGGCTTTGAGACATCCATTAAGCCAATATCACACTGGCGAGAAGTCATTTTTTCTCTTTCCTAACTGGAATAAAGAAAATTGAGTACAACACCACTTGGAGAGTTGATAATCCTGTGTGAGGCAGCCCTGGCTGGCTGGGCTCACTCTGCTGAGGTGTTGGTTTATTTGATTTTAACTTTGAATATGGATGAGACACTTTTGGTTTGCAGAGCTGTTTTCTTTATGTGAGGATAAGTGAGATGCTGCTGGGATACAGCATTTTCCCCTTGTGCTCTCAAATCTTTCACAAAGACTCAGACATAATCATTGTCCCCCAGTTATATAAGCAAGTGTCCCTCAGTTCATCAAGCACAGAGAAATATTGCCTGTGCCACTGCCATTGTTAAAATGGATTGCAAGAGAAAGGCATAAAATAAGATTTTGACAGCAAGGGAGACAAAGAGATGAAAAAGAAAATGTGATTTTCTCCAGAACATGCAGATTATTTTCTAAATCCTAAAGAGTGACTATTTCTGGGGAATACAAATCAGGCAGCACAAAGGAAGAAAAATAAATTAGATGCACAGGCAGGTAAATCTGGTTAGTTGAGTACTTTAGCTGAGTGCAGGTGCCTCTTGTTCTCTAAGTGCTGTGTTCATCCACCCTTTTCCATGCACACCTCCAGTCAGAGGTGGGGGCTGTAACTCCAGGCTTGAGGCTGCTGTCATTTGCACCCTGTAGCACCTTCAAAGTTTGATTATGGACATCGTGAAGCAGTGTTTCTCTTCATCCTTTTATCAGTAACATTGGCTTAAATTTAGAACCATTTTCCCTGAGCTGCAGAATTAAGAGGCTGCTCCAGTGGGCTGCAGATGTGCAGCTAGCTGGGGAGTTGGATGGGATCAGTGGTGGCAAGTGAGGCTCAGCAGGGATAGGATCAGAATCATTAAGGCTGGAAGAAGCTTTTAAAATCATGAAGTCCAGCCATTAACCCAGCACTGCCAAATCCACCACTCCTTCCGTCCCCTTAGCATTCAGTGGGGTCTGTGAGCAACAAAGTTAGGAACGATTTTGAGCATTGGCCACCGCTGAAGAAGAGATTAAATAAGATTTTCATTCTGTTAAATATGAAATTCTGAGGAATCTAACCAGCTGAAAGCCTGTTTTATTTTCAAATATTTATTTTCACCTTTCCCTCTGCTAATGCGTCATCACAGAAATTTGGTGGCTCAGGGAGTCTTAAGCTCTTCTGCAGCTTGGTGAAGAAGCAGCGCAGTCTGCTCCAAAATGCAGCTGTGCAGGCTGAACAGCTCACACATGGGTTTGGGGGCTGTAATGAGGAACAGAAGGAGAGTTTCTGTTCCTCCAGACAGGGATATGGTAAATTCTCCCCCAAGGTACAGGCAGGAATGTCCCTGAGTCCTGCTGGGAACACCAGTGGTCACAGCTCATCATCTCACAAGGCAGGTCACTCACTCGCTGCCTTTTGAGGGTCATTAAAGGGTAAAAGCTTAAGACCACTGAATCAGACTGAATCTCTTCAAGAGAAGTAATATCTGTTTAAGAATTTATGTTGAAGCTGCAATTCTAAAGCTGTGAATTAATTTTCCATCAGAGTTACAGTGCAAGAGCAGGTAAGCAAACCCACGCTCAACGCTCTGCATCTGCTTGAACTTTACCCTCCTGGTTTTTCCTCCAGAAAGCTTTGGAAGAAGCTGTCTGCAGCACTCCTTCAGTGTTTGTAAAGCACTGCTTATGGTCTACCTTACTGTTTTTTGGTACCTTTTACTCTCTGTCTGAAGGTCTTTGCAGCACACACTTGCAGAGAGTAGAGGGTTGGAAGGGACCTTAGAGATCATTTCATTCCACCCACTGTCATGGGCAGGGACACCTCCCACTATCTCAGGTTGCTCCAAGCCCCATCCAGCCTGGCCTGGAACACTTCCAGGGATGAGGATTCCACCTGATTTTGAATGCCTTGCCCAGTATTTCATGTGAATAAACATTGTACAGAGTAGCTACAAGCAGGTGGACTCCTGGCCCTAATGAAGTCACTATTACCCCCCACTCAGTCTGTGCAGGATCATTTTTGCTGTGAAGATAATATTGGTTGTGATGTGCTTTTGTAACTTGACAAAATGAAAATGCTTTCAGTTTTAGTTAAAAGCCTTGATGCCAATGCCACTGGGGGAAAAGGAAGTCACAGTCTCACTGGTTTGTTGGTGGAAGGCTCATATCCTGCACTGCCAAGTGACATATTTCTTGTCCTTTTGGGTTCATGGCTTTGGAGTCCTTTTAGGGTGCCAGATGACGTGATGATAGAGGTTCAGCTCATTTCCTACATGTCCCCAGAATAAGTGTCCAAGAAAATGGAATTTAATAGATAAGGAAAGATTAATGTAGCAGTAAATGGACAGAGGCAGAGGAATGTCTTAGCAAGCTGCTGTTCTCTCATCTTGACTCTCCCATCAATACTTTTCAATCTGCTGTGCTGAGAGGAATATCACTTTTAATGCCCTAAGGTCACTAAAACCTCATATGAAATCTGTAATCCCCGAGCTGACAGCACAGCAAATGATTTCTCTATTGGTCTTTATAACTGTAATTGCCACTGAACAGAATCTTTATATATTTCTCACTCTAAATCGTGTGACTGATGACACGGATGGTCTCTGTACAAAGATAAACCCGATGGTTTCTGATGGTGTGAGGCTGATGAACAGTGCTATCTGTTGGCTTTTATGTCTTTCAAAAACAATTTCTTGCCAGATGGTCTTCTGAGATTGTACAATCTTCTCCTCTATAGTTGAGGTAACATTGACATTGTAGCATAAACCTTAATTTCCTAGGTATTGTAACCTATAACCACATAAAGTAAAAAAAAACCAAAAAAAAACCAACCTAAGAAAAAAACCCCTAAAAAAGAATTGCCCCTGTTGCAGTATGAAAAAGAAAATATTGCAATGCTGAAGCATTGTGCAGCTTTGTAAAGCTACTGATTTGTGGAGTATACATGGCTTAGGGCATAATTAACAAGATACTGAGATTTTTATTAATTTATGTCCTCAGTTCACACGTGCTCATTCCTGTCTGCTGAAGAACTGTGGTGTCTAACAGCTGCTTATTAATTTCTTTCAGGTCATGGAGACTTCAGGGATGGGGCAGCCACAGCTTCTCTGGGCACCCTGTGCCAGGGCCTCACCACCCTCACAGGAAAGAATTTCTTCCCAACATCTAATCTAGATCTCTCCTCTGGTTTAAAACCATTCCCCCTTGTCCTGTCACTATCTGCTCATCTTTCCTCCTCTTCACTGCGTACTTTGGCTTGGCAGTGCTCCTGGTGTCATGAGTGCAGCCACTTCTTAGCTGCTTTTTTAGCAGAGAAACAGAAATACTCATTTTAATTAGGAGCAAGTGGGGAATGACTTTTCCTGGGTGCCCTCTGCAGTGCTGAGATCAGCAGCAGCAGGACACTTTTCCTTTATGGGTAAAAAATGCCAGCCTTTGAACTGCTTGTCAGGTAGCAGAACTTTAATGTTGTCAAAAGACATTTTTTTCCTCTTTGTTCCCAGCATTGTCTTCCCATATTTCTCAAATAGATGTGAAAGCAATGGGCTGGATTCTGGGCTGGTTGAGCTGTTACATTTGACTCAATAAAGATATATTGATTTATAGCCCAGTGAGAATCTGGTTTTATACAAAACTTATTAACAACTAAACCCCACCAAAATTGCTGAGTCTGATCCTACTGATCCTCAGTTGCTTCAGTGAAACAAAGTAGTTTTATTGTCAATAGCTTTATGCATCTCTCCTGTCTAAGATGTGTCCCACAGTTTTATGAAAAACTCTGTCTTTAAATTACCTCACGTTGAGGACCGGCCTGTTGTACCACCCTGGTAATTAGAACAAACCAAATTAATACATTTCCTACAAAACAGCACTCCAAATGTTTTAGAGAAAAAGTGATTTGGGGTGGAAGGCACATCATTTTCCAAAGGAGACAACCACCAGTACAGAGCAGCACTGAGCTAAAAGAAAATATGGTTGTTTTTAGAGCAAATACCATCTGTCATAAAGCCATGGGAAAACTCTCAGCAATATCATAAATGTGACCGTGGATGAACTTGAAGGATTTCTCCAGAACCTTCCCAACACGAGGAGAAAAACCATTCCAGGGAAATCTCTCATCTTGAACCCATGTGGAAACTATGCAAGGAAATATTAATTTCTGGAGAAATGTTCAAAGCAGTTGAAAAGTGAGAAAGGAAAACAGCATATGGGGATGGAGCAACTCCATGGATTTAAACACCAAACAGGAACAGAGGGAGCTCCACAGTCAACAGCACGACTGACACAGCAACCAGCCAGGAAGCCAGATGCTGTGGCTATAGAAAATATCTTCCACCACTTGGCATTTGACTCCTTTAGCTGCCAAGGACAATGGAAAAAATTCACATGTGGGAAGTCCCACCACAGGATCCAGAAGGCAATTGCATATGAAGAGAGCTGCGTTTAAAAGAGACGCTGGAAAAGGCAGAGGAGCTTTTGTTCAGGGAAAAGGACATTCCAGTGTTTGCTCTAGTCAGGGTGATGGGTTTGGGTGCTTGGGTGGCAACCCCAGTGCAAGGCTGGACACATGACAGGTTGCCACCACTGTTGAGCACCCATGGGTGGTGGCATCCGAGATGCAGGAAGCAAAAATCAGCTGAGGGCANAACACAGCATTTCCTGGAAGAGTCCCTCTTTCCTGTCCTGTGTGCAGGCAGACACCCGAGGCTTGCTTTTACAGGGGATTGGGATGTCAGAGCCATTGAAAGCTCAGCAGGGTTTAGGCAGAGGATTGGGTTTTACACCTGTGTAAACTGAATCTTTGTCTTAATCTTCGGAGAGATTCACGTGTGTACTCTAGCTGCCACAAGGTCAGGCAGGAATCCCTTATTTTCTGAGATAAGACTATGATTAACTTTTTAAAAAGTATATATTCCCAGAGAAAGGGTGGTCTGAGGTTTGGAAGAGTCTGTTTTCCCAAGATACAGGACAGCCCTGTTTATGCTCTCACACATGCTCCCATCTGCCTGCAATTTTTTTTTTTAATGAAAGAGGAAGCCAAAACAAAACTTTGATTACTCTTTCTGCCCAAAAGAAAAACTCATTTGAAGGAAAAGGTGGTGATTTGCAGTGATTCTGTCCCTTCTGTGGGTAAGAGCCTGGACAGCTGAGCCCAGTGGGGTCACATCCTTTGCCTGTCTGTCCAGCAGCACCACCTGAGCTTGGGCAGCATCACTCCAGGTGGTTCCTGGAGAAAGACTGAGAAACAACTCATCTAAAATAAACCCACCCTATCAGCTCGTTGTCTCTGGTTTTGAAGTCTTCCCCTCTTGACTCCCAGCTTTGCAGGAGGATGCTTATTCCCATGATTCAGTGAGGGGTTTTGCTGTCATAAAGTATAAAAGCTTAGCACCGTTGTTTTTGTGATCACACTTGGGTCACATGGTTTTAATTACTGGTCTGCATTAATGGAGAATGGCTAAATCAGTTCTTTCAGTCACCAAAGGACAAGAAGCTTGGCAAGAAGACTTTCTACAGACAAGTCCCCTGCTCCTACTGGGAAAACTCTGGCAGGAGGATGTGTCCTTTAGACCAGTTTAAACGAAGTCTTTATCTTAATCTGCAGAGGAATTCATATTTGAGCTCTATCTGCCATGAGAAGGTCAAGCATGAGTCCCTTATTTTCTGAGATAAGAGTGTCTTGCAAAGCCCCTGCTGTGGGCTGGGATTGGATCCAGGGTGGATTGCCTACTGTGTCCAGCTTTGGCTATCTAAGGACTACAAAGGGATCACACACTCCCCTCCCATGAACAATTATGAACCAGAGGCAGAAAAAGGAAAACATGTCCAACATAATCAAAAAAACTATGAACTCTCCCAGCCCGAGGCCTCGTCCCTGGATGATTCTCAGCCAGGTTTTGGTGATCAAAGCAAACTGGGCTTTTTGTGGCTAGAAGAGAGATCCATGGAATTTCCTCCTGGGAGAAGGGAGGTGGGAAAAGATGGGAAATGCTTTGGGACCATCGTGTCCATGGCAGCTGGGGTCCTCTGAGCCCAGGGAAGAGCATTTTAAGGAGTTTATTCAGCTGTAAAACTCACCAGCACTTACTGGAACCACAGAATTATGGAGACACTCATAGGTGGGGAAAAAGGAAGAAAGCAAGGGCAGTTATCTCATGGATATTTTTCCACAGTTGATCTGTGTCCACAAAAATGGCCGGAAACCAGCTGGGGATTTAAATTGGAGGTGTTTGGCATCTTGTTTGCACTGGATATTTCCTGCCTTTTGCTGTGCTTTCCCACCCTGAATGGTTGTTTTTTTGGAACAGGCTAACTAAAACACAGAGTAAAGAATTAGCATTAGTACGTGGCCTTTTAATCTCCCTTGGTTTTTTTCCCATATAAGGAGATAAGTGCATTTAAGAAAATACCATTCTCTCTTGCTCATTTTATTCAATATTTACCTGGAGTAGCAGAATTGCTGCTAGAAATGAAACTTGTATTCAGTGCCTCTCTGTGGGCTCTGGTGTCAGTCCATGTGATCCCACTGGAACCATTCACCAGTCAGCCCATGGCCTGTCCTGGTGGTTTCCAGAGCAGTGGCTTCATTAGCTGCACTAATCAATCTCTCACCTAATTTATTGCAGGTCTGTGCTGCAGAAGGAGGCTCCAGGGAGGAGCACTGAGGCATTTGGCATGTCTGTGAGCCCAGGGCTCTGAGGCTTCTCCCAGGGGTCCCTCCTGTGTCTCCACCTGAGAGATGCCTCCAGCACAGCAGATGCCTCTGCTCATCCCCTCTGCCAGGAAAAAGAGCTACAGAGGCTCTTTCCAGGTGACATCCAGCCAGAGGAGCAGCAGTGCCACCACATCTCTGGGCTTCTTTCCCACCCTCTAGCACTGACCACACATTTGTCTGAGAAAGCCCTAACTGATGATTTTGCACAAAGCTCCAATTTTTTTTTTCCTTAAGAATAAAGTAATATTCTGTAAATTGCTAGTCATTGGAGACTTTTGTGATCATTTCCTCACTATCTGTCACAGTTACTTAGACATCTTCCTTGTGACCTGGTGCCAAGACCAGCTGAAAGACTTACCTAATGCAATTAAAGCTCAAACTTTACAGTGATAGGCCCATCAAAAATTCTGTTTTCTCCTCACAATTTCAGCCAAGCAGCAGCTGGACATGTGTAGCCTGTTTTCTGAGCAGGTTTTCCAGGGAGGGGAAGATGTCCTGTAGGAATGTCAGAGCAAGCAGGACGTGTTTCCAGTGCTGCTTCCTGGAAACCCTTCAGTCCAGTGGCAGTGGGGTGGCTGTGTGGAAGTATTTCTCCTGATGGGTGTGGGCATGAAGTGGGATGTAAAGGATCAGGAGGACTTCACCTTTGTCCCTGGATCCTTCCCTGTGTGGAGTTGCAGTGGGAGAGTTGCAGGGGCCCACAGCAGTGAAAGAGAAGGTGGTTAAGTCCTCAGGAGTTCCACACAGATTTACTCAGCCATAAGCTGGTAAAAACCAACAAATAACTCCAGAAGGGAGAGTATAAAAGCCAAACCACACGAGAGCAGAGTAACAAGCCAGCTGGGCCTGAAGTTTGGTGTCACAGCACCCTGACAAGTGTCACTGCCCCGTTCCTGTGCAGCTGTTTCCTGGCTCACACGTGAGCTGTCACCAGCAGACAGGGGAGCCATGAGCCAGCTGCACACCCTGGCTGGGTTTGCATTTCCTTCTTTTATAACAGGCTGAAAAGCACAGAGTGTTTCTGCTCCCTAATGCAGTACCTGTCAGTGACTTCACTCAGTACATCAAGGAAGAAAAATGGTGTTTATAGTCCCTCAGGACAGGAAAGTGGGGGTTTAAATAATTTTGCTTCTTTTAACTCCTCTGATTTCTCCAGCACAGATGAAAGAAAACAACACATCAGATATTCATAAGAGAAAGATTTTGAATTGTGCTTCCACTCCATGTGCTCCCAAAATTACATGACACTTCCCTCTCCACCATCAGAGTCCTGTTGCTTCCAGAACAGCCATAACTCATACAGAGCATGTGGGAGTTGTTCTGACAGGAGGAGTCCCACTGAAACATGAACATCTTTTTTATTAGGATGCCAGGAAGCGTGTAAATAGCAGACAGCACTGCCTGTGTTGTATAAATGTGTATGGCTACAGAGAAATGAGATAATTCCAAACAAGCATTAAAATTTCTTCACTGGAAGGGTTGTCCAGCCCAGGGCAGCAGTGCAGTCCCCATCCCTGGAGGGATTTAAAAGCTGTGTGGCTGTGGCACCTGGGGACATGGGGCAGTGGTGGCCTTGGCAGTGCTGGGGAATGGCTGATGATCTTAGAGGTCTTTTCCAAGGTAAATGGTTCTGTATTCTGTGATAACATCTGGGGCTGGGAAATGTGACGCTACTGGGAACTGGACAATCTCTTGGAACATGAAAAATCAGATTTTGGAAGCTGGCCCCTTAGCAATTTAAGGGCATGCCAAAATGAAGGTGGGCATAAGCTCGTTTCAGAAAGTGCAGGGTGCTGCTGAGGAGGGACAGGTGGGAGGAGAAAGGAGTGAGGGGAAGGGTGAGGTTTGCTGAGGAGGGCAAGAGCTGCTGGATATGAGCTCAGCCATTTGTGCCCTGATTTGTGCCGTGGCATGAGGTGAGAAACCATCTGCAGGTGCCATCAGGGCACCCTCTGCTGAGCCTGGGGCTGCCCATGTGCTCTGCAAATACACCAGTGCTGCCTGATGGAAAATACTCACCCAGTTCCTGGTTCCACCTTTAGGTTCAGGATTGTGAGATCCTGGTGACAATGGAGAGGTGCAGTATGCGATGAGTGGTGCTTTTAGGACTTCTTTTTTTGAGATTTATGGTGTGCACTGAATTAATTTCATCACCACAAGGTTCATGTGATTTTCTACTGCATTTAGCTCAAAGCTGTGGTTGTGACTGATGAAGGATGCAGGCTGTGAACTGGGACAGATGTGAGGAAGCACAGAGATGCAGGGAAAAAATGGCATTGAGAGGGGCAGAGCACTTTGTTACGTATCACAGGAATCAGTAATTTTACAGCAGCATGGTTAGAACCCTTGAAGAGGAATTTGCAAACCCTCATAAAAAGGGAAGAGTGAAAAAGAAGAGTAAATAAAAGAAGGGAAGAGCCCCTAAGCTGTGCAGGAAGGCCATCTTGCGTGCCTGTGAACAGCCTCTGATAAATCACCTGCATTTCCTGCACAGGCTCTGGCCAGCTGTGCAAGGGACATAAATAAGTTGTTCTCTCCACCAGCGTCCTTTGGAAGGAGTTAGTCATTTCCACCTGAAAGAACAAGAATAAAATGGGAAAACAAATGAGAAGGGGGTGGTGGGAACAGAGCTGGTGGCCTGTGGGGCTGTGGTCTCTCCGTGCAGAAGGGACGTGCAGATCCTGCTTCCTGCAGATCCTGGTGTCCCCTGCAAGGAGCTTCAGAGTGCTGATGAGCTTCCTCAGGTCCCACAGGCCAGACAGACAGAAACAGCAATTTCTGACTGACAATCCCTGGTGTTCCCTTCCCTTTCTGCACGCTAATCTGTGCATTGGAGCACAAGGCTGACAAGGAGCCATGGATCAGAGGACTTGTGTGCCTGATTACCCCATGGACACACAGCCCTCCATCTCCAAACCTCAACTGCTGCCCAATTTCCCTCAGCTCACCATGCTGCTGAGCTCCTCCAAGCAAGGGAAATGGATGGTTTATCATCACACAGTTCTCGGCTCCCTGTCATCATCAGCTGGAAATGAATTTTTCTGACAACATACGGAAGCCATCCCTCCACCCTCCTGGGCATCTCTTTGCTAAAGTGAAAGAAAAAGAACATTTTATCCCAGGGTGGTGCTTTTGGCTGCTGTAGAGAGCACTTGGAATTTATTGGGAAAGGCAAACAGTAGCCTTGTCACTGATGGCAATGGGAGCTCCTGTTGCTGGATTTCAGGTGTGGAATATGCACCAGACATCTGGTTAGTGTACAGACACACATCCCCACACAGCTGAATTTGAAGCACAAAATACATGGTCCTCTACCAAGACTTTTCAGCATCTACTTGTTTCTAACACATTTACCATAAACAAGCTGGCAAAGTCTTCTGTTCTGCCTTCCCAGCAGGTAGTTTGGGGCAAGAAAGAGATAAAAACATTGTCAAATATATTTTGGATTATGCATGCAAACTGTCCTCTTTATAAAGATGTTCTGTAAAATCAAGGAATAGCCTTGATAGTTCAGGTTGAGAGGTGGTTTTTATTTTAATCAAAAATAGGAGGTGGAATGACAACCTCCAAACTATCATGGATGTCAGTGAAAGTAATTCACTTTATTAAATAGGTCATGGAGAACATTGTAGGTCCAGGGGCTTTACACAGATCTTGGAATAGAAACTACTGCACGAAGATCCTACTAATAATTTCAGGCATAGGAAGCCAAAAACTTAGCAATTAGATAATTTAATTAACGAGGATCTTCACATAGTTAAATTAATGCCCTGATTGTGGTAAAATGTCACATTAACATTTCATTGACATTCCTATTTACTAATAGGACAAGTGTGAAGTAGTGACGCATTGTCAGGACACTTCTAGAAAGAAGTGGGGCAGGAATTTGCTTTTCCATCATCACCTCTGTGGGCAGGGCACACAGTGGCAGATGTGAATGCCCACGTCCTTGTCCTGGGAGTAATTTTGATTTGCTCTTTGACTTTAGCCAAGTCATTACACTCTCTCTGTACAGCCAAGCCATTCCAGCTTATTGCAATACCCAACTTTTAGTGTGCAGCACTGAAGTTTTTAGACATTTTTTAGCAGCTGGAGGAAAGGAGAGTATATGGTTAATCAGACTTGTATTTTGTTGCTGCAAAGTGACTTAAATACCTTATTCCCTCTTTGGCTTTTATGTCAAGAATTTCACTGGTGACCAGTGTGGAGGAGAAATATTTTTGCCATTTCAGTGATTTCTAAGTAACATACTCTTGTTTTCTGGGGAGATTAAAACCTGCAGTGAATGAAAGCTAAACAAACATTTCTAAATCCACCTGAAGGGAACAGGAAAAAGACTCCAAAGTTACAGTAAATGTAATCCCTCCTTTGATATTCATATGTTTCATCACTGGGATCTTTCAGGATTAGATGCAACGCCCAGAACAATTGTAACTGGCTTTGGAAAAAAAAAGCCTTTGGCTTTTGGAGAGCCAATATGACACAACTTTATCACACAGGCCTGTCTTTGCACCCAGATTTCTCTGAAGAAGTTGAATGCTCTTGATTTAGAAACTGATATTTCAACATTCAAATAAGGAACAGGGATGCTTGCAAGCATCTCTGGGCACCTATCTTCTCTTTCTGGGATAGAAAAGCTTTATTGTCTTATTTATCATCTAATCCTATAGCACAGTGCATCACAAAGAGGAGGTCCCAGCTATAGTGGCAGAGGCTCAAAGCAGAGCTGCATCTCTCTGGTCTCCCTTCTGCTAACAAGACTGAGACAAAATCTGATTTCAGGTCCATAGGTAAAGGCCCAAATCCTGAACAAGAAGGTACATGCCTAATCCCAGAACCTGGTGTTAGTTTTTACATGATTTGTTTGATGCAGAATTAAATCTGTTAATACATTTTATTTAATTTCCAACATCTCCATCACAACTTTGAGGGACAGATAGTGAAGCACAAAAAAAAAAAAAAATAAATCGATTTTAAATGCACAAATTGATGATTTCCAAGGTCACTGGCTATGTCAGGAAGGGATTATTGGAGAGGATCCAGCTCTCATGTGGTTGGGGCTGGTGTTCAGAACTTCCCTTTAAACTTTCTTCTTTAAACTCTGCTTCTGCAAGTCCTGTCTCCTTCATCTTCAGCAGGGTTTTGGGTGAGGAGGAAAGTCTGGGAGAAGCTGTGCAGTAAAAAGAGAGCACAAACCATGTGTTTTTTTTGGGGGAAAGAGGGAGCAAACAGAGGAAGGCATCCAGCAAGAAGTGGTCTGTGCTGTTTCTTTAATAAAAACTTTAGTTAGAAAAGAACTTTTTGGTTCTGTCGTGCTTTTTTGAAGCCCCGGCACGGGCACGTTCCCCACAGACCGGTTGCTGCAGGAGCTTCATGCCCTCACTCAGCTCCTAGTTGATGGTGTGGACATTTTTTGGTCCTGCTGAGCCCCAGCATCTGCACTCACTTCCCAGCACCTCCATTCTCCACTATGAGACGGCATTTCCATACTGGCAGCCGGTTTTATCTGCTTCTTACAAATTGACCTTCCAAAAGCCCATTTGAGGAGCTGCAGTGGAAAAACCGAAGGTTTCAGCCAAATGGTGGTTGGCTTTTGTGACTGAACAAAGGAGTCGGCCAGGTTTTTGTTGTTCGAATGCCCTTGTCTGAATTCACAACTTGTAAACCCATTTCCCTTTTCCAAACTAATTCTTCCTGCAGGGGCTCGCACTCCAAAGCTTTTGTTCTGAGTGCTGGGGAGTGGGAAGGCTGAGGTACCACCGAGGTACCTAAGTGCCTAATTGCCACCAATTTCAATAGAAGCTGCCCTAAATGTACCTCGAGGGATGCACATCAAAGACAAACATTCTGAGGGGGATTGCTCTCTATCTGAGTTGATAATCTCCTTAGTTCCTGCCAGCCGTTCTTTTTTTTTCCTTTTTCAAAATATTGAATTCTTTCGTTTTTCTTGCTGCCTGGAGAAGCTGAAATGCAGAGGGGAGGAGAAAGGTGAGGTTGGGAAAAAAGCCGGCTTCAAAACCTTTTGAATCCTTGGAAAGGAGAGAGTCTGTGCAAGGGGAGTTTGCTGCAGCAGTTGCATTTTACCCACTGCTTTAGAAGGCCCCTGCATATCCAACACAGGCTCGGCTTCCTCGGAAAGAATTTGCTCTTGGCCTTTGCTCTCAGCCCATATTGTCCCAGCCTTCAGAGCACATCAGCTACATTTTCAAAGTGCCTTGCATTCGTTTCCCCTGTCAAAGAGGTATGAAAACAGCCATGAATTCCAGCGATCTCCCTGCAGCGTTTAGCAAGCAGTGTCACTGCGGCTCGTTTCTCGAATTTCCCACAGAGGGTGGCAGGCACTGCTTGAGCCCGTATGTTACAACGATAAGGTGGCAGCTCCTGACCCAGAGATCTTCTCGTCTAGGTACAGCAAAGCCAGGATGGGATCAGAACGGATTTAGTGCTGGTTAACACATCTCCAGAAGCAGGACACGACAGTCTCAGCCAGGCTGCTCCCCCCTGGCTCTGCAGATCCTCCAAGGCACCGTGAGGATGTGTTTGCATGACAGCCCCATTTGCTGCGGTGGGAGATGTGCCAAGTGCCACGTTATTTATAAAAAACCCCATTCTCAAATGTAGATCTTTTATGGCAAGTCCCTGACATTCAAGGTATGTATCTATAATTACTTCAGAGTGATGCCCCTCTTTGCTGAGGCAGAACTTCCACTCTGTTAATGCATCTGTACCTCAAAAAGCCCAGAAGGCATCACCACACTGAGAGACTGGTGCTTGCTGCTTTGTTAGGGGCTGCTCTGACTTCAAATTCAAAGCTAAAACATCTCTTTGGAAGCAAATATCTGGCTTGCATCCACCTTCTGGTAAGAGTGCTGATCAATTAGAAATGCAATTACCTAATCTGACTTGGGCTAGTGTATAGTTAATTTACCTGATGAAGTCAGACAGTCGACATCCATCTCTAATACAGAGTAAATCACATCTACACAAAAACTACTTCACATCCCCCCCCTTGCCCTCGCTGAGCTTTGAGTCAGAGTTAGATGGATTTTCAAAATAATTTTTCTACTTGTGTTTTGGTAAACACTTGACAAAAATAACAATGTTCTGCTTGAAACAGTTTCCCTCTTCTTTCTGTTTCAGTGACTTTTTCAATTTGCTGAAGTGCCTCGTTGTTCCCAATTTGCAGCGTCTACAGATGAAAGCGTGGCCAATGAGATCACCCAGAGACGATTTTTTATTTATGAATTTATTTTTACAGACCATGTAAAACAGGCTGGAGCTTCCCCACCTCCTGTATCTTCCTGTCCTTTACAATCCTGCTGCTCTCAGCTGTTCTTTATCCACAATATCCACAATATCCTGTGGTCCTCTGTGATGCCTGCTGGGATTTTCTGCAGCATTCTGCGGCTGTTCTGCTTTGGAAAGGAGAATTTTCTGTGTGTCCATCAGGGAGAAGGTTCTGCCCTTTGATGGTCTTTGTGCCAAACTCGCTGAGCTCAGGGCAGCCCTGAGAGTTTAATGACTTTGCATATTTTATTGCAGCTGCCAGCATCATGAAAAGGCTAAATTAGGATCCAGCAAAAAAGAGAGAAATCAATGGAGGATGCATTTGGGAGGTTTGGCAGCTACAGAGGGATGCAGCAGGACTTAAAGCTGGACATGGGCAGCCAGAGTGGAGCAAAGAAAGGGAAAACGCTTTTTTTTGGAGCCACGGATTTTTTGTTTACATGAATTTCCTCCCAGTGATCAATACCAAGGCCAGGTTGGACAGGGCTTGGAGCAGCCTGGTTTGGTGGGAGGTGTCCCTGCCCATAGCAGGGAATTGGAACAAGATGATCTCTAAGGTCCCTTCCAGCCCAAAGCATTTTATGATTCTGTGGTTCTAAGGACATGTCATGATTTAGGTTTTCAATCCAAGGAAGAAGAGTTCCTTCCCACCTTGTGTTTTCCAGTAATTATGTGCAATTCCTTAGATGCCAGCCAAGGAAGGGTGACAGAATCAGCTCCTCAGCTCCTTGGATAAATATGCTCACCTTGGCCACTGCTGAAATTTAGAACAATACGTGGAGCATAAATAAATGTGTTTGCTGAGCCAGCCAGACATTTTCACTGCGAATTCCCAAGGAATGTGCTGGTTTACCTGTTTTTTGTTGCTGTAATTCAGTCAGGGTTGTTCTGCAGTTGATGAAAATGATTTTTACAAGTTGGTCTTTACTGAACTAGTAAAAAAAAAAAAAAAAGAAAAAAAAGAAAAAAAGAAAAAAGAAGAAGAAAAAAGCCAGCACCATTTACCAAATCCAAAAAATTTTTCCCAGGTCTAGTTCCTAAAATTTTGTTGTCAGTGTGCCTGGAATGAAATAATGCTTTTTTTTAATGCACATGAATTTGAAAGAATTTTTCCCAAGGAATCCTTGGAAGCCTTCCACATACCCTTTATTATTAAGACTTTTTAAAAAATATTTTTGGTTTGGTGCAATTCTCATGATGTGTTTGAATTTATTGAATACTTTCAGGAGAAGAACAAAAATAAATAGGCTGGGCTTTACTGACTAAGCACAACAAAATCCAGAGGGCTCCTTTTGAGATAATGTGGATATTTATGAGCGGGAGTGGGATTACCCAAGTGGAATAAAGTATCCTTAGTCCCTGGCTAAAATACCTGCTGAAGGATTTTTGCCTTAAGATAGTCAATTTGGGCAAAGAACAGACCTTACAACCATATTTTATGATTGGCTGTGATTTAGCCCAGCCCTGCTGGTGGGAGCCAGCCTGCAAATACCTCTCATGAAGAGGCAGTTTTTGCACAGAATTATGTTCCAGCAGGACTCCTTGTGCTAACAGCTTTCCAAGATGACTTAAAGTATCATCACCTACCCCTATGAAATATAAATCAAAAATTCAGCCCTTCCCGTGGCGGGGGAGCAAGGGAGGCTAAAATGCAACATGATTTGTAAAGCACTGAAGGCACACTGAAAACATCTCCAGCTTGCAGTCAGGAAAATGTAGGGTTTTTGCAAGAGACAGAAGATGTAAAATCCCCTTTTCCCATGGGGGACGAAAATAAAACTCCATTTTAGAGAGTTTTCTGCTGGTCTTTTCAAATTTGTTGAGTTTCTCTGGGAGACGGAAATTCCTGGCAAGGACAAAGCTTTTGATTCTTCACCTCTCTGGAAACTGAGCTGATGTTTTATTTTTCCATGGTGCAGCCTGTTCCTGCTTTGTTGACCTGGATATTCCTCCTTGTTTAGAGAACTTTTGTGTTAGGCTGGAAAAACAAAAAACATGGGCTTTTGCTCATTTTTCATCAAGCTAAAATGAAATACAAAAACCCCAAGAAGGCCTTTGGGTTTCCAGAGGCATTTCGGATATGTTAAAACTATTAAAAATTCCAAGTCTGACAACTGGAGCAAAGGAACTTCTGTTGATGTTTATTTCTTTTAAGTCTTTTAAAAGCCTTCTCCTCCCTTGTTTTGTTGGGGTTTGGGTTTTTTGGTTTGGTTTTATTTTTCCTTATTACGGTGAAAAATAATTCAGAAAACTACAATAGGAAAGGACCCTTTCCCTTGCTCTTTCTCCCAATATTTTGACTTTGAATCTCCTCAGGGGCTTGGAAGGGGGTGATGCATCCTGTCTGCAGGGAGAGCATTCCCACAGCAGGGCACTCATTGCCCCTGTTGTGGAGGATAATGCAGTGATGGGAATAGCAGGAGGAGGAATGGTTTTGTGGTGTCCTCCTTCTGAGGGCATTTGTAGTCCCGTTTTGCCTCCACCACCAAGTCATGGGAAGGCTCTTAAGCTTCTCCAGCCTGGAGTGTTTCTGTGGAGGAGCAGGGCCAGAAGAAGGGGGACACAAACAGCAGGATGGGATAAAACAGCCTCCAAGTATTCCCCTTGCTTTCCCTCTCCATTCCTGGCTACAAAAACCTATGACAGGCTGTGCTTTCCCTGTCCTTGGCCCCCTCAGCGGCCCTGGGATCACAAGGACAAAGTGTGGAACAGAAAAAGGAGAGGACCCTGACAACTGACCAGGAAACGAGCATTGATTCAAGAAAGACAATGTGCTGCCATTCGGTGACACCTGAAAGCCTGCTGAAAAACTTGTCAAAAGGTAAAAAAAACATAAACCAGGAAACGATCTTATCCTTGATTCTTCCAGAATGGGGTGGATTCAAGGAGACTGAGCTGAAGTGTGACCCAGGACAGTGACACGCTTGCAGTCAGCATCTGCCTGGGGATGGCTTCACTTCCAGCACTGAGCATTCAGATGTTAAATGGGCTGAACGCTTCAATCAACCCCGAATGGAGTCAGCTCCTAGTCAGGGTCTAATAAAGCCTTGATCATTGCAGAAGAAGCTGAAGCTGCAGCACAGCCATCGGCTGACATCCCTTGGGAGCGCTGACACACGTCATCGGCAGGAGCAGCTCGGCACATGAACCAAAAATGTCAAAATGTCACAAGAGGAGCTGAGATGGGAGCTGGGACGGAGGGGCAGGGTGGGTTAAAGCATCCCTGCGTGATGCAGGGCTTTGACAAGGGGCTGAACCGGCAGAGAGGAGCTGCTGCATCTGGTGCTACAGGCATGGGCTGGCAGGGGGCTGGAAGGGAGGCTCTGGGAGCTGTGGATGCAGAGGGAACATCCTTCCCTGCCCGCAGGCTGCCAGTGCTGGGCGCTGCCAGGTGCCCCCGAAGCACAGACTGAGATCAGCTCAGGCTCAGAAATGAGGTTTGCTAATACAAGTGGAGGACAGAAAACCAGTGCTGTAAATTAAAGATATGAACAAAATGAAGGGAAATGCCAGCTCCTGCCACAAATGGACAAAAGCAATGCTAATTTTAAAAGGTGATGTGCTACAAGAGAAGTGTTAATTACATGCATGGCAATGCATACATTAACCTTTCACTGCGTTGAAAATATTTCAGCAACAGGCATTCATTCCTGCAGGCAAGGAGAAGTCTGTGCTCTGATTACCTTGACTTGGGGTTCACGTGGTAAAAATGTGAGTGCTGACAGTTTCCTGCTCGACGGGACAGTTTTGTGTCATTGCTTTAGAACACGGCTGCCATGCCATGGTGGCACCACAGACCGTGTCCTGCACCACAGGGAGGGCAGTGAGCACTCCCAAAAAGCCATCCCTGAGGAGAACATGCCATTGGCACCATCCCAGTACAGTGCTGCTGTTCATAATGCATTTGGCACATTTATCCCTGCTGCATCTCTAGAGTGAATCATTGCAAACCAGTCAAATCCTGACCTGTGTGCACAAGTCAGGAGCCCGTTGCTGACACAGGATAATTTCCCTGAGTGAGAACTTGAAGATTAACTCTTGATTTGCTTTATACCTGGGATTAGCAACATTTCAGGGCTGATCCTGGTTTCACATCCAACAATTAGGAGAGCAGGGTTGGAAATTACAGATCCATTCAGACAAAGGGGTGCTCCACCTGTGGGTAAAGATCGTGTAAAAGGTGAGAATCGTACCACCCCTTCTTGCCCACCAAAAGCAATGACATACACTGCCTGCATTCCATTTTGCTCAGTACTGCCTGCCTGGATTTTTGTTTTAATTCTGACAAAGTGCATGGAATTGTAACAGAACTCCCCACGGCACAGGGATAAAAGGAAATTAATCATGTTTTTGACACTTCCTGAAGGAAAAGTGTTTAACATAGAGGCGATCCATCACAACCACTTGTCAGATAAGCCACCCTGTGCTTGTGGTAACCTGAATATGGGGCATGCCTTAAATGAAATTAAGCTGTTATTAAAGGATGCAGAAAATCCAGCTCTCCACCAGACTCCTTGTAAAGCATCCTGCCAATTTCTGCCTGTCTTTTTAAAAGCACACCCCTCCTACAACAGGGTACAAATGGATTTAACTTCTGCTGCAGCTCTTGGTTCAAAACTAGCAAACTCACCATTAATCACTGATCTGGCTTGTCAAGTTCCAGCATCAATTATTGCAGCCCTGGCACACAGGGCTTTGGAATTAAAAGCATCCATAACCTTTGTGTGGAAAGGGCCTTCCTCTTCTTGGCTTAGGAATCTCATTTTTCTTCCACATCACACTCATGATTTCCATACAGGTGGCAGTTTCCCAGTGCAGGTTAAACCTCTGAGCTGATAAAATGACAGCAGTAAATGAACCAGACAGATCCCTCCATAAGCAAAAGGTTTTTTTCCTGGAGCTGATGCTCTAGTCCCTCCCCAGAGTTCAGAGGTTCCTGTGTCCCACTCTCTCTGGGGGGAATGGAAACCTCTGTACCCTCTTCTTTTTCTCCTCAGTATGAATGTCTTTCAGCTTTAGGTTTGTGAGACTATCTCTACTTTTCATCCATTCCAGCTGTGACAGATATTTGATAGGGAGGAATGGAAGTTACGGCCATCAAGGATGGGAGATGAATCAGTTGACATTCCCCTGGAGTAACAGGATTCACATTGGCTCCTGGAGGACGGAAAAATGGCTCTGACAGGGAATCCTGAAATCCTGGGCTGCGGAAATATGGTTTTGTAATTACACTTGTTGATGAGGAAAGGATAAGCAAAGGATGGAGCAGTATTTCTTTTCTGACTGATCCAAGAAATATTAGCCTGCCAATTTTAGAAATCATGAAAAATCACCTTGTAGGTATTAGAGCTGGGAGTTACAATGAATTACAGAATCCTTAGAGCAATATTTCTGAGAGGTTTTATATAGACACATTTCTTAGCACTGAAAAACAGGGAAATAATACCACACATGGGATTTGTGGGTTGGTAAATGAAAGCAACACTTGCTCTTAGCAACATGAGTGCATAAAAGAGCTGAGTCTTCACTCTGACCTCGGTGGATGTTGCAATCCACAGATTAATGCTCACATTCTACCTGCTCATGGGACGCTGCTCCAAAATGGGCATTTCAGAGGGATCTTCATTTCCAGAAGTGTTGTTTGGTCTCAGGTGTGGGCAGGCAGCTGCCAGGCTATTTTGTCACCATTTCCTCTCATGTTTAATGGTTGGCTGGGGAATTTTTCTGCCTTTCATGGTTTACACAGCACTTGTTTCAAGGCAATTTTCATCCTGCAGTGGCATCAAATACTAAGGTGGATGTGTTTATGGAATATTAAGATTAAGAAGAAATTGTAGGGCATGAGAATGGGAAGAAGTGCAACTTGCAGCCTCATTTTTTTTTCTCTTCAGGATTTTTCAGCTAAAGTAAGTCACCAAAATGTTACTGTTTAGAGCATCACATGGAGCTCTGTCTCTGGCTGCCCCATGCCTGGAAGTGTCCAAGGCCAGGTTGGATGGGGTTTGAAACAACCTGGGATAAATGAAGGTGTCCCTGCCCATGGCAGGGGGTAGAACTGGGTAACCTTTAAAGATTCTTTTCAACCCAAACTATTCCGTGATCCTATGAAGTGCATCCAAGTGAATGAGACAAAAATAAAAATCTCATTTATTTCAGAGAGAAAAACCACGGGCATTTGCACAAAATATTTTGAGGCAAATGTTTCCTTTTCATTTATCTGCTTTATTAGACAGGAAAAATTGGTCTCTGGACCTTACCAAAACACATACCTTAAATCAACCCAAGCAGCTAAGGACATTAGGCCAGTGAGCTCATCACATCCTTTGCTTTCATGCCTGACCTGGAAGCTAAATTAATAAACAGATTTCTGCCTTGTCTGGCCAGTCAGGTGTGGGAGCAGACAAGAGAGCCTGGTGAAGGTTTGCCCTTCAGAGCTGGGCAATAAACTGGGACTGCTGGAGAGGTGCAGGGCAGATCAGTGTCCAGGCATGTCTCCATGGCTTCACTGAGAGCCAGCCCCGAGGAACTGCTCAGATAAACTCTGGGGCCGTGGGAGCTGGTTGAACTGCAGGCCAGTGTGATGGAAATTCAGGAACAATGACTTCATCACGACCTATGAGTAAAGCTCTGGCCTTTCTGGTGGGGAGCTGAGTCACTGCACAGCAGAGCAGCCCTCGGTGCCTCACAGACCCACTGCTGATGGAATAGAGGAGCCAGCAGCGCTTTGAAAACCAGGAGCAGCCTCCAGCTGCTGACCCAGTGCTCTGCCAAAGGCTGCTGTTAGAGGCTTCTGAGGGTGGAGGTGCTCAGGTGGTATTTGGGGAAGCCTTTGTGTGGTACCTGCCTCCTCCTGCCTGTTCGCAGGAACCAGCACTCCCTCGGTCAGCTGAGTTTCCCTGGGAAAAATGACACTTAAAGGGCTGTCCCTTCACTCTAAAAGTTGACAGGGGAGGTTGAAGAGGTCAGTGGGCCACAAATGTCCTTCTTCTGAAGAGAAATGAAGAAGTTACTGCTTCCTACTGTTTGATTCAGAATTTAGGGGAAGTGAAATTAGCATCAGTCGTTGGCCGGGTGGTTTGTGGCCCTGAGCAAGCTGATCTCGTGGGTGGCATCCCTGTCCATGGCAGGGGGTTGGAAGTAGATAATAATCTTTAAGGTCCTTTCCGACCCAGACCATTCCATGATTCTATGATTGCACCTTTCAGGAACGCTCCAAACCCCCATGTGCTGGCCTAACCTAAAACAAGCCCGTGGGTTTGGCTGTGTCTTGGCAATGAAATAGAAGGGATGGAAGGTTTTAATGGTTTGTCATTTCCTCCCCAAACAAACAGACTCACTCCAAAAACCATGGAAGACTTTGGGGAGCTTGGAGATAGGCAACAGTGTAGATCCCACTCATTCTCTTGCAATTTCAGCCCCACAGATGTATGGAAATGCAGTGTTTTCTGCCAGGAGTTTATTTCCACCATTGATTTTGTCAGTCCACTCACTTCCCTGCCTCTCCCACTTGACTCTGAGCTGATTGTGGATTTGGGATCACTTGCTCAAGTGGGGTGCCAGCCCCTCATCCATGGGGAGCCTTTGCCAGAGCACCCCTGCTCCTGTCACAAGGAGGGCTGCGCTGGGAAGAGCAGGCGTGCCAAAAACGGATTAGTGAAAACACTTATGCCCTGTAACAAGCTGGATTAAAAATAATAAGTCTCATCAGGAGGCTCAGTTTAATTGCTGGGATTATGCCAGCAGTGGAGAGGAAAGCTAACCCGAGATGGGTCTGCAGAAACACATTCCCTTGACTCCCCTCACAAACTGGAGGAGAAACCTGGCCCAGGATTCAGTTTTGCCTCTGATTCCACATAATGACTAAATCCTGGGAAGATAATTGGTGTTATGACCATTTGTGCTGGCAGCTGTACTCCAGTACTTTTTAAAATCATTATCTGTTAAGACATTTGCAAATATACAGTGAGCCTTGCAATGCCTCATTAAAGCACTGAGGAAGACAGTCATAAATTTTATTGCCTCAGCATTACATGTTGGAGTCATAATAGTGCAGATCTGTTCTGAATGTATAAATTCCCTTATCGCTTCAGCAAAATCTCTTGCTTTTCTGCTTTGGAGACGGGCATAAAAATGAAAAATGCCATCAGCATTCAAACAGAGAAGTCTGACTGGCTCCATTTTTTTTCATTTAAGGAAAATGCTTGCTCTAGCCACACAGAGAATGTATTTTAGAATGTAACCATACTAAAACATCAGACAAATGCTATTCCTGCAGCAATTTTAGGTAATAGATTGATCTATGTTGTTTCATTTCCAGGTCACTGTTTTTCCTGATACACATTAACTTTTATTTCAGGGTCTCTATCCAAGCTTATTGAGGTCAGTGGAAAGATTATCACTGGTTTCTTTCACTTTTGCATCAAACCCTTGATCAGGACATCTCAATTTTTATTAAGCAAGAATAGAATAAATTTGCTAGGGGTTTAGAAAAATTATTTTGCCATGAGGCTAGAAAAATTGGGTGTTATTAAATGGAACTGGAACACAGAAATTCATGTGATATCATCCTGTATTTTAGGTTCAGGCCTCCAGTCTGTCTTCAAGGATTTGCTGTTTGCCATTGTAAATTTGTATATATAAAAAAGAAACTTTAGTGAGAGTTTAGTGCTGTGAGCTTTCCAGAAGTTTAATAGTGTTTAACAGTGTTTAATAAAGTCAGTAATCCCATCAAGTGAGTCACCTGTGTTTTATTCCACATGAACCTGGTGGATAAATGAGCACAGATAAATATTATTTAGCCTGATGCAATCCTCATGGGCTGGGATCAGCTTCTCACTGTTCCTCCTTCCTCTCTGCAGGCCTTTGGATGTGGGGAGGGACTTTTCAGGGTGTGTTTTCTCCACCAGTCTCCTCGTTGTGCAGCTGGGTACTTGCATGCATGTCCAGGGAACATAAATCCCCTTTGTGTGGCTGCTCAGAAGGAGTTAATCAGTTTAGGATGGAGCCATCTATCCTGTGAGACCAGAGACAGTTGCATTAAGTGACAGGGATGCTGGAACATCCACAGTGGACTCTCACTGCCACACTGACACAGGGAAGGAGACACAGAGCAGGGACAAGGAGGTGACACCATCAATATAAAGCCAGCTTTACCATCACCGTCCCCAGTGATTTAATTCAAGGGTATGAGATCATTCACTTTGAGTTAATGCAGAAATACAGCCTGTGCTTGAAGGTCTGAGCATTTCCATAGACATAAAAATACCACTCCTCACAAAGCCTTCAAAGCCTTCACTTGCTTTGTAGGAGCTGGATTGGCCTGAAGCAATCTTTCAGTGCTCTCCTAAACTCTGCAGGAGAAGGGAATTCCTGCCCTACACTGTGAAATGGAGCTTCAGCATCAACTGGGATGGAGAGAGCAAGAAAGGGACACCCCAGCGTCCCTCAGCCTCCAAAAAATGTTCACCTGTGTCCTGAGTGATGGCGGCAAACTTTAGACTGGTCCATATCCATTGGATCCCTGGCAGAGCCCAGCAGCTGATCCCTCCACAGCCTCTTCCATCCTCCTGCATCTCTTTGCTACCCTTGTGAAAAACAGTTTTAAAAGGACAGAAATAAAGCAAACACATTTAGGCTTTGTCGTTTCTCAGGCAAGACAAAAATCTATAAAAAGAAAACAAAACAAGGAATCATAGGAAAATCTTACCAATAAATGAGAGGCCCCAGAGTGTTTTGATCACAGAAGCTGCCCAGAGGCATTGCCAGATTTTTTTCCCAGCATGCTGGAAAATCTCTTCCCTGGGATAGATCTGCTTTGTCAAGTGTTGGGAGAATTGGTCTGGCCTTGCTGAAGCTGAGGGTGGAGTTGGGAATGAAGCCTGGCTCTTGGTTGAACCCTGGCTTTGAACTGGATTGCAGAGACAGGAGCCCTTCTTGCTATAGTTTAGGAACTGCCACAAACGTTTAAGCTTCAGACTTTTTTTTTTTCTCCTCCCCAGCCTTTTTCCAAGCTTTAGGTTTCTTCCTTCCCCTCTTGGACTGTCTCATAATTTTGGGAGCTTGACCTCTGAGCAATGCTGGCAGCTGTGCATGCCAGGGTTGACATCCCGGCCCTGTGCAGCTGCACAGCCCACAAACCTCCGTGGGCAGGAGGTCACAACACCTCTGGAAAAAAAATTAAACTGAGAGCAGTGATTGGCCTATCCCCACACCTTCAGCCTGAAAATCTGAATGTATTTAAGAACACAACTGGCACCTTTCTAAGGGCTGGCACTGCTACCTCTCGCTCAGAGTGGGCAGATTAGGAGGGACAAAGGCTTGGCTTGGTTCCCCAGAATCCCAGTCAGCTTCCTAAAACACACCAAGGCAAGGGAGTTGGCTCCTGTCTGGACCAAGAAGTCATTCAAATCCGAGTCAGATCCTCATTCTTGCCTTGTGTAGGATGTTGTACAGCTGTGTGCTTGGTGAGGGGATAGCCCAGCCCTTGGTGAGCTTCAAAGTACAGTCAAACATGTCCTTACTGAGTCGCCTCCAGGGTTGTTAGGAGAGTATTCAGCATCTACAGGAAATAATTTTAGGATTAAACACAGGAAAGGACTTTCTACCCTCTTCTTTTTTCCCCCACTTGGAAATTAACATATTGTCCCTAGTTGCATAGTTAAGGGACATTGATGGAAGAGGCACTGATTTTTATCAGATCCCAAACATCTCTGGTGCAGCACCTTTATTTCTTTTAGCTATCCCATGAGAATATGAGGGTACAGGAGAGCAGAGCAATCTGCAGCTTGATATTAAAAAACTGGATAATTTCACCAGCACCAAGTGCTGATATTACAGTTTTCAGTACATTCCTATTACAGCAGCACATTTCAGAGCCTTCTTTTCAGCTCAGCCAGAGACTTATGTAGGAATTCCTGTGCATTCTCCTTCAGCCTCAGTGCACTTTGAGGATAAGAAGCTGCCCCAAGGAGAAACCATGTGAATTCTGTCCCCAGCACAGCTGATGTGCAGCTCCACATGTGACAATGGGCAGATGTACAAGGCTGGGCTCTTGTGGCACTGCTGTGAGGTGACCTCCCCTGAACTCTGTGCTGGTGGGAACCAAGCAGCTCCAAATGTTTTGCAAATTGACCCTCCTGCCCAGAGAAACCAAAGGCAAATTTAATTTAGGGTTAAGCGGAGAGGTCAAATGTTCTCATTGCAATGTGAAGGACTGAAAAGAAGCCTGGGCTTTTCAAGGTTCAAACTTGGGCTGCTGCAATGTAAGACAGGCCTCTGCTCCTTGGATCCATACCAGGGAAAACTCTTGTTTATGTTGGTGTCAAGGATAGCAGCATCTGGCCCAAGACAAGAGGCTCATCCACTCAAGCCCTTTAATAATATCAGACATGGTGCTTATCACTTCTCATTAAAACATAAAAGGAAGCCAAAAAGGAAGAGCACAGTTTGTTCCATTTCTACTCCAATTAGATGCACTTTGTTACTTTCTAGATCATTCACCCCCGGTTCAGTTTAAGTTTGTTTCAAGGAAGGCTAATCAGCCTTTTAACCAGAGAATCCTTGGCCTCCCACTGCTCTCTTGCAGTGGTGCCTAATCAGGTAGAAGGAACATTTCTGCTTTGTGTGAAGGCTGATGCTGACCAGAAGAAGTGGCCAGTCAGTAAATCACCACTGAGGTGATGCTCTCAGTGATGTAGCACAAATAAATGAGACATTGTGTGTCCAAGAAATAGGCCAAGAACCTGGAAATGTGTGAGTGAAAGAGTGGGTTACATCCACATCCTTCTTATATTCCTCACATTTAATTCTTCTCAAGCAAGGACCAAAGGAAATTCCTCCTGTGACCAAAATAGGCCTTGTGATGAACAATTCAATTTTTCCTCAGTTTTTCAGCAAAGCAGAATACAAGTGGTACATGTGGAAGAGGGAAGGCTAAGCACACATGGATGTTCCCATGCAGGCAATACTGTGAGGAAACCCACTCTTGGATTAAATTAATTAACCCCTCATTTCTGTCGTGGTGTTCCATTTGTTTCCCATATGGGCATGTAGAGCAGAGGAGAGCAGCCAACTCTGATGAAGGGTAAAAAAGGGGGAAAAAAAAAATGGGATAATGAATAGCAAAATCAATACCTTGTCCAATTTGCATACATCAAAGAAATCTCCTAAGAAGTCCTCTTAAAGAGGACAAGATAATAGACTCTCTTTTACTGTCCATTATCACAGTCCATTTGTATCATGAGCACAAGAGCTCTCCAGGTAACCAAAACCTTTGCTCCTGATCTTTACTTCCCAGTTTTTGTGAAGTGGTGATGGAAATGGAGATGAGGCAGAGATGATGGTGGTTGGGATTCTGCACTGGAGCAGGAGGAGAGAGGGAAATTCTTTGCATGTTTAACTCTGCTAACTTCACCAGGGATGATGTTGGGCTATTGTCTTGGTACAAGATGTTTTGATATTTTTATGAGTGTGCTATTTATGCAGCTTCTATGGAAGGTCTTCATTTGGTGGAAAACAATGGGGAGTGATGAGGATCTGCTTCTCAGGGTTACAGATCTGACAATCGAGGGCCCCAGAGAGCCCAGTGAAGATAAAATCCATTGTATTTAGATTTGAATAGAAGGAATGTTCAAACTTGAAGCAACGCCCCCATTGTTTGATTCCCTGAAGAAGCTTTCCCAGTGCTTTGGTTCTGGGTGAGAGGAAGACAGGTAGCTCCAGTTTCTTCTTCCTGAGAGAAATGAGCCTCCTCCAGGGATCAAGTAACTTGAGGCAAACATTTTCCTCAAACAGCTTCTAGCAGGGCTGTGCCTGAGCTTGGCTCACTGCTCATAGTGGGACTGTCTTTACTGCAGCAGGACCTTAATTCCCACCTTTTTCACCTCTCTGTTGACAAATTTCTAAGTAGTGCAATGGCAATTTGCTTCTGAGTGGAAACAGTAACAGCACGAATATGTTTATACGCTCACCAGGAGATCTGGCATGGAATAAACTATGCATAGTATTCTTATATAATTATTCTCAAACAAATTTCGCACTTGGAAAGCTGTCAGTTTTTTTTCTCCTATTATTTCCATTTTTTCTCTGTGTCACTTTTTTTTTTTTTTACCATCTTTGTGACTTTGTGGGTGGCAAACACTGGTTATTTATGTTGGATTTGTGACATTGGCATTGGTCAGGTTCCTAGAATACAATTGCAAACACCTTCTTTGATCTCCTGCACAACACAGGCTAAAGGAACCAAGTCAATAATTCTGTCTTCAGCTCATAAAGCACACTTGAAGTATAGCCTATCTCTCAGGGAGTTATTGTCTTGATGCATTGAAACGCAGACCTCAAAAAATGGAGACTCCCACATTTTCCTTTCTCATAGACTTCAAATAAAAAACTAGTGAGCCGCCATCCCCTAGGCCTAATGTTCTCTGCATACAGCACTGACATAGACAAGTGGGAAAATAACTTCAATATGCTACAGAAAGAACTGCTTTTAAATTAATATATCTGTGTCTGAGGTAGCGTGATAAACTCACCCTTTTACACTTAACCAGCAGTCAGAACTGTGTCCTCACACCACCCTTGTGACTTGATGACATCTCTGGTTTCCACTGGGCTGGGCTGGAAGACCTCACAGCAGGAGGAGATGTGGTGGCCTGGTCCCCTCCCCTGTGGTGACAGTGTGTGACAGCACAGCTCTGCGCCACGCTCTGCGCTGGGACACGGGACAGCAGAATGGAAATGAAGGAATTAAAGCTTGGGGGAAAGCAACGTTTTCCAGCTGTTGGGAAGTGCCATTTGTGACCAGCTTCCCCTCCTGACTGCAGGATTTTGGCGCTCCCTGTCCCCTGGCAGGGGAGGAGGCCGGAGCTGCAGCCTCTCCCTGAGCTCCCCACCCTCACAGGAGGTCACAACAGCGGGGTAACCATTAACCAGGGTGAAAACATGGATTGGGACCAGGCCTCTCCTCTAACCAAACGTGCTGAGCTCCATCTGCCACAGAATCCTGGAATGGTTTGAGTTGGAAGTGGCCTCAAAGATCACCTGGTTCCGCTTTGCCATGGGCAGGGACACCTCCCACTCCAAACCCCATCCAGCCTGGCCTTGGACACTTGCAGGGATCCAGGGGCAGCCACAGCTTCTCTGGGCACCCTGTGCCAGGTCCTGCCCACCCTCCCAGGGAACAATTCCTTCTCAATATCCCATCTAAACCGACTCTCTGTCCGTGTGAATCCATCCCCTTTTGTCCTGTCACTCCAGGCCCTTCTCCAAAGTCCCTCTCCCTCTTTTTGTTGGCTCCTTCAGCTACTGGAAGGCCTCAATTAGGTCACCCTGAAGCTTCTCCTGTCCAGACTGAACAATCCAAATTCTCCCAGCCTTTCCTCATGGGAGAAGTTCTCCATCCCTCTGATCCACCTGGTGGTTTCCTCTGGACTCATTCCAGCAGGTTCTTGTCCTTCCCTTGCTGGGGGCCCAGAGCTGGAGGCAGAACTCCAGGGTAGAGGGTCAGGCAGGAGCCTCCCTGCAAGTTGGCTGGGAAAAGCATGAAGCCTCCCTAAGATTATCTCTTCATAAATGCTGAGAGCAAGAACAGGCAAATTTGTTTAAAATTTGCACCACATCTCCATGTAATGCAGCAGGAATCCTCTTGTTTCTGACAGATTCACGTCTCTTTTACAGCTCAGAGTACAGCATTGCTTTCTGACTCTTTTATTTTTAATAACCATAGATGTTTAGCTCTCTGTAAGGCTTAATGAGAATAATTAGACTGGATCTGGGGGAACAAAATAGACATAGTGTTGGTTTAGCACCATGCAATTCCCTGGGGACGCTGTTATGGTGGCTGAGAGACTGGAAGAAATCATCTTAAACAATGAAAAAAAGACTTGGTGAGTCATTGCAGCTATGAAAGGGATTAAAATATTTTTAAACAGAAGAGCAGTTATTAATAAAGTGCAGGAAATGATAGGGAGTTATTGCTCTTTGAGCAAAAAGACAAACACGACTTCCTCCCACGTAGTACCTACTTTGATGAAACTCTCCCTCCCTCTTAAATCTTATTTTTATTCCCTCTCAACTTTCTTTCAAAACTTGTTTACTGAAGTGGCCATGATGTTATCCTTCCTCTGGGTGGATACTCCTCTGCAGTAAACGATTTCTACTTCTCAGCCTCTGAAACAGGGAAAAATATCTCCACTCTTTGTTCAAAATGACGAAACGTTGGTAGCCAGTGCAAATGTCCCAGACCTCCTGAATCCTCCTGAGGCTCCTTTCTTCACAGATTTCTTACTAATGCAGGAAGTTTCACCTGTGCCATGTATCCATGCAAAGAAAACTGCCAGTAATTTTGGTCATACTACATAGGAATGGCTGCAGAATATGGCCCCAGTGCTGTTCTGACTGCAGAATTATTACAGAAGGAAAAAACCCAGTGACAATTATGTTTTCAATGTCCTCCACCAGCCAAAACATATTCTACACCCATTTAACCCATGGCTTTCAGAGATGTCACCTGGCACCTAGGACACAACATTTTCTCCATTCTCTATTTTAACCTTTGACTTCTTTTTTGAAGATAAATTTAATAAATTTGATAATTGCACAAGTCCTTTCACATGCTGACATTCTCCTTCCCTGCAAATATCATAATGCACCTTATTTTTCTCTTGATAAGTTTATGAATTTACTGTAACTTCCTGAAGTGTTTTGGCTGCTTCCCAAGGAAATTCAAAACAATCCACCCAACTTCAGCTGAAGTGCAAAGTCTTGTTAGTTTGAGTGGTTTTTTTTGACAGGAAAGTGTTTTCCCCAGAACCTTTGCATCAGCTCCCTTCTTAACTCACTGGTGCTCCAAATCAAAATTTTCAAACTCCCCCCACCTCATCCAGAAGGTTTTGCACAGCTCTGGTTTCTGGCTGCAGGAATAACTTTGTTCTGATTTACTCTGCTCCCTTCCTTTCATCACCAGTAATTGGATCCCACTGCTGGAAACCAGCCCAAACCCCAAGTTTAATTTTAGTCCGTGATGCTTTACTTTCGTGATAGCCACTTTGCAAAGCACAATTCCCTTCAGCCACCAGCCCATATTTATTGTTATAAATCCTATGAAGCACAGGAACACAAGGGAAAAATGTCCTTCTTCATCTTGAACACATAATACTCAGTGGCTGGAATGTGCCAAAATGGAAAAAAACAATTATTTTATGATGTATTTGGTCCACATTTAGTGCTGTAGAGGGAAGACGTGATCCACAAAATTATGAGCCACAATATGGATGTTTCAGAGGAAATAAACAAAAACAAAATCTTACTTTTCCCTTTTTCTTCTTTTTAAACTGATGTTTCTACTGTCATAACACCTCAAGCCCTTTATAAGAAAACCACAAAGTTAAGGCTCATTCCCTCTGAGTTGAAAGATGAGGCTCTGGGGCATTGGGTTTAATATCCCTATTTAATATCCCTATTTAATATCCCTTTAGTCTATCCTTGCTTCCCTGTTTTAACATTTGTGACCCGGGCTCATATTTCCTTTCTGGATGTCTTCTGAACAGTGAGATGAATCTTTGTTTAATTTTGGCTTTCTTCCCCACTGCTGAGATTGTTTTATTTCTTGATCAGCTGTTATAGCAATGATTTTCTGCAATGTTTCTCTTTTTTTCTTTTGGAAACTGTACATCTGCTCTTGGCATCTGTTCCATATCCTTTATGAACACTATGGCAGGGAATTTATTTAATTTTTTTTTCTTGCTGAGGCTGAGTCTATTGTCTAGAAATTATTTTCTTTGCCTTGAAAAGCCCACAGTCTCCTTCATCAACACTTTACTCTTCTCATGTTGGAAACACTTCTTATTGCTCATCATCTGGAGGAATTACATTTTATTCCATGTCATTACTTTCAGGTTGTTTCTTTAGAGTCTTTAATTGCATTCAGTAACCATTCCAGCCCTTCCCCCTTATCTTCCTCTTTATTATTCATTGTTACTTTTTGCACATCCATGTTTTCTTTCTTTTTAATGCTACCAGTGTATATTTAATGACATCCACTCTCTCTGAACCTACTAAAAGCTCCCTTCAAAGCTGTGGCTTTTCTACCTTGTGTCATTTTGACCTCTTCATTCCACAGAATTTCATTGCATTTCCTCTGTTTGGATGCAAACATCTCTTTTTTATCATATATCCTCCCTCTCAGTATTAAGCAAACCACTTATGCTGAAGAGTCTCATTGAAATATTTTGCTCTTGATAGGTTCAGCTCTAGTGGAGGATCTCTCTCTGTGTAGTTTTTGCACTGGATTTAGCACTAAAAAACCCCTTGTGCACCTCAGCAGAGTGCTTGATTAATGCATTTATTGCTCCAACTTGTTTGTGTCTGTGAAGTTATCATCTTTCATCTTGAAGTATTATTACACACTGCTGGCCAGTAAAGTGAAAATGGACAAACACACAGCTTGGTTTATAACAGATCTTTAAACAGATCTTTTAATGCTTCACTGAAAAATTACCGACAGAGGCTTTGCTCTCTGGAGATGCCAAGAACTCACAAAGCTCAACAATTACAAGGCAGGGCACAGGAAGTGTGAGCCCAGCTCAGACCAAGCATTTCTAAACTCCGGGGGCTGTTGGATGTGCAAATCCCCTGCAGCTGAACCAGCAACCCTGCAAAGCTTAGAGTGAGGAAGGGGCTCAGAGCTCCTTGTGGGCAATTCCACCACCACCAACACACCCACCACCCCCAGACTCAAATATCAGAGCTTCAGCACAGCCTGCACCTCTTCTTCTGGCTCTTCTGCAGAGAAGGGAGTGCCTGCCTCTTCCAGCACCCTCTCAAAACAAAACTCAAGTGGGGGAAAGTTTGTTTTCCCTCCTGTGTGTGAGCAAGAGGAGCCCTGGAACAGGAGATTTGTACAATCTAGATGTGATGCAAACACTCATCAGCAGCAAATACATGAGGAATTCAAAACCAGCCCAAAAAAGACACCAAGGATGTAAAAACAAAAAATAAATTAGAAATTCAGGCAAAGAAGCCAAGTCCAAAAATGGATTTTAAAATCCTTACTAGCTAACTGAAAGCAGAACTCTTATTTTATTTTTTTAAATTTTCACACTAAGAATTTTGTTGGAAAAATCTATTTATGAATTAGAATTAGGAACTTCTAATAATGAAAATTCTATTTCATTAGAAAATATTTTCTCCTTAGATCGCTCTGGAACTTGAGATCCCAGCCTACTCTTAATATTAACTTCCTAAGCTGTATTTTGAGATGATTATTTAAAACCAAAAATCAGTAGAATGTAACCATCTGCAAATGCTTGCGGAGCCCAGTGGATCAAACTTTTCCTGATTTGTGCCATAAGAGATTCACTTATTGTTCATGTTTTGGTAGATCATATATTCCCCCTTTGGAATATATTTAAAAATTGGAATGGCATCAGAGAACTCATGTTACAGAGAAAACTTTGCAGAATTGTCTCATGTTATTTCCCCCGAATTCCTCATTTCCCGTTGTCCTCGGGGATAATGGAACAGATCCATCACACCGATGCTAAAAAGGTTTATTGCAGTGAATGGAAAGAGCTGGAACTCCTCATCCCACTGGTGTTTATGGCTGCTGGTGGAAAAGAAACACCTCCTTTGGGGGAAAGGCTGGAGGAGAGCTGTGCTGGGAAATCAGCCACGTGCAGACAAAGGGATTTCCATTGATATTTCCATGCCAAAAAATGGCGAGAGCAGCACCCGAACGTTCATTTGGACAACACAAACAATCAAAGGAAACCAGAGCAAAAAAGCAAAGACAGTTTGTTGGCAGATGGAAAAGGACTGGGAAGTTAATGGCTTTGGGGAGGGCTGCCCTGTGCTGGAGTACAGCACATCTGGTTGGACCCCTGTCCTGAAAGGAACAATGTAATAATTGTGAACTGAGCTGGCTTTAGATTCTCCTACTGCAAAATCTTCAAATAAAAGCTATAGTCTAGATGAGATTAAACTCTACCATTTCCACAGGGTAAGGAAATCCACGTCTAAACCAACTGCAGCCAAGTCTGACAACATGAGGTTGTATTTTATGAGCAGGGAAAAGAAAATCCCCATTCTTATCTTCCAGAAATTAGTAGGAAAAGGGTTTTCTGTTATAGAAAAACCTGTTGCAATGGCGCCAACTCAGATTTGGACACTATAATTCACCTCATTTTTAGCTTTTTATTTGTTGCAAATATAGATGTTCCATGCATCTATAATTTTAAACCTTTCACACTAGAATGCAAATTACTTAAACAGTACACTACACACACTTCTATATAACATTTGGAGACATGCTGACAAGTCCAGTAGAGTTTTCTCAATTATGCTAATGAAAAATTGGTTTTCAGAGCCTGGCTATAGAAATGAAATTTGCTGTTTATGTTAAGTGTGATCTCATTAACTCGTTGAGGCAGCTGCAAATGAAAATTAATGATTAATCTCAGCACATGGTAGAGAAGGCAAGAAGAAATTGTGCATGGGAATTATTGGTGACCCACCCAAAATAACTCATTGCCAAGTGAGAAAGTCTCTCCACTACACTGAGGAGGAATAAGGAGCTTAATGATGCCACTGGTGGTGCATAACTGTGCCTCTGCCTCGCTCACCAGGTGACACCTGTGGGCAGCAAAAGTCACCTGTGATGAGGAGAGATGGTGCTACCAAGCAGGAAAACATCCAGACAGCCCAAAGGCTTCAATGATGTCATTTATTCTCATATTTTTACAAGCTTCATCAGTGCTGTACGTTAAATTACCTGAGCTATTATCATACCTGTGCCAGGTTGCTCCTCATAAATCAGCCACTGATTCAGCACAAACACAACCAGCAGAAAAACACTAAATACACACATTTCTTGAGCTGCCCTCTTTGAATAATTTTCCTAAAGCTTTCATTGAACAATAGATGAATTTTCTCAAACTAGCAGCATCATACAACACAACCCATTCTTTTTCTAAAAGCAATGCATGCCACATATAAGTGCATGGCCACTTGCTTTTTAAATTAAAAGTTTCCACATTTCTCTGCTGCTGCAATGGAAGAAGAAAAGGAGATTTACACGTCCTTCCCTTCTGACCATGCCTGCACTGAAGCAGAGGCTGTGGACCACACTGAAAAAGTGGTTTGATTTATAGCATTCCAGTCTACAGGCTGCAGCATTCCTCAGCCACCAGGAAGATGAAGACAGCTCTGCTGATATTTAACTGTATCGCTCTGAGTTGTTAATTAACGTGAATAAACACTTTGCCTGCAGAGAACGGGATAATGAGGTAAAGAAGTTTGTAAAATGACTCACAAGAGCCATAAGGACAGAGCCACGAGTGTTATGGGAAGCTTCTAGGAGCATCTCTCCCTCCTTTGATTACGTGTTTCTGGAGCAGGTGCTTTCTGTGATTCTGATTTCTAAAGAGCTCATGTATTTTTTCATCTTGGTTACTGGAATTCTGAGTATAAACAACACTGAAATCATCAGCTACTTATTTTACGTTTGGGGACTGTCAAGAGGAGTGAAATGATCTGCATACACAGTTCAAATCAGCATTATTTGGCATTTTGATGCACTCAGGGCACTTAGCCATGAAAATCTTGCAGTGTTGAATAGACAATTTTACAGCTGGGAGACTTTTTAGACTTTTGTTTATGATTGAAGCTACAAGCCACAGCCTATCCTAGCAAAAAGGCTGGACTAAAGCCAGAGTTTTGAAGTTTTCTGAAGTGGGCCATAGCATAAAAAAAAAAGGTGGCACATTTTTTATTAGAGACTTAATTTTCATGAGACAAAAAGAAGTGAGTGACAAGTCTTCTCTCAATCCCTACATTACATTTAAAACACCCTTTCTGAAGTTTTTTACAATTAGGGGCCTTATACTTGTTACAGACTGCCCAGGTAGCAACTATTTCCTGAAACAGTCCAATGCTTGCCATTGTAACAATCTGTTTTAAATTGTAGGAATTAAACAGAGACTTGGTGGAAAAAACCCCTTCCACCTGAGTCTGTAATCAGTGGCTGCCTACAAGGAGCAGCCTCAAATCCTGGTATTTTTTAGCTTTGCTGTGTGAAATGCACCCGCTTCTGTCAGGGTTTGCAATTCAGCTGCCTCACTCTTCCTGGGCTTCTCCAGATTTTCAGGGTAAGGGCTTTGATCCGTGAGGGCTTTAAAAGCAGAGAGCCCCTGGTTAATGGGACAGAGGGGCACCCCTGAAATCCCTGGGCAGACAACAGAGCCCCAGCTGAGGCATGTGAGATTCCTTCACCTGCCTGCATGCAGGAGAAAAGCCAGTTTTTTTGTGGAAGTGGAGCTGACAGAAGTTTTCTCGCTCTGCCAGCCAGTATCAGGCACCAGCTGGCTCTTGCTGCCCCTGGGATGGTGCCAGCAGCAGCTCCGGGCGGGCTGTGAGACACTGTGGGCATCCCTCACCCACCACAGCAGCTGCTGGGGCAGGGGATGGCAGGGAACGAGAGGAACTGATACATCAGGGATGGGCTGTGCAGGGAGAGGAGCTGGAGGACTGGTGAGCTCATCCTCTGCAGGGAGACTCTGTGGAGAGGGAGCATTAAATACAATGTGAAGGTGTGAGGTGGCATGAGTGCCCCAAAAATTGAGTCCCTGGGCAAGGTGGCATTTTGAGAATTCACATCTTGCTGTGGGGTTACATTAACCAGCAGGCATTGTCCCTGCTCATGGCAGGGGGGATGGAATGAGGATTTTTGGGGGTCCCTTCCCACCCAAACTGCTCCATGAGCCTTGGTCAGCCCTGTGCAGCACCAGGAGCAGCCTCACATCTCAGCTGGTGCTCTCTCACCTGCTCTTCAAGGATAAACGCCTTCCAGTGATTAACTGTTCTTTTTATTAGACTTTTCTTGATACTTAACTTGGCTCCTCTGTTGTATCCTTTATGTTTACTGCATCCTTTATGTTTATTGCTCTTTCTCCTCTTGGCATAAACATTTATTCCCTTCCTCTTAACTATTGCTTTTACCTATTTGCCAATATCTGTCCCAACAGCCTTTTCTTGCCTGAACAGACCACAGACTCTTCAAATGCTCCCACTTTTTTTAGCTGTGTGATCATTCCCACTCCATTCACCTGCACAGCAAGGCCAGGTGGGGCCATTCTCAGCACCCAAAACAGAGGAGCCCAAAGCTTTGCTAGACTCACAGAAAGAAAGAAGGACTCAATACCTGATGTGAACAGCCAGATAAAATATCTCACTTTGTTTCACTGTTGAATCAGCCCAAGGATCTTCTCCCCAGGAGTGTAAAATAATGGAGATCCTCTCTCCTGAAGGGTTTGACTCACCTGCCCCAGCACCTGGCCCTGCTGCCCAGATTCTCTCTTCTCCACCTTTCATGACAACAATAATTTATCAACTTTCTCAAGCAAAACAGCTTAAGCTGGGCTGCTGCTGCTCATCCTAATGAGCCAAAGCCTCTTCATATCTTTAAAAGGATTTTGGCTGTGGGAAGGTCAGAGGTAAACAATCCACTGTGTCAGGCTAGATTAGATTTCATTTTAATGTATGACACCTTTTTCTGTTATTAATGCTGCCAGGCACTGAGGAGTTTCATTAACTGCCTACAGCAAAGCCAACATGATTTTTTTTTTTTTTTTTTTTTTTTTTTTTTTTTTTTGTAAAAACNTTTTTTTTTTTTTTTGGTACAACAGAACAGCCAGTAACATGTAACAAATATTTGTGTTATAAAAGGAGGTTCTTGAACTCTTCAGTAAACTTCAGGGTTTTTTTCTTGTCTACTCTACTTTGCTCTGGAGGTAGCCTACCTTACTTAGTGTCCTTCACAAATGTTAATGCCCTTTTCCTCTTGGTGTGGCTGTCAGTGTCCATTGTCACCTCGGGGGACTGAAGCAGCTCCACCAGACTCCAGGAGAAGATTAATTTCTTATTCTATTCCTTAGGCCATCACAGTCCTTTAATTTGCACCTTGTGCCTCCTTTCATTTGCAAAACCTTTTTCTTGAGTGGGTTTATCCATGGCTTTTCTAAGACCCCAATAAGCACCACCTGGTCCCATCTTGAATCTGGCCAGGGTTAAGGGAGTGTGACAAGCATTTCCTGGAGTTATGGATTATGACACTTAATTAAAATGTACTTCCACGTTCCTTCACTTGCTTTGAACAGTAACTCACCTTATTCAACAACCTCTGAAGATGAACAGCTTCCTTTAAGCATTGCCTCTGAATAAAGGAATTCTTGTGAAAACAGCAGAAGCACCCATTTATGTAATTAAAACCTCTCTGTTTACATGGAAAATCACTGAGACTAATGCTCCAGAAAGATGAAGACTTTAAAGGGGAGAACCTTGACTTTCAAGTTCTGCTGAAGAACATGAGTCATCTTTGGGAATGGGATTAAAGTAAATTTCTGCTTTAGCAGCAGGCTTTACTTTGTGACACTCCTTTTCCCTTGCTTTTCTGGCTGCTTGGTGCTCAGAATCAAGGTAAGAAGAGGAGAAAATTAATGCCATCAAGGTATTAATTGCTGCAGCAGCCTCTCTGTTGAAATAGGGGAGGGGAGATCTGCATCACCTCCAACAAGACTGTCTTGGCTTCTCCAGATCTCCCCATTCTGTGCACTGAGCTGGTGTCACCAAAGCCCTGTGGTGGTGATCCCAAAACCAGTCGTGGTTTGGGACAGGATGTTCTCATTCTGAACTTAATGGTGTGGAGAGAGAAAAAGAAAGTTCATGAAGAGTCTTGATAAAGGAGGCTCTGCTGGAAGTTTTGCTCTGTGCTGTTTTTCTGGTGTTGCATTTTATTACCGCTTGTTTTCGAGGTGCTGTTTGAATTATCTATTCTTTTAAAGGTTATAGGCAATAAAAAAGGTAGTGCCAGCAGTTGACTGCCTAGGATAAGATACTCTCAACAACACAGTTAAAATAGAAAGGAAATATGAGTTACTTTATTGATCCCTTAGGAGGAAACAAAGCCAAACAGCAAAAAAAAAAATAATTCTGCAGGCTTTGACCTTTATAATATAGGTAGCTATAGAATAGGGGCTTGATCGTGCATCTGTAGATGAACTTCTACAATTCATACCTCATTTAAGGCATTAAAAATGACATTTTTAAAAGCAGGCTGACCTTTGCTGTTTGTCAGTGTGTTTAGAGTTTCCATCATCCCTGAAGGTGGAGGAGGCAACTCTTATTTCAGGGCTTGTTGAGGTGGCAGTGTCTCCAAAGAAATCTCTGAAAGACCAAGGAGAAATTCCTTGCTGAAGGAGGAATTTCTCTATTGCAGAGAAAAAGGAGGGGTAGGAGGGAAAAGGCATGGGAAAAGAAGTTGCAGATGACTTCTTAGAGAGTCCCTTTTGTGAAGTCTGTGAGTTACCTCACTGCCCTTTGGAGAACCCTCAGGGCCAGGATCCCTGGTGAAAGAACTTCTGCTCATCACACAAGTGACACAAAACAAAGTGCAACATTTCTGAGAAGTTGTCAGAACAGATTCTGAGTTCATCTAGCAATTCCCACACCTCTGTGTGAGCAGCTCTGTCCCAGTGAGGGGAACCACTTGACACGGTGCAGTAAAACATGCTGGAAAAGGCATGTGGGGAGGACTTGCACAACCTGCAGCAAATCCATATTGCCAGATGTGGCAGCCCATACTGGAGTAGGGGATTTGAGGGGATTTGGAAGACATCAGCTGAGAAAATAGGACAAGAATCAGAGGAAAGCAATTCCAGGAGCTGTTTGGACACAGAATGATCCTTTAGGAATATGGTGAATGTAAGAAAGTTGAACCTAAAAGGGTTTGATGAGCATCACTTTGAAAACAACATATTAAAAACCAGAGTTACTGCAGTCTGGTTTAATGTGAAATAGGGACACTTGGTGGAGAAATATCAACACTTATCCAAGAACACCTTCCAGCACAATGTGTCCTTCAGGACACACCTGAGCTCTGAGAAATTCTTGCAGGTGTGTTCCCCAGAGAGGTGGCACTGCTTTTGGAAAGGCTAAATTCCAATATCAATTAAATGCTGACAAACATGGGAGACCAGGCGGGTGCAGCAAACCCTGTGTGGAGATACTGTTGTGGAATGTTATTGGAGTCCACGGATGTGATGTGAAAACTATTGAAGGAATAAATTCCCTGGCAATGTTGTGTCATCCCACTGACATCTTGCTGGTGTTTATGGGACTTGCCTGCTTCCAAGGTAACCTGAATTCTGCTTTATCTTGTAAATTATTATTATTATTATTATTTAAGTCAACCAGGCTGATCAGTTGACAAACAATGACTTTCTAGTTTCAGATTTTAACTGTACAACCAGTTATGAAGAAATATCAAAGGATTTACCTGTTCTTTCAGAGAGTGGAAGCAGGAGAACTTTATTTTAGATGATCAAAAATGGTATTCTTGGGTGAGGGTTAGAATTGCTGGTGAAAAAACAGAGAAGAGGAAGGGTAAGGAATTGGTAAAATCTACTTTTTTTGGAATGGAAAAAGTCTGAGGGCAAATCCCAAGAAGGGTTGTGGTGGTGTGAGCAGGAAAAAGATGTGTTATTTGCTTGCAGGCTTCATCCCTGGGTGAAGGGCTGCTTGGTGTGTTACTCACAGAGAAAATGCCAGCTGGAGATGAGTTATGTTACACTCAGCCCTGAAACTGTGCTGGAGAATGAATCAATTCTGAGCTACAAAGTGTAAGAAAAGCACATAATATTTATGTGGTGTCAAGTTTATGCCCTTGAAAGTGCAGCTCCCAGGACTGGGGGCTGGGGGGCTCCACAGGTTTCAGGGAAGATCTATGGATGCAGCCCAGCTGAGCCACAGAAAATGCTTGTTCTCTGATGAAGTAAGTGCCATTTGTCTTTCCAAAGTAAAAATCAAATCTAGAGGAAGCAGCCAAGGCAAAATAGGCAGGGTTAATGGTTTTTTTTATCATTTAACCCATTTTAGATTTTGTTAATGAAATGCTTTTCAACTGTGGCCTTGCATGAGTGTTAGGAACTCTATTTATTTTTCTGAGCAATGATTTAATACTTTTTGATGAGCCCATATTGCACATGGGTGCTATAAATCTGAGCTCCTCTTTTCAGCACACTTGGCCACCATCCTGATTATACAGAATGGCAGATTTTAGGGTAACATTGCTGGAAAATAGTCTTCAGGGCTAATTCTGGATTTTTTTTTTTTTTTTTCAAAATAGCCTGACAACACAGGCTGCCAGTCTTTATGTCTGTATAGAACAAGCTTTCCCATAATTGTCAAAGGTTGGGTAGGTTTCTGGGGCTGGTTTTCAATGGAAATCAAAATAAATAAATATTTTACTCTTAAGTGCAATACATTTACAAGTTGATGCCTGCCTGGGGAATTTAGATTTTATTTTTGGGTGTCACTGACACCTGAGGTCAGGTGCCCACAAAAATGGGTTCTGCCATCCTTAATTTCTGTCCCACTCACCTGTAGTTGCCTTACTTTCTATGATGAAATTCTGCTTTATATCTAACTTTCTATTGCTGAGCTTTATCACTATGGAACAGATAAGTGTGAGACTGAAATTCAGGTGGGATTCAGGAGCTGCTGTGCTCCCACTTGTTCCTCCCAAAATATTTATCCAGACTCCTGGGCTTGTATCAACCCTGAGATTTATTTGTTTTAGGGGCCTTTCATGGGAGGTGGGGAACGAGGGATTCATGCCATGTCTCAGGTAGAAAGGGATTTTAAACCCACATCAGCCCTGTGCTAATTAACAGCTCAGGAAGACAAATCTGCTGCCTCCTCTTCCAGAAGCCCAACCACGCCCCTGCACCCAGAGCTGGGAGCTGGCTCAGGGCCAGGGATGGTGGGGCAGGCACAAGCCCAGCTGTTTGAGGGCAGTTTAATCCCTGCTCCCCAGCCCGCTGCTCAGCCAGCAATGTCAAATCTGTGTCAGCACTCCTGCTTGCATTGTGTTTTTCAGGCATTTAATTTTTTCCATCTATTTCAGGAGCCCTCGGTGCGCTCTGGCACGTCTGGCCCCTGAAGCTGATGTGTAACTGCCTCTTCTTTGGTAAATTTAAACAGATGCATTATCTGATGAAGTGCTTTGTGTGATTTAGGAGCAGCAGTGGGACTGAGCACGGCGATCGATCAGTATTGATCATCACAGTTTTTCCTGGGCTTGAGAAAAGTGTGCTGCAAGGAGGGACTGCAGAGCTTCAGTGCTGCTGAGGCCTTATCCCTGAGAGAAATCAAAGTGAGGGTAATTAATGCTGCTGGCATGAACATTAATTCTGGACTGGTGATGATGCGGCCATTAAAAGGAGTGTGCAGCCTCTCCCGTAATGTGTTGCAGTAAGAGGGTGAATGTACACTTGGCTGGATTGAGTTTGATGAATTATCTACCTTGGTCCTGCCACTGATATTTTTCTAAAGCTCATTAAACACAAAGTAGTGGCAAAGCCCCGGGTTGTGCCTGCTGTTCCTGGGCCGCTCAGAGCAGGCATTCCTGAGCCCATGTGTGTTTTCTCTCCAGCTGTGCAGAAGGAGCAATTGAGGCTCCTAAGTACTGCATGCAATAAAGAGCTGTGTTAAAAAGAAATACTGTTACCTCAGTCTTCCCAGGGAAAACAGCACTCGATGGTTCCTGCGGTGCTTGGGATGGGAGGGGGGCTGGAGAGGGTGTGATTTTCTGAAATAGCCCTTTGCTTCTGTGTGTCCTTGAAGTCTGTCCCACCCCAGCCTCTCCCTGCCTCGGACTGGGGGAGTTGCTGGGCATCCCGTGCCCCCCTGGCCTGGGATGAACTCGCCTTTTCTGCTCTTTTTTGTGCAGGGTCCAGCCACAGAGGCAGGTACAGATCTCTTGCAGATCATCCTCTGAGCTCTGGTGGCTTTTGTGCATGAAAATCTCGCAGCAGAATGGGTTACCACATCGTGGTGACAGTCTCCCTCTTCTCCGTATCTCCCTTTTGAAACAGTAAAAGCTCATTTGTGCCTTTAAAAATAATAACTTCCATAGATTTCAGCCTCAACTACATGCCAGCCTGTGTGGCTGCAGTATCTGAACTCTCTTTTATTCCAGAGACTTAATACAAAACTCTTCTGATTTGTTGTAAAAGCCTTGGAAAAAATCTTGATTTGAGTGGGTTTAAGGTGCCCCTATTGCTCTTTAATCCACTAATCCTTGTACCTGCAGCTTCCTGGGCAAAGCTCCTGGGATGCTGAATAAAGGCTCCTGGCACATCCCTTGGCTGGGTACCAGCCTGGGGAAGGCTCAGCTCTGCCTCTGGAATCAGGGGATCCTAAATCTAGAGAGCTGCCAGCTGTTTGGGGAGCTGCTCTGCCTGGAGGGGTTGCAAACTCCAAAGTGGGAGAAGGTTTTAAGCTCTGGGGGTTCCCACTTCTGGGATGCAAACCCTACTCCTGGCTGATGATGGGGACACTTGGGGTCTGTGTCTTTGTGACCTGCTCCAGCTGTGCCCTGCTGGTGCTTTGGATGGGAGGTTCAGGAGAAGGCATCCCTGGCACCAGCAGGCTGCAATTAGTTATTTGTAGGAGTTCTCCAGCATTCTTGCTTTCATCCACGGCCAATGGTAATATTCCAAAGTGGAAATGCAGAAATAACTTGGAGCACAAAGCAGCTTTTGTTCACTCACCGATAGAGAAACTTCCTTTTTCTCCTGACACACTGCAGCCACTGAGCAGGAGTTATATTTTAATTTTCCCTACAATAAATGCTCTTTTCTAAGTATCTACATCAGCTGAGCTCATGGTACCCTATAGGTATCCTCCAAAAGGCCGAGAGGTTATAAAAAGCAAAGCTGACACACGCTATCCATGCTGGTCTCAAACCTTCTCCTCTGCTTAAGATGAAGCCAGTGGGGTTGAGCTCTGTCTACCCACAAGTAATGATAGTTCTGCAACAATAGAATTTGTTTCTGATATGAAAATAATTTCATCAGCTTCACCTTAACCCCCAGATTTTCCTAAAGTAACATGTCTGGAGACAAAATACTGACTCACACAACTGCTGAGGCTTTCTGATCTGTGTTTGAATGAATTCCAAAGTTCTAAGTTGGAATTTATTTTTATTTTTAGTCTTGCTTTATCAAAATGCTTGTCTCCAGCTAGCTCGTGGTTGCTCAATCTGCATTCGAAGCCTCTTATTAGCTTGATACTATCAAATTTATTTAATGATTCTTTGTTTGCATATCAAAGACAAAAGACTAGGCTTGCTCGCAAAGATAGATCGGATCTTGAATCTTGTGTTAATTCTTTGATCTGGGTGCTCTCAGCGCCGTGTAAAACAACAAACCACAGCATTTTCATTAAGATACGCAAGTGATACCATTTCCTGAGAAAATAAGATTTTATTGCCCGGTCTTCTGCGGGGGTGAGCGAACATGAGGCCCGTTCTGTAGTGCACAAAAAGGTCGGAGACTCGACAAGGCTGTTTATGAAAGAGCACATTCACCACTTGAGAAAACAAGCAGGGGAGCAGAGCTACCTCTGTGTGCAACCCCACGGGGACAGAGGGGACACGGGGCAGTGACCACCCAGGGCAGCGCCTTGCAGGGAGCTGGGGAGGGGCACAGGCAAAAGGGAGGGGGACGGAAGCATTTCCAACCCCATGGGTCATATAAAATATCAGTTATACCTGTTAAACTGCCCCAAATCTGGTTTGCTGCAGCAGAGTGTTAAACCTGCTAAACTGCCCCAAATCTGGTTTGGTGCAGTACAGTGTTTGTTAAACCTGCTAAACTGCCCCAAATCTGGTTTGGTGCAGTACAGTGTTTGTTAAACCTGCTAAACTGCCCCAAATCTGGTTTGTTGCAATACAGTGTTTGTTAAACTTGCTAAACTGCCCCGAATCTGGTTTGGTGCAGTACAGTGTTTGTTAAACCTGCTAAACTGCCCCAAATCTGGTTTGTTGCAATACAGTGTTTGTTAAACTTGCTAAACTGCCCCGAATCTGGTTTGGTGCAGTACAGTGTTTGTTAAACCTGCTAAACTGCCCCAAATCTGGTTTGTTGCAATACAGTGTTTGTTAAACTTGCTAAACTGCCCCGAATCTGGTTTGGTGCAGTACAGTGTTTGTTAAACCTGCTAAACTGCCCCAAATCTGGTTTGTTGCAATACAGTGTTTGTTAAACTTGCTAAACTGCCCCGAATCTGGTTTGGTGCAGTACAGTGTTTGTTAAACCTGCTAAACTGCCCCAAATCTGGTTTGTTGCAATACAGTGTTTGTTAAACTTGCTAAACTGCCCCGAATCTGGTTTGGTGCAGTACAGTGTTAAACTGGCTAAACTTCCCCAAATCTGGTTTGGTGCAGTACAGTGTTAAACTGGTTAAACTGCCCCGAATCTGGTTTGGTGCAGTACAGTGTTTGTTAAACCTGCTAAACTGCCCCAAATCTGGTTTGTTGCAATACAGTGTTTGTTAAACCTGCTAAACTGCCCCAAATCTGGTTTGGTGCAGTACAGTGTTTGTTAAACTTGCTAAACTGCCCCAAATTTGGTTTGGTGCACTACAGTGTTAAACTGGCTAAACTGCCCCGAATCTGGTTTGGCGCAGTAGACTGTTAAGAATTAGGGTTTATAAATCCTCTTGCTTTGGTCCTCCTGATGAGGAGATCTGCACAAAGGGGGAAAGGAAGGAGTAGCAGCAATGCATGGGTGCAACCCAAGTCGTGCCTCACAGCACAGAGCTTGTAGACAAGACTTTCCCCCTCTCCCTAAGAGAGGACTTTAGCAGGTATTGGATTTTCCCAACCATTAGCCTAACCATGCACAACCATTCATAACCCTGCTCCGAGGGAGAAGTCTATAAATGCTTTCAGCATCTGAAGAAAGGCCTGTGATTACCCCAGAGCTGCTGTAATTCCTTCTGCAATATTTGTACCGCTGGCAGGAGCCACAAATCCTCGATCTGTGCTGTGAGGCCCAAAACTGGTGATTGATTGATGGTGATCAGCAGCACAACACAGAGGAAGGAAACCTTCAATTGCCATCATCCTGTGCCCCCCTGAGAGAGCAACGGGGCGGGACGGGCCAGGAGGAGCTTTTGAGAAGGATTTCTTTGAAGTTTTCTGTGAATGGCTGCTGACAAAGGGCAGGATGTGCCCGTCAGCTGTGGGCCGCGGGGTGGGATGGCAGGCTGGGAGGAAGGCCGTGTCTGGCAGCAAAGACTGAGTGGTTCCTTGCTGGAGCTTGAAAATCCCATGTAAATGTGATTACATTTTATTTCGCTGCAGTAATGGCTGTGGCTGGAGCCTGGAGGAGCAATAAAGCCCCTGTCACTTGGGAGCTGGGCAGGGATGGAGCTGCTCTGATGCATTTGCCTAATGGCAGCAAATGGGGTGGTGGCCTTCCCTGGCAGCTGCCAGAGGACTGGAATTCCCTTCACTTCCCTCAGCCTTTGGGGCTGTTTCTGATGCCTTTGGGGATGGAGGATCCTCCACAGGAATAGGGCAAAGACTGCATCCACAGCCCAGGCTCCTTGCCCAGACCTTGGCGAGCCATTAAGGAGCTTTTGTCCTTGAAGGATGGGAAATGCCAGCAGTGGATGTGGATGTTGAAGCCCTGACTTATAAGAGCCAGATTCATAATTGTTTTGGGTTTTTAAATTTTTTGTTTGTTTGTTTGTTTTTCTCCTTAGTCTGAAGTTCACAATCAGTTCTCTAGCTAGGCCGTGCCTCAGCAAAAACTCTCATTCCAAAATCTTCAAAAAAGGAAGTTAGGTTCAAATTTTGGGACTAACCTGAAATTTCTCTAGATATGCTGCAATTCTCTTCCATTTTTGTCAGACTCTCGAGTTCTGCTTTTCCAAAAAGCCTATTTTTGACATAAAGCTGGTATTTCATGAGCTTAAAGTGCATTTGGCAAGCCTAAGGATGCTGCATTCATTGTTATTTCAGAGCCAGCAGAGGAGAGGAGGTGTGTGCATTAACAAGGGAGTGGGACTGTTTGCCATTTGGGGCTTGCTTAAACTAATCAATATCATGGGATTATGAGCAAGATTTGCCCAAGGCTGAGGATTTCATTGGAACACTTGCAAATGATATTAAAGTGAGACCTCCAACAATGGTCTCGATGTAATTTAACCTTTCTTAACTAAGGAGCTGTGATACATTTCATCCCAGAAATCCCCTGGATGCCAAGGAGCTGATTTCTGCAGCCTGGAGAGGAGATCAAGTCCCTGACATACACCAGCATGGCTCTGGTCACATAAACTGGGAGTTCTCATCTGCTCTGCTCTGCTGATGTGATTTTTCTTGCAAATGTCTCTGGGTACAGTAAATCCAGCCCTTCATTTTCTTTAACACCAGTCAGCTTGGACAGGCATGAAAGCATTCCTGTGCTTCACTGAGCAAACTGCAGCAAAGATGTGTCTGCAACAGGTGGTTGTGGTCTGGTTTTACTGTTGGGATGTGGCTTCTGCTGGGAAGGTGTGCAAGGTGCTGATGAGAAAGGGAGGGAAGAAAGGGAGCCATGGAAAAGCAGGAGAAGGTTACTTGCATCTCCATCATCTTGGGCCAGCTTTACTTTCCATCACTCTTGTAAAGTGCTCATAGCAAAATTAAGGAAATTGTATCTTGGCTAATCAAAGAAAAGGAAAGGGGGGTGTGCAGGCTGAGCGACCTCCCACCAGGATTGTGTAGGAGGCTCATGTCAGATGGGAGCCAAGTTCAGTATTTTCAGTATTTGGGGTTTTTTTTGTTTTATTGTGTTCTGGGGTGTTTCTTTTCCTTTTTGTTGCTGCTGTTGTTGTTTTGTCTTTTCTTTTTAACCATCCCCAGAGGAGGAAGGGGAGGTCTGACAAGTCATTTGAAGGCTCCCTGAGAGCTCTGCAGGAGCAGCTCCAGCAGAGCAGGTGCAGCCTCAGCTGCAGGTGTTGGGGAGGAACCTCCCCCCGCAGATGGCAGCTGATTGTTCCCTTCCCTCTGTGCTCCTGATCTCACCTGATGCAGCTGGAGAAGCTGATGTCACCTGGCAGTGACAATCACCTGTGTCACTCAGGGGTGGCTGAGCATTGGTGCTGTACAGCAGCAGAGAGCTGGGAGCAGCTTCTAAGATAAATTCTTGTCCCAGAAATTTGTGTGTCATTTCCCCCCCTCATATTTTAAAATATAATTCCTTTGGGAACAATTCCATACCCACAGAAAGGAGGCTGGCTCCTAGTTTAAAGCAGAGGTTGCCCCTAGTAATCCTTTCTGAGATTTGAAGTGTTTTGAGAATACTAAAGACATAAGATTTGTCTTTTTAAAGAAGGAATCTCTTCTCCTGTTGCCATTTTGCCCTGAAATCCTTCTAAAATGATTGAAATGCCTCTTTCAGAGTGCTATTTCATCTTTGCTTCTCTTTTGTGTCTCCTCCTTTTTTATGGAAGCAGCTTTGCTTTCTCAATAAACAAGAGCTACATTTTTTCTTGATTTCATCAGGCTGCCAGCATGAGCTGCTGAGCTCTGATTTGCTGCAGACTCCACCAGAAACAGTAATCAAGTCAAAGGGATGAGGTGTAGATCTAATGGTAATGTGGGCACAGGCATCTGGGATGAGATTTATTATCAAATATTAAAAAAAAAAATTGTTGAAATATGGTAAACTATCTGGGATTAAAGTGAAATGACAGGAAGGATTTTTGACAAATACAGATTTTTTTATCTGTGTCTCCCTGAATCCAGCTCTATTTGCTGACAGCAATGTACCTTCGAGCTCAGAAGTAAGGCCAATCTGAAAGCCACTAGAATAACTCCTGGCTTTGTAACAATCATCCCTGGAAGTGTTCAAGGCCAGGATGAAGGGGTTTGGAGCAACCTGGGATAGTGGAAGGTGTCCTTGCCTGTGGCAGAGGTTGCAATGGGATGAGATTTAAGCTTCATTCCAAACCAGATCATTTTAGGGTTCCATGAACTACTGTCAGGACTGAGCCCTGATGCTCAGGTGCAGATGAACTCCAGTACCTTTACCTGGAACTTACCTGTGGTTCATCCCCATTTGGAACCTAAAACACTGGAGGAATGTGGGAAAAATTTAGGCCACCAGAATTTAAGGTGTTTTTTTTTTCCCCCCTGCATTTCTCTCTGCTCTAAGGAGGCAGCAAAATCCAGCACACTGAATCACTCACTCTTCAGTCTACCTTATTGCCCAAGTGGGAATTTTTAGCAGCACAGAGCAGAAATTGTCCTCTAGAAACCAGGGAGCACCTAAGAGCTCTTTCCACATGAGATGTCCTGGCTGAGGACTTTGGCCAGGATCTGTTGGGTCACCCATAAACATGGGCTGTGATTTCTCTTTGAATTACCTCATGAATTTTACAAGGTCGAAAAGCACCAACCCCACAATTTTTTATAGTACCTAACAGATTTCTCCCCCCTTCCTTTCTAACACTGATATGTCACATCAGCTTGTCTGTTGGCAACCCTTCCCAGGTACAGAGCCAGATCAGCAGAACTCCATTTATTTCAGTGGAAGGATGCCAGGGGATGCAGCGAGGCCCTGGCTCTCTCATCTGAGCTGTAGCTGTCATGCTTAGCTCAGCTTATTGGCCATTTCTGCCTGAAGATTTTGTGAGAATCAGTTTTCTCACATGATTCGGGTATTTCTTGTTCCAGGATGGTCTGGAAATACCCCACAGCAGATGTTCTGGTGGCTCAAATTACACTTGCATTCCAAGTCTGGCCTGACCTTGAAAGAGCCAAACATAAAATGATAAAATCACTGAATGGTTTGGGATGGGGGGGACCTTAAAGACCATCTCATTCCACCCCCTGCCACGGGCAGGGACACCTTCCACTAGACCAGGTTGCTCAGAGCTTCATCCAACACTGAGCACTTCCAGGGACAGGGCATCTACCACCTCTGTGGATAACATCAGTGGGGTTGACCATCAGTTTTAACAGCAGCAAAAGCCACTCAAATGTTTCTCTGTCCTTGTTTCCCATCTCTTTCATGTGATACTAACTCCTGAACCCTGCTGCTCTGGTTTATATCCCACTCCCACCATGGATGCTGGTCCCGAGTTAGCAGAGCTGCCCTGTCCTTTTTTCCCCTCCACTTCACATAATTTCCTGTGCTTAGTGATATCCCACATGGAAATCCTTGTTAGCCTTGCTAATTGCTGTTGTACTATTTAAAATCAGTTTATCCTTTTTTTTTTTTTGGCCAGCCAGGACAGGCATTTATCCTTGGAGCTGCCTAATTTCCATCACGTGGGTTTATGGGATTGCAGTGCAAGGTTCTGCCTGGCTGGGCTTGCTGGTGCTCAAAGTTCTGTAATCACAAGTGAAAAACCAGCACTGTTTGATCCTGGATTTTTAATGCGTGTTCCATAAAACACACGAGGAGTGTTCCAAGCAAGGGCTCCTCAGAACAGTCATCATTTGGGATTTGGAAAGTGGTGCTGGCTGTGGGAAGAGTTCCCTTGTGCAGATGTAATGTAAAGCACGTGTACATTGGGGTCTGCTCATGTTTAACAATATGTTTGCCAATAATGAAAAACACACGTCCAACACACAGTCATGGTTAACTGCTAAAGCTGCAAGGCCTCATTTGTTCTCTATGCACCATTGCCATTTTATAAGATTTAAAGCTTTTTCTTCTTCTTCTATTTTGTTTTAACCTGTACTAACAGAAAGCTCAGCTATTCCCAGAAAAAAATCTGTTGTTTTAATGCTCAGGTATCTCACAGTACTTATGGATCAACTTTCCAGGGTTTTATAGGGGTTGTTATCACTCCCCTGTACAACATTTGTAGCATGTAAATGGGACAGACAATGTGGTATGACAATATGGTGATAAAATATTTACTTTTAATGTAGCGTGTTTACTATTAGATATCAAAACATTTTATTTTTTTAAAAAAGCAACAAACCTTTACTTTCCATATAGAGAAACAAGCCAGAAAGTTTAAATTATTTATGCCAAATCCATTACCAGCTCAGCGGCAGAATCAGAAAACTGATGCTAGTTTTATGATGTTTGCTGAGCCTGTGCAGTGCTCAGAATATTTCAGTTAATGAAACATAAACCAATAAATAATAAACCATTAGCAAGTCCTAGGCCTGCCCTGGGATTTCAGTGGGAAGAGACTCAGGCTGTTACTGTGAATTGTAGCAGCTGCTTCAGCAACATTGCTGTCCTTGGATACCTGGATGCAGTTTGGTGCCCCATCCTTGTCAGTGAAGCACAGTTTATTTAATCCATGAAATGCCATTTGCAAATAATCCCTTGAACAGTTTTGCTCCTAAATTATTTCATTTTTCTACATTTTTGATGAATGTGTTTATAACTGTTCTCCAGATCTTCAGGTAATCTTGTGGGTGATCAAATAAATGATTGAAATCACCTTTTTTTAACACCCTGTCATGTTGTTCTGCTGAATCTAATCCAGATCACTCCACTTCTTTTGTATTTGGATTGTAGAATCATGGAATGGTTTGGGTTAGAAGGGAATTTAAAGATCATCCAGTTCCAACCCCCTGCCATTGCCAGGGACAAGCCCTGTCCAACCTGGCCTTGGACACCTCCAGGGATCCAGGGGCAGCCACAGCTGCTCTGGGCATCCTGTGCCAGGGCCTGCCCACCCTCCCAGGGAACAATTCCTGCCCAAGATCCCATCTCACCCTACCCTTTGTCAGTTTGAATCCATTCTCCCTTGTCCTGTCACTCCAGGCCCTTCTCCAAAGTCTCTCTCAATCTTGTCAGTTCCAGGAAGCCCTTGATTTTATCAGTCTGAAGCCAGGGTGACAAATCCTTCTCCAGGCTGAACAATCCCAATTCTCCCAGCCTTTCCTCATGAGACTGGTTCTCCATCCCTCTGATCAACCTGGTGGCCTCCCCTGGACATGTTCCCTGTCTCTTCCATCCCAGGTTTGGGGTGGGTGGTGGAGCAGTGCCCACCTGGGTGATCCTTCCCTGGGCACTGGGGATGCCCCCAGAGCCATGCTGGGGCTGTGCCAGCAGGAAGGGCAGCAAAGCCAGGCCTGCTCCCACTTACATTCGCCAGCATCATCCCTCTACTCCAGCTTTTATGGACCAAGAAATGCTGTGATCAGCCTTCCCTTGCAGCCTGGCAGTGAGTGAGTAGCAGATTGAATCTTTACATCTGCTCCGGAAAGCACATTATCCCATGCTCCAGCAGCAGAGCAAATGCATCCACGGCATGCAGGAGCTGTGCCTGAGAGGACGTGTGCTCCAAGAAATGTGTCTGTGCCTCAGTTAAAAGGCATGTTTTCCATTCCTGTCATCCTGAGGTTTTCTTTACATTGTATGCAGCAGCTCTTAGCTCATAATTGCAGGTCAGCAGTTATTTAAGGCAGTGCAGCCTGTTTCTTTTTGCCTAAAATAACTTCAAAACGTGCATTTATCCCCTCAAAATGGGTGGGATTGTGTTACAAGTGTAGCTCTGAATAACTCCACTGAAACACAGATGAGAGCCATGCAGAGCCACTGTAATCGAAGAATAAACTCTCTGTAACCTTCCCAGAGCCACCTTCCTTGGAAGCTGCTGGGAAAGGTCAAGCCTGCTCTTTGCCCAGAACCTCCCTAAAAACCAGGAGAAGATGGTTTGTGGCAGCTTCCTGCAAGTGCAGTTGTGAAAGGGCAGCAAATTCCCAATCTTGGTCACTGCTCTTGCAACAAAACATTTGCCTCCACCCCACCCAGGACTGATTTTATTTTCTTAGTAAAAAAACCATTCCCTGGGTAATTCCAACCACATGTGAGGTTTTTCCATAACAATTTCTGCAAACATCCCTTGAAACACCCACAGTAATTTTCATTCCCGCTTCTGAATTGGGCCTTTACATCTCACAAAATGCCACTTCCATTTGCTTTAATGCTTGGAATTCAATTTATGGCTGGAGCATGGATCTCACATTTGCCTGCCTGGCCTGAAAATTCTGCCAGGCTTTTTCCTTGGGCTGCCCTTCAGAGAGCACCATGGGAGGGAAGGGGGGAGAAGCAGCTTTTCCATGCTGCTCTCCTGCTCTTCCCAATTTCCCAGGACTCCCCACCGCAACCCTGTGGCATCCTTATCTTCCACAAATCCACAAAAAATGTTGCTTTATGGGCCTTGATGTCTTCCAACAGAGAATGAAGTGCAAAGGCTAGGAAAATTAGCTGGGATGGAAGGGAGAAATCCATGAGAGCAGGATGAGTGTGGGCTGGGAGAATGTCTCATGAAGCTGAGGCAGTTCTGTGCCTTGGCTGGACCTTGCTGAGCTTCAGGGACAATTTCATTGCCTTTCATTAGCTGGGTCAGGGATTTCTGGACAAGGGCCTGGAGTGACAGGACAAGGGGCAATGGCTTCAAACTGCCAGAGGAGAAGGTTAGGTGGGATTTTGGGAAGGAACTCCTCCCTGTGAGGGTGGGCAGGCCCTGGCACAGGGTGCCCAGAGCAGCTGTGGCTGCCCCTGGATCCCAAGGCCAGGCTGGACAGAGCTTGGAGCAGCCTGGGATAGTGGAAGGTGTCAATGGCAGGGGGTGGAACAAGATCTTTGAGTCCCTTCCAACTCAAACCATCCTGTGATTCTGTGATTCGGGCTTCCCAAGCAGAGATTTTCCAGCAGCTCTGCTCTCCTGGCTCACCAGCAAATCCCAAAGGCAAATGTCAGAGTTGCCTTTCCCCTTTAGGATTTCACACCTTGCTGCAGAAAGGACAAATTGGCCATTTCATGCCGTGCTGCACTACAGAGGCTGCTCAGCTGAGCATCCAGGTGTGCTGGCACGGTCTGGAATGCACCTCTGCTGTGCTCTGCATGTCCTGGGCGTGCTCAGCTCTGGGACCGCGAGATGGAGGAGCCCAAGGAACGGAAAAATCCCTGGGAGAGCTGCAGGGCACAGATTTAAAGAGAAACACCAACAAATGACTTCTACCTTAGTGCTGGGCAATCACTTGAAGCTGATTTTAAAATCTTTCTAATAGAAGGTTGTTTTTTGTTTCCCTCTAATTAACATTTTACACTTCTCTTTGGTATGGTCATAGATGGAAAGGAAACTTTGGGTAATATTTTTGTTTCTTCTGTTGCAAAGGATGGCATTAAAAGAAAAAATTGCTTTCTCTTCTTAATGCATTTATGGCATGTAATACAAAATTTGGAAGGGAAAAAGGCAAAAATCAATTGTAAAACATTTTGAAATGATCTTTATAATTCTGGAGGGCTAAATAGGCTGGGACTCACCGGATGTTTCTTTTCTTAGGCAGCAGAAAAGGACCGGAAAAGAAAACCAAACTCTTCAAAACTTTATTTTCATAACAGGGTAGTCTGACTACCATAAGAACCATCTGCTAAAACCAGGCTTTTTTTCTTTCTTTCTTTCTTTTTTTTTTCTTTTTCTTTTTTTTTTCTTTTCTTTCTTTTTTTCTTTTTTCTTTTTTCTTTCTTTTTTTTTTTTTTTTCTTTTTTGGACAGAAACTAATGTGACATTGCATCTGGTTTTAACAATGTACAGTTTTAAAAATATTTTTTGTCCTCAACAAAAGGAGAGTTATGACTCAAGACGACATGTTCCCACAAAACCCAAAGGCTGGACCTTGCTAAAACACAACTCTTTTGGTTTTAAATCACCTCCTTGATGAGGATATAGCATTCTATTGGGCAATATTTCACCAGAGCTGACCTTGTAGGTGATGTGGTCAGAGGGAAAAGATGTAGTGAGGCAGGGGAGGTGGCAGGGTATTGTTATCCCTGAGAGTTTTCACATGAATAGTCCCAGTGAACAATTAAAAAATTGGATTTGCAAGAGTGAGGATAAATCAGCCCCTCCTCTGTTCACATTTTCCTCCTATAAACTGTGAAGTGCTGGAGTGGTCTGTTTGCCCCCTTCCTTCCTGCACTGCAGCTGTCACAGGGCTGCTCTTGGCTAAGAACACCCCAGATTGGGACCATTTTATACTTTTAAGTAATTGAAGGAGTCTGCCCAGCCAGGTAATCAATGAGCTATGTAAATGCCAATACTAAAATGAAATGGTTAATTGAATTTAATTGGCCTGGGCTGCTGCTTCTGCATTCTCCCAGTGCGCTGCCATAGGACAGACAACCCTTTCAGGAACAAAGAGGGTCTTTGCATCCAGTGGAATAGCATGAAACCCATTAAAATCCCTGGGAGTCTTTCCATGCTATTTAACAGGTTTGGCTCATCCCATTTATGAGCTCTAGGGGAGAGTGTTGCTCTTGGCCCTTTCTGCAGAGGCCCCTCTCAGGGGTCAGCATCTCGTCCTGCATGTCTGGCTTGGGGGGATGTACCCTTGGAAAGAATTACAGGGCAGGCAAGTGGCCAGAACACTTTTTCTCAGGTGATTTTATACCTCCTGAGAGGCATGTGCTGGGCAGCTGTGATTTATTGCAAAAGGAGTTGGCACCACACATAAAACACCCAATGTTGTGCTAAAACAATTCTCACAACTGGTCTCTCTGAGGCAGTGCTCCTGTTTGCTGCCAGCTCGGGGTAATTCCGATGACAAATTAGTGTGAATTTGTACATGCTGAAATCTCCCCTCGCCCCAGCACGGCCTGGGAACAGCTCTGCAGTACTGAAGTGGCCTGAAAGCAGGACCAGCACTGTCAGAAGTGATTTGTCACAAATCATTGGAGATCTAGAGGTGAAGGAGACCTGCAGCTGTGAGGCCTCATCTTCAGGATCCTCAGCCTCTGATGCTTGTGGCAGCACTTCCCAAGGGACACTTGGCATTATCCAAAGGCTGCCCCTGGAGCTGGTGTCCCTGGGGACAGAGGTGGCCCTGATCCTGCTGGGGTGACACTGGAGGGTCACAGCTGCAGGGACTCTGGCATTAGTGCCTCTACTTCCCTCGAGCCTTGTTGTGCACAGCCTTCAAAAGTTTTTGTTCTCTTTGGACTTCAAATTTTTGGTAGTGGAGCTCTCCATCTGTCCAAAAGTAATGGCAGTGTGATCTTTCCCTCCCCTTGCCTCCTCTGGAGCATCTTTGATGTGTTTGGGCAGGAAAACATGGAGTTGGAAGAGCAGCAAGGCCTGTCCTGGCAGTTCTTGTGCTTTCATGTCCTCAGCTGCTTTTTGTGGGCTCTCTGGCCCTCCCACACAGCCCCTGCTCTGTTCCCAGTCCCTTTGACAATCCACACCCCCTGCTCACTCCCATCTTTGCTCCGTGTCACTTTTCCTTCCTCACCCTTGCCATTCTCACTGGATATCCATGCCCAAATCCTTCTCTCCCCAGCAGCCAGGCTTTTAGGGATTTACTGCTTTGCGCATCATTTTCCTTCTCTTCAAATCTGACATTTTAAAATAGCCATTGCATCAGCCTTTTGGCCAAAAAAACCTATGATGACCTGGAGCTTTAAGGTCCACATGGACACGTTCAGCCCTAGATTTTGGTGATTCTCCAGTCTAGCAGTGCTGAAGCTTTTCTTTTCTCTGAGGGTGTGAGGCCCAGGGAAGCTGCGGCTGCCCCTGGATCCCTGGAAGTGTCCAAGGCCAGGTTGGACAGGGCTTGGAGCAATCTGGGATAGTGGAAGGTGTCCCTTGCCCATGGCAGGGTTGGCACTTTGAGTCCCCTCCAACCCAAACCATTCCAGGATTCTTGAATTTTAAGGCTTTGCTGTGGTTGACTATAAAGATAGGAGCACCCTGCCAGCTTCACCCTGAGGGACGGAGCGTGCTGGGGGAGAATTAGGAGGTGGATTTTGGGGGTTAACTAGCTAGAATGTTTGTCTTTGGCTTGCTCAGGCTTCAAGGTGAGGGTAACTGAGCCCATCTGCAGGTTTCTCACAGCCCCAGACTGTCTGTGCTGTGCACAAAATCTCCCAGCAGCACAGAGCAATTCACAGCACGTCTTCAGCTCCCTTCCAGGAGCTCTGCATATTCTAAAATTCTCTGAGAAGCCACCTCCATCCCTGCAGCTGCTCTTGTCAGCTCCTTCCAATTTATTTTCAGGCTCTACCACTGCAGGTTGTACCTGCTGGCTCCCCTTCCAGTGGGGCTGAGCTCTAATTGTTCCAGTTCTTTCTGAGTCTCTCAAAAGGCTGAGCCACCACTTCTGCAGCCTGAAGCTCCCCATGGCCATCAGGTATGCAAAATGCATTTCCTCCTGCCAGAGGCTTGGAAATTCCTGTGCACCTGCTAGGATCTGGCTCTGGTGCACCTTTCACTGTGTTTCATGTAAGATCAGAGCTTTTCTACCCTGTGATATTATTCTGCCTGAATTAGGAAGCTTAGTTCTCAGCTTTTTGTTATACAAAATTGAAGTTGGTGACATTTCATGCTTTGAAAAGCTGCTCTGAAGAAGCTAAGATATTATTAGGTGTTACTTGAAAAGCATTTAAACTGTCTCAGCTCCATTTTTCCCCCAGACTGTTGGGATGAGAACATCTGGCATCAGTGTTTTCTCCAATCTGGAATACCCAAGGTCCTGCCTGCAGGACAGATGACCAGTGGTGGACAGAGTCCTCTCCAGGCTTTCTTTTCTGTGAGAATCAAACTGAGAATTAATCATATTTTTAAACCTCTCTCTACCTCCTTTTTCCAGTCCCCTAAACCTAACGATCTTCAAAGGTGCAATTTTAACTTTAACTTAATGTCTTAGGCCACAGAACCCTTTGGTAGCATTTTTTTCCAATATAATATTTCTGCTTTAGTGGCCTTTCTGGTTGATTTTTAACACTATTTTCTGGTATGACACTTGCCTGAGTACCAGTTTATGGCACACCTGAGTTGAATTGTTCTTTAGTGAAGGATTTCATTCCTCTCTACAGGATTTTGTGAAGGGGCTCTCAGTGTACATTTCCCTTCTCTGCCAGTCTGAATGGCCTTTGCTGGATTCTCATTCACTTCTGCTCAACTGGCTGCAAACACTTGGGAAAATTGTTGCATTTCTTTCAGTACTTGCAGTCCTTTCCCTCAAAATGAGCCATCATGAAGCCTCCGAGGTCCATGTTTACTGTTCAGCAAAGAAGGGAGGAAAGTTTCCATGTTAAGCAACTTCTTGGCCGCACCAGGCATCTTGCACCTATTTTCCATTGTGAAAATGTTTCCACCTATTTTTCACAGTGAAACGTGAGGGAAGCTAAAGGATGGGAAACCCCTCTTAGTAACTATTTCAAATGCCTTGTGCCTGGAAAAATGACTGACTTGCTCACTTCTTGCCAGGTTTCTTTCATCAGAAGAAGAGCACAAATGACATGAAAGCACAGCTTCTGTTTGCTGCAGGGTTTTATTTTCATCAGCATTTTATGCGAAGCGCTGTAGCCTTGGCCAGCCCTCTCCTCAACACTGACTCTGGTTTTCAACAGGATAAATCCTTCTGCCCACGGCCTCTGGGGTGAATTAAAAGCCATCTCCTCGGGGTTTGGTTGAGTCTGGCTGAATTCTGCTGGCCTGGTCTCTTCCTGAACTAGGGAATGGCTCCGTGTTTTAAGAAAGAGCAATAAAGTGTCAGGCTCAATAAAGTGTCAGTAGGCTGACAAACGCTGCCCTGTGTGTTCAAACAGCCCCAAGTCACACATCCTGGTGGGTCTCAAACCAGGCAGTCCAAATTTTCTGCCTAAATTGCTGCTTGTGGCTACAATACCAGGACAAGCTGCCTGGGCATCTCTGTTATCTTCCCCACTGTCTGGGTCTTGCAACCAATTTTCTCTTTTCTCTTGTGTTCCATTTTGCATCTTGCACAGAAAGGTCTCTGTACGTTTCATTTAAGCTGGAATTTACCATTCATTTCCCTGCTGAAATTAATTGAACTGTTTTCCTGGAAAGTCTGTAGCATGCAGAAGCTCTTGCCCTGTAACACATCACAGATTTCCATGTGCTTTGTTTGAAAAATTTTTCCTAAAAAACCATGCAAATAATTGAAGATAGCTGGGGCTGCAGCTCCAGGTTGTGATGAATTTAAGACTGAAATGCCCATCTCCACTTGTGGCTCCTGTTTGCAATTTGTATTTTTTTTTTCTTATTTGTGATATGAAAGCAACATTCTTTTGCTGAGGGATGGATGCAGCTGGAGTTGGTGGCATTACTGGAGTGAAGGCAATACTCTCACCTTTTCTTGTTGATTCAAGCTGCAAGTCTTTTCCACTCTGAAGGATTACCACGAGTTTGGTTTTCCAGCCTTGCTAGGAAACGTCTTGTATCCTTTGAAAATAGGAACATTCGAGTTGCAATTGGCATGGACTGAGAAATCCCTTATTAATGAACCATCCTGTTTTTTCTGCTGTAACTTCCCTGCCCTCAGAGTGGGAGCAGGAGGTGACACTTGTGGACATCAGGCAGGGTGGGAGCTCAGCCCGGCTCCTCTAATAGATCAGCTCTAAATCAAAATGTGGCCACAAGTGATGTGACCATCATGCCTGGTTGGGACAAAACTGGGAGTCAGGAGCTTCAACTGGTTTGTTTATTTATAGGAAGAATTGCTGTAAATCTGCTTTGGTGGGTTTGGTTTTTTTTAAATAAAAAATAAAGACACATTTGTTCCAGTAAGAAACACTTCATGCAGCTGAGCTGTGAATAAAAGTAAAAAGGAATAGTGGAATTCGGTGCATGACGTTATTTATAAAAATGGCCTTCACATTTCTGTGGTTTCTTCAACCTGGAAAAGCAAATTTGCCCAAGTTTTCGTTTCCTAAGAGGAGATAAGAACCCCACTCCCTGGAAAAAGCTCAGTGAAAGGCTCAGCCTTGATGTGTGCTGGCTTATAAAGCACTGCTATATGTAAACCACAGAAATGGAATGTAATTGCAAACTCCTGCTCCATCCTCTATATACAGTGCCTAGACAGTCTGGTCAGCTCTGCCCAAAGCAGGGATTTGTTCTGAGGGAGCCAAAGCTGTCTGGGTGTCTGGTCACCTCTCTGTGCCCCTTCCCTGCCTCCTCCCTGTGCTGCCCCTGCCTCCTTCCTCATCCTTCCCCCACGCTTGGGGAAGAGCTGGTGTCTTCAAAATAAATGAGAGCTGAGTGCAGGGAGGATGATTTACTCACTTGGAAATACTCAGCAGCATTTTTTCTCAGTCTGTCAGAAATCCTGCTGTAAACTGTAAATTGTGGGATGTCAGGGTGGCAGCCCTGGCTCTGCAGAGGGTGTCAAAGAACCCACCCTACACCTTCCTTCCTCCCCCCACCAACACACACTCCTGTTTTTCACATTTCTCCACTCTGCATCTGAGTCCTCCTCACCCCATTCAATAGATGATAGTAGGTGGTACAATCCTTTTTTCGGCCTGGAATTGCCCCAGATGGGATCAATTGCTTGTTGTTGCTCCAGCCCTCAGAGCTGGTGTTAGGAAAGGAGCTGTTGTCTGCTCAGCCCTCCTGTGTCCCCTCCAGTCACCTCCTCTGCCCTGAGATCCCAATCCTTCCCTCGCTCTTCCTGAGCATTTGGAAGGCAAGTTGTGGTGCACTGCCACCAGCACTGGCCTCAGGGCCTGAAGCCCTCTCACAGAATCACTTAGGTTGGAAAAACTCTCTGAGATCATTGAGCCCAGCTGTTCCCCCAGCACTGCCAAGGCCACCATGTCCCAAGTGCCACATCCACATGGCTTTGGAACACTTCCAGGGATGGTGATGGGCAGCCAGTGTTTAATATTCATGCATCACATTGTCCCTCCCATCCAGTGCCATTTGCTTGGGTCTGTCTGCATTGCTTGTCATGCAATTATTTGGCTCCTGGTTATCAACAGATAAGCTATTTTTTTAAAATTATTTTTTGGTGTGGTTTCCTTTTTTATATTTTTTTGCAGGGGGGTTTGTTATTTTTTTGGGGGGGGGAGGGTTTGTTTTGTTTTGTTTGGCCAAGCACAGATTTAACTTTGCTTTTTTTGCCTTTGCTCTCAGCTGTCTGAAGCAGTGATTTGGATGAGCCATGACCTCTGGAGGATTGTGGTCTTCACAAGGAGGTGCCTTGCACCAGCTCAGCTCCAGCCTGTGGCAGTGCCAGACAGGCCAGGGGACAGGGCCACCACTGACCCATTCCTGTGTTAAACCACATCCTCAGGGCTGTGTTTGTTTAACCGTGCAAACAGCACCTTGAGCTAAATGTTGGGTACTCTAGGAATGTCTCACTCCCTGCAGGGGCAGGATTTGGGCATCCTGCAGGGACAGCACCCAGGGTGGATGGGCAGGGTTCAAAACCAACCCCAAAATGGTTTCTGGAGGAGGTTGTGCCCCAATCCCACCGGGTTTGCGTCTTCTGGGATTTCTGCAGCAAAACCCTGTGCTCTCTCCAACCCCAGCTCCTGATCCTGCTGGATCTCCCAGGGCTGGGAGCTCCTGCAGCTCCACAGCCTTGGACAGAGTTCCTGCAGGCCACAGGAAAATACCCAGCTTTTAGCTGTTGATGGCTTGAATTGGATTTAAACTCTAAATAAAAGACCCTCCAGTCCATTACCAGCCCTCTGCAGTTCAGGCCTGCCACACTCACTGCATTTCCAAGGTAGCTATTGAAATGAAGTCTGTATTTTGTAGACATATACACTTACATTTTCACCTCAGCCATTTAGGATCACATGAGCCTTTAAAAGCTTTCCCAGGCTTCGATTGCCTGAGCTGATTATGCACAAATCTGATTTGGGTGCTGCTCCCATTCCTGTTATCATCCTATCCTATTTCAGCCACCCCTTCCATCTCTGTTGTAGTTATGGAATCCAGATTTAAGGGGATTTGCCAGAATGTCCATGAAAACCTGTCTTGCTGAATCTGATTCCAATAATAATTAATCTTTCCAGCAAAGCTTCTTTTGCAAAAGTTGTGCTCTCACTTTGCCCAGCTACCAACATACATCCCAGTCACTTTATTCCTTTCCTGCTCTGCTTTATGTGTGTTTTTCTAAGGAATTTTTGTATTTTATAACACAAGAGCAAGCAGGGCTAGCTGTATTTCAGTAAAAGAGACAAACAGAAGTTAATTTACACTTGGCAAGCACAGAGATAAAGTGGGACTACAGAAATCAGGTACTGAATTTTAGGTTGTCAGGTAATGAACGTTTAATGGCAGAGGTTTTTTTAATGGAAGAAAAATTGCATATACTCCTCATATTCTCTGCTGAGGCTGTCAAAGTTTGGGGAAAAGTGCCACACAAGCACTTTTCCTCCTGAAGAACAAAAGAACTGCATAATCTTTCATTTCATTCTAACTTTTGTTTGAAGCTGCCATAATCCTCACCCCCTCCCACTCCCTTCAGGATTATTTCTGAGTGGCATTTTTCTCTTCCTTTGTTTTGCAGGAGTAGCTGGAGCATCACCTGTGCTCCTGTTTTTGGGGGGCTGCAGACAGGATGCATCAGCTGGTGCTGAGGTCCCAGACACGAGGGTGGGAGAGCTGCAGTCCTTCCCTACAGCACCACTGCACAAGGTTGTCTTCTAAAACCTGCACATAAAGGATGTAAACCTTTCCTTTTTGCTTTCTCTATAAGCCTAGGGAGATTTAAAAGTCATTGGGAAAATGCCCAAAAAAGAGATGAAGTGTTTAACAATGCTATTTTTGTCCTGGACTCTGTGAATTCCTCACGTCTTCCCCTCCTCCCCTCTCTTCTGATTTGCACCGTGGGATTAAGATTCTGATTCAAGTGCAGATTTTGAACCTGGGAGGTTGCTCCTTTCTTCTGCTGAGGTGCATCCCCCTCCCAGCCCAGCCGTGGCCTGACCTTGCATTCCTTGCAGCACCCAGGGAACGGGAGGGGCTGATGCTGGGGGTGCTGCTGCCACAAACTGGGATGGATTCTAAGGGGGAACCTGACCCCCAGCACCTTCAATTCCTCCTCTGCTAATTCTGCACTGGAGGAAACACTTGAGGAGAGGGGACAGTCCCTGTTTACAGGCACCTGAGGCAGGCCAGCCTCTCTGGCTCCCTTTGTCTCAGCACGTTTTTCCCTGTAGCCTCCTCACAGCCTTGCCATGGCTGATGGAGAAAGTTCTTTCCTTCACTCATCTCTTCTCATCTGGAACAATTTTTTAGCTTTCCTGCTTCACTGCTTCATACATTTCCAAATTACGCCTGTTTTCTCCCTTGTGCCCAATAATTCCCTCCCTTCCTCCGAGTATTAATTAAAAATATTAAAATTTAAAACCTGATTTGTGATAATCTTTCAAAATCAGTGAGGGCTTTTGGGATCCCCTGAGTGACCATGTGTTAGAGACAGAAAGAAATCTGCAGTTTGATGCTGAGAATTGTCCTGGCTGCTTTGCACCTGAGTGACTCCAGCCTGAGGCTCTCCTTAGGCTTTTGCTCTTTTTAGGTGAGAAGGAAATGCAATAATTCCTTCAGTCCATTCTTCAGCAGGATTCAGGGTGTATAAAATATTATAAATTAGCAGTACTTGTACTTCATATTCTGCTTAAAACTAATTTAAGATAGAATAAGACTTAAGTCTGCTGATTAAAGCTTCCTGAAATATGAGAAATTACAGAATTAGGAGAAAGGAAATGAGTCTCTGTGAATGCAGATGATCTAGGGTATACTTTATAAAATTTTTACATTACACTACTTTAACTGATGGATCTTCCAGCTTATTTAGAGTTAACTTTCTAGTCTGGCATTGTCACCACCTGAATAATTAGTTATTTGAGAGGGAAATAAAGAAATTTTTTTTCAGGGTAAAAGCATCATCCTTAAGTAATGCAGATACTTTTTGCCAGACATACTTCAAATGGCCTTAGGAGCTGAAACTTCCTCTTTGAATATTGTTTGGAAAATAATTAACTCTCAGAGATGCAAGCAGAGGTATAAAACATGGAAACCATGTTGTGAGCTGTAGTTTTAACAGGAGCTGCACAGTGTATCACCATTCCAGTCCATCTTTGCCCCAGAAAGTGTTTGCTCTTGATTTATCTTTGTTTGGATTTGGTTTTGCACTAGAAAACCCAAACAAAATGATTTCATGTTTGTGTAATATTTTAAAACTTACCTATCCAAAAGCCACAAAACCCAAATAACTCTTTCCCCTCTTTTTTTTTTTTTTTTTTTTTTTTTTTT
>VYXD01010084.1:562405-575983 GCA_013397195.1 Hylia prasina | reverse complement strand
TGTGTATTGTTTTTGTTCTGTTTTGCTGTTTTGTTTTGTTTTTTTTTTTTTTTTAAATGATGTGGTGAAGCACAAACTTACCAGAAGAAACACAGACAGCACATCCTCTGGAGAGTCATTTGCCACGATTTTATCCTAATTTAAAATGTTTTTTGGGGGTTGATTGGATAGAAACCACGGGACAGGTGACAGCAGCTGCACCCCGAGCTCCCAGAGGGATGGGAGAGGGTTTTTTTCACCCCATTAGGGAGTGCAGGGGGGTCCAGTGTCTGTCCTTGGCTGTCACAGCCTCAGAGCCCCTCCACACCCCACGCTGTGAGTCCTGATAGCCAGGGGTGATGCCTTCCCAGATTGCCTGAGCTTTTGATACCTTAACTTTTAGTTTTCATGTATTTCAGGCTCTGTGCTGCCCAGGGGTGCAGCTCTGAGCTCACAGTCAGTGTCACTCAGCTCTGCACAGAGCAGGGACACAAAACAAATCCTTTTCCTGCTGCACACCAAGGACAATGGTTACAAGTTTTCAGCCCAAAAGCACAAACAAGGGTGGCTGAAGAGAGAAAACAAGAAGGATGGGACTTCACAACCTGAAGCTGTAATTGGACAATTAAACCCCAATATGCAAATGAACCAAAACTTATCAAAGTGTGAGACCTCGTGACCATTTGTCCATTTTGTGACCATTTTGGGTCCACCTTGGGTGCAGCTCTGGCCAGGCTCTTGTCCTGCTCAAGGTGTATCCTAGAGGCCTTTCAATAAATACCTACTTTATTCTCTGGTTCAGTCCAGTCTCTGTTCCAGGTCAGCCTTCCCAAGGCATCACTTTGATCCCGTGCTTTTGTGACCTGGAGCTCAGGGGTGTGGGGAGAAATCCTGCCAAGCCTTCGGAGCTGACAGGACAGCCAAGGGGCTGCTCCTTTCATTTGCTGCGCAGATGCGATTGTTGAGCTTTGATTCCTCCGAAACCCGTTCTGTGCTGGAGGAGGAAGGGCAGAGCCTCCTTGAGAGGAGCTTTCTCCTGCATTTGAAGCGATATCTGATCGCCTGGGATCACGGCAGCTCGATAATCAGGATTTCCTCTATAGTTCGGGATCAAAGCCGCCGGTGCTCTCCTGCTGCTTTGCGCGGCGCTGGAAATGCAAAGCAGCCCTGAGCTTGGCGTGAAGCAGAGCTGTCAGCTCTGTGTCCGCTGCTCGGCATCCCTGGCCAGGGCACGGCAGGGAATCCAGCCCTGGGAGGGCTCCCGTTATCCCCAAAACCACGGGAAGGCGTTTCCCTGAGCTCAGCGCTGCTCGGAGACCCAGCCGCGCTGCCCGAGCATCCCTGCGAGGGTGGGTGGGGTGGTTTGTGCCTTCTGAGCCTCCCCAAACGCCCCAGCGGATGTAAAAACGGGGGAAAACCCGCTGAAATTTAGCGGGGAGCGTTTTTCACTTCGACTGTGACTCCACCACGCACCAGTGAAGGTCTCACGTCGGCTCCAGGGTGTGTGTGAGCTCCCTGTTAATTCCAGAGGCAAGAACAGCATTTAGGTGGTCTGCATCTACTTAAAAAAAAATAATAAAAAAAAATCAATCCTAACAATACTCGATGCGTTTTTCCTGGATTAAATCATAAATTTAAATCCATTTATTTCCCTTCTGCCAAATGAGTATATAAATAAATAATTATGGCATTTTTACCTTTAATGCTTTTAAGAAAAAGCATTTCTCAAGAAGTTGCAAGGAGAGATTTGTTACGTTTCATTTCAGAAGATTTATGGCCTGAATAAACTCCCTCTTTGGTGAAAAATGTTTTCTTTCAGATCTCTGCTGAGGGTTTGGAGGAGTTTTTAATTATATAAATGAGACACAGAAAGAGAAAAGTACATATGTGTTTTCAGTGCTTGAGAAATGTTTTCTCTGAGTTCTGCAGACACTGCTGGACTGGTCTGCTGAGCATTTGCAGCAGCACAGGTTTGTAAAAGCCTCAGGAAAACAGTTGCATAATTATATTTACTGAATTTTCCCATAAAGAGCTGTTTTCCTGCCTGAGAAAAACGTTTTCATTACAAAAGGTCTAAGTAAATACAGTCATGTTTCCAGAATTTATTACTTCTTGGGGAAAACATTTTATTAGGAGTTTTATTCCATTACAAATGTTGAATAGGAATTCTGGAGGAGTTGTGTTTGTTTTCTGAAGCGTGCTTAATTTAAGCTTCACCATTGGCCACAACTTCTTCATTACCATACTCAGTAATGGGCTTGCATACATTAACATCCATTTCTATGTCCCTAAGAAGATTTTCAGGGGAAAAAAATGAGCATTACATTAAATACCCCATTTTCTACAAGAAGAAAAAATTATGGCCAATTAGGGATGCAAGATCCCAGCTCCCAGTGATTTCAGAGAGCCAAAAAAACAGGAAGATGTTTCCTATTTGACAAATTCCCTCAAATAACCTGTCAATTCTCAGCTTTGTTTCTCCCTATGAGTAACCTGAAAGTGACTTAAGTTTTTGTTTGTATTCAATTTGTAGTCAGCTAATTCCCTCTGCAGAAGGAGAGCTGGTGAACTGAGAGGGGAAAGTTTGGAAGTCCCACGTGGGAAAGTTCAAGTCTTGGTGATGAACTCAGAAATGTGGAGCCCTGCTGGGGGGTGAGCAGAGCTCCCAACCCTCCTGTCTCCGGAAAGCTGGGGGAACAAGTGGGAGTCAGTGCCAGACCAGCAGACACAGATTTGAGTTGTATGAGGGAAAAGTGGGGTTTCTGTTTGAGGCTGGTCACACACTTCAGCAGAGAGATTGACTCCTCCTGTGTCAGCTCATCCCTATGCACATAAAGCCAAGGGGCTCGGGAGATGGATTTGCTTCAGAATTATGTTATTCACTCACAGCCTTCCCAATCTTCTTGGCTGGTTTTGTTTTGGTTTGTTTTACCTGGGATTACTGCGGCACAAGTGGACTGAGGCAAAGAATTTCATTAGCAAGGGAGGAAATTCTATCAGATGTCAACAAAATAAACCAGAAGAGTAATCAGCCTTTAGAAAAAAGTTTCATGTGGTGGAGCCTCCCTGAAGAAGAAGCTGGGGAATGGTTCAGCTGAGGGAAGCTGGGGCAGATTCAAAGGCATAATACTAAACACCAGGACGTGGCATTTCTAATGGCATTTACAATGGCCACACCTAAAAATAATGCCTTTTGAATGAGCTGGGGGCTTCAGAAAGATTGAAGAAGAGAGAAATAAAGCAAAAGTTTTGTGCCTGGTGCTGGGTGAGGAGAATTAAGGTGAGGGATAGCGTGGGCTGACACTGCTCAAGGTGAGGTACAGAAGATGTGATGTGCTGTGCAAAGAATTGTTCAGGAGCAGCAGAAATCACTTTTTGGCATAAAAACCACTGAAGGGTGCATGAGAGCGAGAGACCTCCTTCCCACAGACATTCAGAACATCATTCAGTGTGATGAGAGTTCTGAAAAGTCTGTGCACAACCATAGAATTGTTTAGGTTGGGAAAGACCTCTGGGATCACTGTGTAAATTAACCCAGCACTGCCAAGGCTAATGCCATCCCATGTCCCCACATCCACACAGCTTTTAAATCCCTCCAGAGGCTGTGAAATCGATGGCTCAGGAAGGCTGAGCTGGAACAGAGACTGGACAGAGCCAGAGAATAAAGTAGATATTTATTAAAATGCCTTTAAGGTACACCTTGGGCAGGACAAGAGCCTGGCCAGGGCTACACCCAAGGTGGACACAAAATGGTCACAAAATGGACAAATGGTCACGAGGTCTCACACTTTTATAAGTTTTGGTCCATTTGCATATTGGGGGTTTAATTGTCCAATTACAGCTTCAGGTTGTGAGGTCCCATCCTTCTTGTTCCTCCCTTCAGCCATGTTGTCTTCAAAATAACAGAGAATTATGATTTATGTAATTTTTTAAGCATCCAAACTCCAAATCTTCTAAGCTAAAGTCTGTTCTTTTGAAAGACAGCGTGCAAGAAGTTTTCAACATTTAAATTTTGTCTGGACAGTAGAGAAGCTACAGACTTAGATACAAATCTACAGCTGATAAATTAGAGGTATTAAGATCAGGCAGAGGAGAAAGGCTCCCAGCTTTACTTAACTGAAGTGGATTTATCTGAAGAGGAAGGCTTTCCATCTCCGTTGAAAAATGAGATTATATAAAAATCCACCACCGAATTGTGGCAGGCATCACAAAATTAGCCTTCCATCTTTAAATCCTTGTAGGCAGGGAAAGAATCTCCTCAATCCCTGACTCCTCACCCATGCAGGTGCTGGGACCCATCCAAATCTTATTGCCTGAAGCAGCTCCAGTGACATAAATCACCAGCAGCTCCTGGCCTGGCCCCTGACGTGGTGACATTGAGCACTTGAAGCACTGATGGTGAAGCTGCATCTGCCCCCGACAAATTAAGTGCAAGAGCTGTTAATTCTGCACTCACATAATTCTGCTCCAGGTGATAAAACGCACCCACAAAGAGTTTTGTGGAGCTTTAAACCAAAACTCTGAGTTTTTGGGGATTTGATCCGTGAGGATCCCCAGCAGCTTTCACCTCTGTGGATCAGTTCCCACCCAGTGTACCTGGCACTAATTCCATCACAAAAACACTGAGAAGGGAAGGTGAGTAGAAAATCTGTAGCTCTGCAGAACAAAATTCGGAAAAAATCCGAGGGGAAAAAAGGTGACTCTCTGGCTTACATCTCAGCCAAAGGTTTTCCTCCTCTCTTTGCTGTTTTTTGTGGGTACAAAGCACCTTGGTCAGTGCCTCATATTTAGTGTGTACCCACAAGCAAATCCAGGTGTGTCAGGTCCCCCTGGCACTGCCCTGTGTGGTGGCACCTGTGAGAGCTCTGCTTTCCGCCCCTGGACAGAGAAGTAAAACTTCCCAGGCTTCTTGAACCACCAAACGATGGGAAAAGGTTGCATTTCACAAGACTTCAGCTGATTTGGCTCAGCCCTGTGAGTAGGATGGGTGTTTGCTGCCCCTGTGAGAACAGACTTGAGGACAAATCGCTGCTTGTCTGCGTGGCAGGATCACCCACGCAAAAATAGTTCTGATCAAAGAACCAGGTTCATTGCTTGCTCATTTTAAATCAAATTACCTACAGATTTGCTTGTTTGGAAACAAAGCTCGGCTGATTTCAAACCCAGCATTTCCACAAAAATGTGTGTTGGTTTTTGCACTGAAAGAATTTCCTGTATAAAAAACAGGCTGCATTGTTATTGGAAGTAAACAAGGCAAATGTTTACAAATAGCCCATATGCAGTTTTGGTTTGGGCAGGACATTTTAATTCCACCCATCAAACAACTGCAAAATCCATTCTTCTTCACTGCTCTATTTTAAAGGCAATAGAATGAAGCCAGCAGAACCCAGACTGATAACTATAAAATAATACACAGCATAAAATTAGGTCTTCAAACACACACACATAACAGTACTTGACTCCATCAGCATCTTGGAGTTTACATATAAATGAGAATATGATGATTTAGTATCCACTGATGTACGAGGGCAAGCTTTGACACACTGTAGAAGCAGAGAAATGTTTCAAATGCAGTTCACATATTTCACTTAAATCACAAGAACAATGCATTTGGGGAAGGAAGATCAATAGCTCCTGCAAACCGAGCTGTTTTCTCAAAAGAAAACTCTTGCTTCTTGAAAAATCAGTCATAGACAGGCTGGGGTTGGAAGAGACCTTAAAGATCATCCAATTCCAACCCCCCGAAGTGACATCATGGTGATGGAATGCTGTGATCACCACGGCATTGCAGGATTCCTCTGGGCATTGCTGGAGTTAGTCCAAGCTGAGCAACAGAGCAGCACTTCTCAAAAGGGGCCAGCAGATCCCAGGTGGGAATTAATGTCAGGTTTCCCAACACGTCCACAGCTCCAGCTCCAGCCTGAATTTCGCTCTCTGCCCCCACAGTCTGGGCTCGTGCTGCGTTTAGATGAGCACAGCTCATCCCCAGGGGGTTTGAGGTGCTGTCACTGAGTGAGGCACATGCCACTGAGGCTGGACCCCTGTCACTCCTTAAAACAGCCTCTGCAGCAGGTCAGCATGCCCTGGAGCTGAGGGGGAAGTGGGAGAGTGGAGGAGAGAGAGCAAACCCTCCCACTTCTCCCCTCTGGCACAATGGGAGGCTCAGTGGCCTTCTCCACGTTTCCAATATTCCACTGCAGGCTGAGAGGCATCGAGCTTTGTGTCTGAGGTAAACACAGTGGAAGAAAAAGGAGAAGTCTTGCCAATGTTTGTGTAGCCTTGCTGCCTGATATCCTGCAACTACCGTACCGGGATTTGCATCGTGTGCCAGAACTTGATGAGAATGATATTTCAAGATCAACTCAGAGCGTGGGTGGATCCTGCTCCAAGACATAATTTTTTCTTACTTGAACTGTAATTTACTTACTGGAGAGTCTATTTACACTGCTGGTAGGTTTTTGTGTGCTAAGGACCAGGTTAAAATAAATGTTATAAGGAGTAGAGGCAAGCCAGGGCAATCAGTTTAATAAGTGTGACATTTCTGGGGCAACTCTGGAGAAGATCACATCGGAGCAGTAATTATCTCCCTATTATTTATGATAAAGCCAAGTATTTGATGTGAGTGAAAGACGTAGGAGAGTTTTGACAGACAGCCTTCCATTATCACAGGCTGCAAAAGCATTTGCAAAGTTGTCAAGCAGGAGGTACCCGGCGTGTTGGATTTGTCAAGCAGATGTCATCATATCTGTCTGCACCGATTGCTGGGACTGTGGGATTTACAACTGGGAGAGCATTTTTCCACCACCAGAAGCATTGGCAGCTCTTCTCCAGCCTGGGAGACGAGTTGGCACAAGGACTGGTTGTTGGGACTGGATGTACCACAGCAGCCCACGGGTCTGGTGAGCTCCGATCCCAAACAGGATCCAGGAGCGCAGGGAAGGATTTGAGCCCCCCAAACTGACACTCCCTTCAAAGAACAAATAAAGAGTGAGTCACACTACCAATATCTCAGTGACATTTTAATTAACTCCAGAATGCCCAGAGTGCAGAAAGCTCACTGCAAAGTCCCCGTGCTGCTGTCACATCTGTGGTGAGTTAATGCCACGTGGCACATCCACAACGCTCTCACTCAGAGTTTATTTCTGGAGAGGTCAACCCACGAGGCAGAGCCTTGTTTTGGAAGCTGATTTAAGTCATCCCAAATATTTGCTGGGGAGCTGCTGTATCCTCACCTGCGTGGGTGAGGCCTGCAGCTGCTCAGCAATCCTGGGAAGCACCCATGGCATGGGATCCCAATGGGATTGGGAAGCCCCAGCTCTCAGTCATCCTACTCTAGTTGCTGTCCCAGGATCAGGGGGAAAAAAAAACTCACATGGGTTTCTTTTCATGTGCAAAATTAACAAATATGGCATTCAGAACATTTTTTTTGTACCTTGAGGTCTATGGAGAAGAGCGCTGGGAAAATGGGAACACACCCTGATAAACAACAGTTCTGGTATGAGTGTGATTGCTTTAAAAGCTGTGCACAACTGGTTTGTGCTTCCCAGGTAGTTCTTTTGTGATTAATTAGTGCAATATTGTTTGTTAATCTTGTGTCAGGGAGAAAGTTTGGAATAAGCAGTTGCTACTGACCTCAAAGTTGTAGATTCTTGAAAAACATGAAGCAAAAATACTCAAAATAAGGTGTACTTCTCTCTTTAATTGTCTTTAGACCAATGCTGTTTCTCTGAGTTGGAAAGTGACATTTGAAAACTGCTGATGGAGATGAGAAATCTTGGAAAGAGTTTGTCATAGATATCACATGGTGGAAATGGAGAGAAACTTCAGTATATTTATGCTAAAGCATTTACATGGGAGGAGGACACCAACTGAATGGAGTGATATTTTCCGTGATTCCAGGCCTGATAAATAAGGAAAGCACAGGGAGCACAATGCAGCCTCTCCCCGTTAGAATCTGAGAAAAGCAGGCTAAAAATAAATGGTTTGGAGATAAATACTCTGTATTTATGTGCTGAGTGCTGGAGGCTGTTGCTGGGCCTTTGTAGCTGTTGGTTGCAGCAGTGAAAATCACACGCTGAGGGGAATGTTTGAACACCACGAGGTTTCAGCACAAGCCCTGAAATTACCAAGTATTTTTAGAAGGTATTTTGCACCACAAAGAACCCGTTGGAAGTCCATTGGGTTGCTCAAAGAGGCTGTGGATGCCTCATCCCGTGTTCAAGGCCAGGTTGGACATTGGGGCTTAGAGCAGCCTGGGACAGTGGAAGGTGTCCCTGCCATGGCAGGGGTGGCACTGGATGGGATTTAAGGTCCCTTCCAACCCAAACCATTCTGGGATTCCATGAAAATCAATCAGCTTTCCTTGGGCACATGGTCACATGAGATGCTATGAATTAAAATCAGCAATCCTCTAGATTGTAAAAACCAGAATTTTGGGTACCACAAAGGCAAGAAAACCCCATTGCTTCCACCATCCACAAAGACTTTCTGGTTGTTCCCTAAGCTGTGAGGGTTTTTAACCAGGTTTTTGCCATGGTTTCTATTCACCACCCCAAAGGATGAATGCAGGTTATTAACCTGAAGATTTCAGCTGAAAGCTCCTCCAGTGTCCAGAAATTCATGGAAAGAGCACCCAAGTGCTTGAAGAGATCCACAGAGAGGAAAAGACCGTTGAGAAGACAACAAGGGAATATTAAAAATATTTGTTTTCTTCCATCAGTAATCACTTCCCTCCGAGTTACCACTAAAGAAAGCAATTCCAGAGCAGAGGGTATTGAGCAGCAGTAGAACCATAACACCAGGGAATGTTATTTAATTACAGAGCCATAACAATGGCCAGGATTTCAGCAGCCTTACAACATAAGTCTTAGTTCAGTAACTTTTAGGGTTTGTTATTCTTTGCCTTACCTTCGAGTTGTAACATCATCCAGGTGGTTATCTCTACAAGGTTTAAATTTCCAATCTATTAAAGCCATCTTAGCAATCTATTATTTCTAGGCCATTGAGGGAAGGTTAAAATGAAAATTACACTGGAGGGAGTAAGTTCTGTTCCAAGTACAGGTTGAAAACATCTCAGAACTGGAAAGCAGTAAGGTTTCAGTGGAAGAAGGGAAATGAAATGACTGATAACAGTCATTTAAAATGATTTAAAGTGATTAAAGCAGCTTGAGAGAGGAAACGTGAAAAGATTTTTTTCCCCACTAATGTAATGGGGAATTTTCAGTGCATGATTTAGACAGCTCCTACCTCAGAGCTGTTTTTGTACGACTGAGTGAGGCTTTAAGCACTGCATTACAGGAATGGAAAATTTCATTTTCAGGAGTACACAGGAAGAGCAACATCCATCTCCACACAGCCATCCTCCCAATTTAAATAGAGCTGCGTGGCACGGGAGAAGCAGAGAATAGAAATATTTGGGAACAAGGGTGAACCCAGCTGAAGAAAGATTCTTTGGCATTAAAACCTCATGGATCCCAGCTGGATAAATCCCCTTCACAACTTATATCTGTGTAGCTGTGATGGGCAGAATCCCAGAATGGTTTAGGTTGGAAAGGACCATAAAACTTATCTCATCCCACCCCCTGCCATGAGCAGGGACACCTTCCACAGCAGCAGTTGTGCCACAGACAGAGCAATGCTCTGCTTTGGCCAAGCTGAGTGTCATTTATCTAATTTCTCCCCATTCCTGCAAGTGAGACAAATCCCAGGGAACAAAACCCATGGTTGGTACAGAAACAGCAGCAGCAACAGAACCTTGAATAAAAAAACCCCTTAATGCCAGGTCTGTTTATTTTTTTGCTAGAATAGCAGCAGTTGGTTTTATTAATTTTTATGGTGCTATTGGGAAATTTAATAGTCCTATAAAAGCCAGTTTAAAACTCTGATTGTCTTATCTCTTCGAACAAATGCATACTCTGGGAATTAAAAAAAAAAAAAAAGGAGAGCATCAACTGGATAAGGCCATTACTATGAATAATTTCCCTCTTACTCAACTCCAGAGCCCTGACACAATAGACAAGAGCCTCCATGGTTTTTTTGGGGGGGAAACATGCCAAGGCTCACTAAAAAGGGTGTTTTGTTCCCTGACCCCTGCCTGCTGAGGGTTCCCTGGGAGCTGCCACGTGTGCAGAGCAAATTGCAAGGCACCGAGGGCTCCTGTCAAACGAGCGATTGCACAGCAAGTTGTTTGAAAACAAATAATTCAGTCATTTAATGTATTTTCACACAGTAAAACTGGTTAGTGGCTGGTGGGGATGAATGGCACGCTCAGTGAAAGGAACAACTGGTCTGGGGCCACTGGAGGTGAGGCTCGAGGAGGTGGAGGTGAGGGAAGTTTTTGAGGGTCCCAATTTAGGCAGAGGGAGGAGGGAAATGGACATTTCAGGAGTGTGGGGGTGAGAGGACTGCACCTCTGTGTGCCCTCAGAAATGTCGCTCTGTTATTACACAGGGCTGATACACTGTGATTTGTAAAAAATGAAGTGATAGGCCAGATGTGAGCAGTAGAGATGTGTCTGTATCTACAATATCATTGTACAACATGCCATAGACACACAAGAGTGTGTAAAAATCCCATTTTCTCCTTTTTATTTTATAGAACCACAAAGCCATACCATAGAGGTAACCACTAAGTGAAAATTACTGCCAGGCCTGTTTTGCTGCTATTTTTGTGGCTTTCTGATCATTTTAAAAGACAGCCAAGCCTTTCTAGCTCATCCCTTCCTATTACACACAGCAGGCAGCATGTCCCAGCTCCATCCCAGTGTATCCCAGCCCCATTCCAGCATGTCCCAGCTCCATCCCAGTGTGTCCCAGCCCTATCCCAGCATGTCCCAGCTCCATCCCAGTGTATCCCAGCCCCATTCCAGCATGTCCCAGCTCCATCCCAGTGTGTCCCAACCCTATCCCAGCATGTCCCAGCTCCATCCCAGAGTATCCCAGCCCCATCCCAGCATGTCCCAGCTCCCTCCCAGCATGTCCCAGCCCCATTCCAGCATGTCCCAGTAGCCACTCCAGCAGTTTCAGGGCTCACCACCACCCTGGGTGCACAGCCTGCTGCAAACAGGGTTTGTTCCCCAGCTCTTCAGGGCAGTGTTTCTCACAGATCACGTTTCCAGTGAGTTATTCTTGGTGCTGATAATGCCCTTCACAGCTGCAATTTTATCTGAGGTAAATGAGACTTTTGAGGCAGAGACTGTAATGAGGAGGTTTTGCCTTCTGGGATCATCTCTGCTACTGACAGAAGCTCTGAGATGGATGTTCCACGCTCTCCTGCTTAAGAAAGAAAATGAGAATGAGAGCAGCAGATCTGGAATGGTGTTTCTGGCTTTCTCCATGAGCTCAAACTCTCGGGCTGGTGCCAGGGTGGTTCTGCTGTGGGCTGGAGCTGGAGGGATGGGGAAGGACAAGGGGCAAAGAAGTGACAGACCAAGTTTTGAAGGAGAATGTCCCAGGCTCACTCTGTGTCCTCCAGATGTCCTGAAGCACTTGCAGAACACCTTCTCCCCATATACTTTTATTTTAAGTTACTATGCTTCCACTTTTTAACCTAAAAGAGGATTGATTTAGGTTGGATAGAAGGAGGAAATTTTTTTGCAGTGAGATGAGGTGGCACAGGGTGCCCAGAGCAGCTGTGGCTGTCCCTGGATCCCTGGCAGTGCCCAAGGCCAGGTTGGACACTGGGACAGTGGGAGGTGCCCCTGCCATGGCAGGGGTGGCACTGAATGGGATTTAAGGTCCCTTCCAACCCAAACGATCCTGGGATTCTCTGCTCTACCCCAAACAACCCCCACTGGACAGGAATAAATTGGTTTTGGCCCAATTGTGTAAATACTTAAGATGTTGTTCTCCTTTCTTCGCCCTCCCCTGCATGCTGAGCATGCAACAGGCAGATACGAGCTAAATTTTATTTTGTTTTAATATTTTTCAGAATGAAAGACACCATCTGTGCCACATCCTCCTGTTCATGTCTGCTGCATCTCTGCAGGCTGGAGCTTGTTGTGGTTGCCAACACGGAGCCTCTCCAGCTGATGAACTTCTGGGTTTGGTTTTTGATTTTCTTTTTTTCTCACAGGCATGACTCACATAATAGTTCAGAGAGAAAGAAATTTCCAGTTGCAGGGCTATTTTTGAAAGTGTGCTTGGCACCTGTGCTGAAATCTTGCCTGGAGGAGAAGGGGTGAGGTCCACAATACCCAAAGGCCTGATGAATTCCTGACAGGGAGGGTTGAGTGGTAATTCATCCATCAACCTGAGGAAGACTCTGTACCTCTCTTCCAGATAATTGAACTTTAATTTATTTAAATTTAATGGAAAACCATATGGAGAGGAACAGAAAGCTAATTTAAAGCACTGCTCAAAGCAATCAATATGTTAACAGATTCCTTCAACATTTCACACTCGGCTGCTGAAAAATGTTTAAAATGTATGTTTTTTTTTAATTAGTATTATGAAAACACAGGGTTTCTGGCATGTTGTGTTCAAAACTCCAGAGCCAAAATAAGCCTCTGTTGTGAAAATTGAAATATACTCTGGAAGCACAAATCATTTTATTGGAAGTGGAAGTAACAACTGTTTAATATTTTACCAAAAAAATGCACCTCCCTGAAGACTTCTAGGAAGGCATCTATAAATCCTAAAGGGCTCACATCACTGGGTTTCATATGGCTCTGAAATAAAAGCAGTAAAACAGTTGTAGGAGTTGCATTAAGAGATTGAAGTTGGCAGGAAGAGCACACGAAGGAGCCTTTCAGAGTGAATGGATTAAATACAGATTAAAGAAGAAGACTGCAAAATTCCCAATTATGCACATCAAAATTTTAATTATTTTCATATTTTCCTGATTCTTTTGATGCTCCTCAAGGTCAGTTCTTTGCATTCTGGGTTTTGAAAACAAGTCTTTTTTCAATGGCAGGAAAATTAACACTCTCCTTCTACTCTTAAATGTTGATCTCCTAACATTGACCATGCTTTGTCTAACAGCCAAATGCTTTTTTATCCAAGGTACAACTTAATTTACTTTTATATTAAACAAACAAAAAAAAATCTGTAGGCAGTTTAAGATCCTAGAAAAGAATAAATGTCCCAATTACATTTTATCTATAAAAATATAATGGTTTAATGATGTTGGTGAGTTTTATACCTGCAGCTTGTAATTTTCATTATGGTTTCATCTTTGTCAAGCTTGAAGAGTGCAAGCTGTAAAAATAAGTGAAAGACTGTTCTTTCTGAAAGTTTAATAACTTGAGGTTGTTAAGAAGGCTGGAGTCTGAAAGGAGCAGTAACTCCCTGCCATGAAATTTCAGCAACCTGAACAAAGTCTTATGGAAATTCCATAAATAGATTTCAGTCAAACCTCATTGAGGGCAGGTCTGACTTTCCTGTGGCTTTTTTAAAAACAAATTATTTTAAGCACCCTTTTTAAAAAGTTGGGTTTTTTTTTTTCCTTTTGGTAGGCAAATGATCCTGCAGCATTTTTCATGTCAGATTTGCCAACTCCTCTCCCAGAAACTTATTAGAATGGTGGCTCAGCTTTGCAGAGGCTAATAGCTCCAATGGACAAAGAGCAAATAATGGCTAAAATAGCTGCTGTTATTTATTA
>VYXD01010084.1:534490-557713 GCA_013397195.1 Hylia prasina | reverse complement strand
TTTTTTTTTTGTGGATCTCAATTCAGGAAGCAACTGAAGGGACTGTAGGAGGACATGAGAAAGAAAAAAGAGAAGTATGAGAGAAGAAGCTAATTAAGATTCTAGACTATTGGAAAATCCCAATGCCACAGAATATGAAAGGTCAGGTAACTAAGAAACGGTCAAATTAAATTTACTTTCCCCTTTGGCTTTCCAAGAATACCTCTGCAGCCACAGAATATTTCACCCAAAGGAAAACTGCATGGAAATATCAGGTGAACTTCAGAGAAAGGGCTCATTGAAATGCTTTCTCAAGAGCCCTGGAGATAGCTGTGAGGTGCTAGGACAGAAATCAGTGGCAAAGCAGCACTCAGGGTGATTATCTGATTATCCCTCCTGATGTGGACACACAACAAAGCCTGAGCTGCTTGGAGTCCACTCTGTGTGTGACCTTTCCTACTGCACTGCTCTAATCCAATCACTTCCAATGCTTAATGTGAGACGCGTGGCCATGGATAAAATCTCTCTGGAGCAGTCAGGAAGAGGAATGACTGCAACTCTGCCAAAAGGAGAGAGGTTCCCAAGTTCAAATCTTTATTGTATTTGACTGCTGGGGGAATCAGTTACATCCTGCCCAGTGGCAGCTGGTGTCAGAGCTCACCCTCTGACCAGCCAGCACTGATGTAGCTGATCTGTAAATTGGTGAGCTCTATTAATCACTTCCCAGCTGGAATAATTCACTGGACTGACATAATCTAATGGTTCACTGCAGTATCACGTACTGTGATAAGATTTCCTTTCTGATAACATTTTTAATTCACAGTCCATACTGATTTTTTTTTTTAAATAAGATATCCCACTGAGTTTGCACATCTGCTCGAAGTTATCTAGAATAAGTTTGTCATAATTTTGGGTAGGATAGTTTTGTAACAGGAAGGATGATTTTGTAATACACTGTTGTACAATAACAAACAAATCTCTTGCAGCTACAGCTACCCTGGATTGAGCTGAGTCCTCAAGCAGTTGTTCCCAATTAGTTCTCATTCTTCTGCTTCCCTTTTTAAAGACATCCTTATCTAGATTTCTGCAAACATGCTAGCAAAGCCCATCTGAGACCCATTCCTAAGAAAAATTGACTCAAATCTGAATTTAGCTCAGCCTGGCGTCATGGAATCAGAATGGTTTGGGTTGGGAGGGACCTGAAGCTCATTCCCTTCCAACCCCCTGCCAAGGCCATCACACCCATCCCATTGCCTAACCCAAAGAGTCAGTGTTTCATCAGGTGACACCAGTGAGGATGGACCAAAGGACAAAAGCCTTAGACATAAATAGATCTAATTTTCTAATATTGTCTTGTCTAATGACGAAGTCCTGAGATTCCCAGTAAAACTGAGCATTTCTCCTGCTACATCACAATGCAGGCAGCAGCCCCCTGGATGGCTGCAGCTCCCACATCAAAGGCAGCTGGGAAAGATTGATGGCTGCTAAATATTTCTTCACATAAAGCTGAATGAAACCCTACAAGTCGAACCAAGTTGATTTTCAATAATAGTGAAAAGGCCTTTTAAAATGTGACTCGCAGAGGAAAAACCATCTACAAAGGATGTTCTCTTCAGATCCTTGGGAAAGAGTCACTGCTGTTTCATTGCTGTTTTTCAGGCTGATCTACTCACTCTGCTTGGTTAAAGCTCATCTCTTGCCTGTGAAGGAGGAGAGAGTTATCTTCATTTTTCACAGAGCATGGCTGAGTTTCAGAGCCTTATCTAAGGTCACACAGGATGACAGAAGTAGGCACAAAAGGACATCCAGATCACTTAAAGCCCAGGGCTGTTTTGAAACTGTTAAACTTCTTCCCGGTGAGCAGGAACTGGACTCATAGCTGGATAATATCCTGTTTATTAGGGCCACTTGACATGGAGAAATGTTTTCAGGGAAAAGTCATGTTTAATGAATTAGTATAAAGAAAAGCTCCTCTTAAAATAGCTTCTGCCTCTAATTATAGCAGGAAAGGAAGAAACACTTTAGCTTCTTTTGCAAAATTCTATTTTGCTTTAGTTTGAACCACAACAGAACTCAGATCCTGCAGGAATACAGTGAAATATTACCTGTGTCTTATTTGTTGTCTTCTTTTACAGTGCTTGACCAAAACTTGTCTTCATAACCACCTTCCTCCAAACAGAATCCACACAAAATTCAACTAGAGTAATTTAGAGGAATGAGTATGCTTTCTAGCACTCACAGGTCTGACAGGCAAATGTTAATTGGGTGAGAATGCCTCCCAATTTAATTAGTACAAAAATAGTCTGTGCCTATTCTGTTGATCAGAAGAACACATTGAAATATAGCTGAGCATCAGACACAGCTGAGTGTCATTCCTGACAGTCCAAATCTTTCAGCCAATTAAAATACTCTTACATTTACTGTTTGGAAAGCTGTGTTGGACCATGATCAATGGGGCTGTGAGGATGCTATTCTGGCATTCAAAATTTAAGGGAAGAAATGAGTTTTTAAAGTATATTTTCAGGCTTTGGTGGGTGAGAACCAAGCAAACACAGCAGGTCACAGCGCGAGCACACACAATGGTCCCTTGGTCTCTGCCTCCATGGAATTTTTCCAGACAAAGTTCAAGCTGCAGGGAGGCCTTTGGGAGGTTTCTCATGGCCCATCTCAAGCCTGTCTTCCCTGGTGGAGATGGCTCTGGCATATGCCTTGCTCCAAACAGAGCTGGTGGCTTGGTCTGCTCATGGCAGATGGGGAGAGAGGTCTGAGAGTCAGGGGGGAAGTGGGAGCTACGTCATCTGCGAGCCCCACAGGTGACACTTGTGACAGGATGAAGCCAGCTGGACATGGGCTGCTTTTCCATGGGCTGGAAAATACGTCCTGGATTGTGCAATTGGTGTCTGTGGTGAGGGGAGTCCGGGTGTCGCACAGGAAGGGTCACGCAAGAGAGGACTCATCCCAGGAAGTGTGTGCAACCACTCGGGATCGTCTGTTGTGGAATGTTGTTGTCAAGAGAGAGACAAACCCCACACAAATCCAACCCAAAGCTCCTGTGCTGCTGGGGATGTGCTCCTGTGCTTGGAAAGCAGCAGCACTTCATTCCCCAGCACTCACCTCCTTGTAGGTAAAGAGGAGGGAAGGAGCCCCAGAAGCTGGGAGCTCTTTCCTTCTCTGTGTCCTCCTCTTCTGACCTCTCTGGGTATTCTTGTTTGGCTTTTGCAAGCACTGATATCTTGATTTCTCCTTCTCCACTCCCAAGCGCATCAACATCCACTCTCCCCTGTGCAGAACCAGGACTTGATGATCCTTGTGTGTCCCTTCCAGCTCAGGATATTCTATGGTTTTATGATCTCTGACTTTTAAGTCCCTCTGCGTGCACTTCCTCGACCCAGATTTGACCTCCTGCTGCAAGACAACAACTTGTTCATAAAATGTTTTCTTTGTAAGCCAGTTCTTTATTTAGGCAGCTGCTTTTTTCTTTCTGTCTGCATACCATGCTAAAAAAAAAGGTTGCAGATTTTGTGTATGGTGTAAACCTCCACAGATCTGCTTTTTACTTTCAAGCCTTGCAGTGCCTTTCACAACAAAGACACTCCCACCCTCGTGGGATCTCCCAGCTTATCCAATAGATCTTTCCAGTGTTTTCATTTGGGGTGAAAACTGGACATGGGTGACTCTTCAGGCAAGCAGGAAAGAGAAAATGTAAACAGTCAACAGTAAATTCCCTGGAAAACAGCTCAGACTTTTAGATATTCTTAATTTGGTTGCTTAATCTCTTTTTCCAGGATGAAAATTCCCCCAGGTGAGAACTGTGTGTCACACATCAAATAGTTCCCCACACCTCTGTTTTACTGGGAGTCTTGGAGAAAGCTGGACACTGTGGGCTATAACATGGCCAGGAATTGCCTTCAGTCCCCTTCTAAACACCCTTTGCCACACTACTGACATCACAGCCTGTGTTCTGGCCAAATTCCTGCAAAATCTACCCCTCAGTTCACCAAAGAGTGCTATCAGCACATGTCAAAGTGAAGAGGGAAGACATAAGGAAGTGGGGCCAAACTCTACAGCATCTTCCAAGGGCAAATGGATAAGCAGAGCTCAGGCTTGGGGCTGAATCCTTAATTTTTAAAGTGGTGCAGGGAGAATTGAGCATTAACAGGAATGGAAGCCCTCATGAAGCAAACCAAAAAGCCTGAAAATGTGAGTTTAAGCATGAGCAGTGCCAGCAGAGAGATAATTGGGTGCACTTCTGCCCTTATCTGCAAACTCTGCTGTACACAGAGTCATTAAAAGCAATCTCCCGGTGAAAAAGAACGCCCGCCTCATATTGAGCTGTTTAAGTGGTTGCTGTAATTATGCTTACAGATGTTTTAGGAATACATGTGTAGGACACTGCAGGTCTTTAATTATAGGTAGGCTGGCAGAGGGTGCACTCTGCTCCAGTGCAAACAGGCCTGTGCTGGCCCGGGAGTGACCTCCCAGGCTCTGTGTGGGGAGGACAGAGGCAGCTTTCCTTCTGCACCCCAAACCAGCTGCAGGGGCAGGGACCCCCTGTGAAAGCACTTCCTTGCTCTTTGTGCTGATCCCCTCCTGGGAATGTCACTCTGGCAGGATGGATGGATGGATGGATGGATGGATGGATGGATGGATGGATTGATGGATGGATGGATGGAGGCACTTTTGGCTCTGGCTACTTCTTCCTGAATTTCTCAAGCCAAGCATTTACCCTGGTCCTGGGGGGAGAGGTAACAAAATAGACCTGAATTTTCCCATCTCCCTCCAGCCCCGCAACTCTCTGAACCTGCTGCCCCTCCACTGAGCTCATGGGCTTGCAGCTGGTGGGGGAAAGTGGCAGTACCAGAGCCCTTTCCTCCTCTCCCCCTTCTCTTCTCTTGCTTCTCTACCTGCTGCAGGAATCCAGCCCACAGAGACAAGCAGTGCAAAGAGGGAGCTGTGGTAATTACACGCTGTGTGGCATCATTATATTCTCCTTGATTCTACAAGAAAACCACACTCCCCCTCCTGTCATTGGTTTGGCTTCTTGCACCCTTTCCTTTCTTCAGGGCAATGTCTCTGGCTATGCACCATGAGCGTGCAAAAACATTAGGAGTGGAATTAAAATGTATTAAGGAGAGCAACAACATCAGCATGCTTAAAAAGGTGATTGTCTGAGAGCAGGGGCTGTGCAGGAGATGGGAATCTCTTTCCCAAAATGATGCCTCTTGTGCATCCAGGTACAGCTCAGCACTCAAATGCTGCGCCACTTTTTAATGAATTTTTACTTCTGTCAGCTTGGCTGAGCACTCTTGATGGAGAAAAATTAGAATTTATTCCATTTTCTGTGCTGTTTGGCAGCTTGTTTCCTGCGCTCAGACCAGTTCCAGGGGATGAAGATGGGGCAGAGCTGCTGTCCCAGTCTGGCTGTTTCTCCATGGTTGTGGTGCTCTCTGCATTCACCTGGAACACAGTTAAAGACAAGACAAACTTCTACTCTTCACTTTCTTCTGATTTTCTAACTGTCAACCGGTGTACTCTGGATGTAATGATTTCATTAAGAGGATTAAGACTTTTTAAAAATAAAAATTAAATATTTGGACACAGCAAACACCATGCAACTGTCAAGAATGTATTGCCCATATCCTTTTTTTTTTTTTTAAATTTGGAAAGCACTCTGAAAGGATAACTTTCCCCTCTCTCCCAGGTTATCTGTGATCCACAGGTGTGGCAGACACACCTTTATTTTGCAGAGAAAGATTTTCACACCTGGGTACCTCTTTTGACTGTTGATTTCCCTTTGAACTGAGCAGCCCTGGAGGGAGAGGATCCTAAAGAGGACCCTAAAGAGGCTGAGCCTGGGGGAAGAGGTCTCCCCTTATTTTATTAATGGAAAAATACCCAATAAACAGGAAGGAGGTGCATGTGGAGAGACCACAGTAGATGGAAAGGAAAAGGAGAAAAGGTTAAAGGGTGGTTGACAAATTTGAATGTGAATGTTTCCAGACTCTCTTGGAACTGGATGAAAGGTGCTGATCTCCTCCAGGCTATTCTCAGTGTTTTGGTTCAGGACTGAGATTCTGCATTATGTAAAACATGCTTTCCTGCTACAGTTTCACCATTTCCTGACCTTAAAACCCAGAATAATTTAACTATTTCAATTGGTTGGCCACAGTGACGTCTACTGATAACTTTGAGTTAAGGCCTTTCCTACACTAAAAACCTGCCAGCACAGCTTTTTTACTAAAATTACACCAGTTTTTTAGCAAATGCCTTCAATGGCAAAGAACTGTGTAGAGCATACACAGAACCATTTGGATGAAGAGAACTGCTGTGCCAGCGTTGGGGATTGGTAGAGGAAGGTACACACATAAATGAAGTTTTGAAAACAGCCCTAAAAGCAGTGAATGATCATAGAATAGAACCCCAGGAGGGCCTGGGCAGGAAGGGACCTTAAATCTCATCCAGTTCCACCCCCTGCCATGGGCAGGGACACCTTCCACTATCCCAGGGTGCTCCAAGCCCCATCCAGCCACAGCTGCTCTGGGCACCCTGTGCCAGGGCCTCCTCACTGTCCCAGGGAACCATTCCTGCCCCATATCCCATCTAACCCCACCCTCTGCCAGTTTACACCCATTCTCTCTTGTCCTGGCATAAGAGGAGCTGATTCTTCTATTCAGGAAAACAGTAGGTGGTTCTTCAGCACTTCAGCCTACATGTGGATTCATGAATTTTTGGTTGGAATGTAAGTGAGCACCATCTTGGACTGAAAGGTCTAGTCTGGACGCTTCATCAAAATCAAGGAGCTCATCCTATGGGTTTTTTAAATTGAACTCCATTTCAATGTAATTGAAGTGTAATTGTAATTGTAATTTTGTCTCCAAATCTGCAAGCTCATGGGTTATGAAATGTCAGCACCATAAAATGCTTGCAGGTTTGCAAGCTCCAGCCTGTGTTGTTGGAAAGTGAGTAACGTGGGTTTATTCTCACTTTCCATGAGAGTTAATGGAACCCTCCAGTTTCCAGAGGCTCTGGGAGAAGCCTTGTGCCTAAGGGGCAGCTTTTCCTACCAAATGGGAGCTGGAGATTCAATGGAAGCTTCAGAGCTGAGACTCATCCTAAAAAGAGCACCTCTGACTGGGTCCTGCATGGAGTTACCCTCCCTTCCCCACTGAACTGAAATGAGGAACACGGGCCAGATTATGCAACAGAGCTTTGCCACTTCTGTTCCTTCTGCACAAATGTGTCCCTCTTTAGATAAATAGATTCCCTTCCCCTTATCTCCAGCATCATCTTTGGAGTTAGCCATGGAATTTCAGCCACCATGGTCCAGGGTTTAAGTGGAGTAAAGGCTTTTAGGAGGAGAAAGTTTATCTTTTATTGGATTACTCTGGAAGAACAGATAAGCATCCAGGCATGCAAGTCTGAGTATTTGGAAAGGAATTCCTTCTTGGAGACCTTGGCCTTTCTCTCCAGCCTTTTCAGTTTGTCTAACAGAAGTATTTTTCCTTGCAAAGCTTGCCATGACTGCTCCTGAAATGCTACACAGAAGTCAGGGAACAGCAGCCTGGGTTCCCAGTCAGGAGAGGCCCAGAGGCAATTTTTGAAGAGCTGGAACACCAGCCACAAACATGAGTTACACGTAGGTCTCAGGGGCTCAGATAGGAGCAGGTCTGATTTTTTTTTTGGCTGCAGACACTCAAGGCCATTCCTTGGCAGTGTTACAGGAGCAATATTTACACAAGGATGAAGGACAACTTTGTCAAGGCATTTGCACAAATTAAAAACTTTATTTTTCCTTGCTGTTATTTATAATAGCAGACTGAAAAAAAAAAACCAACCCAAAACCCAAAACAAACCCAACCCAAAGTTGGTTTCCCTAAGAAGGAATTTTAATTGCTTTTCATGGTAGGATTGAGTGACACTGTGTTTTCAAAGCACAGCTGCATCTTGAGTGAACTGTGAGGATGAGGAGGAAAAGGAAAGTATTTTTCCTTTTTATTGGGAATTCTGTATTGATAATGAGGAGCAGAAGCTTTAACACTAGGGATTTATGCTGAGTGATCTCTGCTGAGCTGGAGAACAAGCCACTTTTTCACTCATAATATGAAGAGAATTTAGTTTGGCTTCAGGCTGATCCCTGTATATATGATAATGCAGATAAAAATTTATTGAATTTAGTTTCAACTTTAAAAGAGTAAAAGAAGAGGGGAAAGTCAGTATTTAAAATCTATGGCCACATATGGACCTTGGTAAGGTCTGTTGATATTGAACACTCTGCTGGAGCTACTCAGTACACAGGAGATACACTCTGTGCACCAAAGAGCAGAAAAATAACAATGAACTAACTCCCCTGATTTCTCTAGAAATAAACATAAGACATTGCATAAGTTTCTGAAATGAATGATCCCATAGACCTTTCGTACAAGAAATAAACCTGACCACCTGCATGGTTCATAATGGATGAAAATGGGACAGTGTCCTTGGTAGCTGATTAGAGCTATTTAGAAATCAGCAGTTTCATTTTGTAGGTGAGTGCTGGAATTCCTTAATCTCTTCTCATTCTAAACTGGAATAAAATGTTAACATTTTCTAGTGCAATAACCACTGAGTTGGCAGTGTTGTGGGTTTAGAGTTGAAAAACTCCAAATAAACCCAAAGGAAAACTGAAGGTAACATGTTACTGATACAAAACATTGACAGATTCATCAGGAAACTAGAAAATGGAGTCCAAATTAATTTGTCACCTCGAACACTGCTGCTGTAAATCCATCCTGGTCCGAGTGCTGCTCCATGTCTGTCTTAGCAAGGACTGTTGGATACAGCCCCAGACGTTCTCTGTTTCTGCCCCAGCAGCACCCAGAGGGTGTGAGCTTCATCCTGATATGTTTTAGGGTGAAAAAACCCAAATATTTGGGAATCTACAATGTCTGTATTTCTACTCCCAGCCTCACTTCTTCTCTCAAGTGCGGATTTTGATGTCAGCACTTCAGTTCTGCCTCAGCCCTGCAATGAAGCAGTTCTGGAAATGGTGGGAAGCTTTATGGCTGGTGGACACAAAGGGTGAGGCTGGTCCCAGAAAGTCCATTTTGCTCCAGAGCTCTTTAAAGTGAAAACCTCAAGCATTTATTCTTGCTGACAGAGTTAGAAATGTATGAGGCTGTCAAAACCCAACTCAGATGCAGTGTTGTGCCTGTCACCGTGTTGTTGGAGTTTAGATAGGAATGAGGAAAAGGATTTGTTTCCTCGGTAGCAGAAAATTGCTTATTTTACAAGGTGCCACGGAGAGTGTTATCTACTTGGGATTTATGGGCTGGAGGCTTTAATAATGCATTTCAGCAGGAAAGGAGTATTTCTTTTATGACATCCTTCCCAGGGTGGTGCTTGGCTTTTAGATGCGCTGTGGCTTGAAAATCACCAACGCACCTATCGGGGAGCTGAGACACCACTTAACCCCAGGGCAAGGCAGGGTTTGCAGAGGGGTGGGAGCCCAGATTTTTCCCAAGACTTGGAGGCAGCTGGGCTGCAGAGGCACCCTGGTGGGGCAGTGTCAGGGACAGAGCATCGAGGCATTAAATGCAGCTCATTATTCTGGACAGCACCCCTTTGTGTGGGAGCACCATCAGCAACAGCAGCGCGGTTGGAGCCATAAGAAGCCACTCCTGTAGGACAGCACCAGGATCCAGCCCCGTGAAACACTGATACCTGATAAGGACAGCGAGACAGCAGGAGCCTTTTGAGACAAATAAGGATAAAAATGATGCTGTTGCTTCTGTATTGAAGCCAGAGGCTCAGCAAACAGGGTTTAATGTGCATTCTTTCGGCCAGCAGCAGCTCTGTCAGCTGAGTGGAACAGGCCACAGCCGGCTGAGCAGGGGGGAAGCGCCGCGTGACAAACAGCCAACAGGAGGGCAACATCAAGGAGTGCAGAGAGTTATTTGTTGCTTAATGAAGAGCCTCTCGAGGCTGAAAATTTACAGCGCTTTCACGGCTCAATTTTGTTGGAGTAGGGGAATAAAAATAAGCCTGGAGTGGAGCGTGGTGACGCCGCGGTGAGCGGAGGAAGCGGCACAGGCCCCGCAGACCTGAGGCCCAAAATTATATTGACAAGGGAAGGCAGGCTGAGAGCACGAGCCAGCAAAGGTCAGCCAGGGCATGGTATGGGGGTGGTAATTAGGCCACTAATTAGATTCTCTAGGGCAGGCTGGGGAAGGAAGAATGCTTTACAGTAGAAAAAGGAAGAAGCAAATTCCCAGCGCACTGTCAGACGTGTCCCCTCAGACCAATCTGCCTCATGATTGCCGTGGAGAGCCAAGTCCTGCTGGAAATGAGGAGCAGGCTGGGGGTGGGATACAAGGACCTTGTGACAGGAGTAAAGGAGGTTTTCTTCACCAGAGAAACAGTGAAGTTCAGAGAAGGACCTGCTGTGGGTCCTCCACCACCCCTGGAGGAAAGTTCTCAATCAAACAAGTGGGATCAAAGTTGGGTTTTGGTGAGGGAAGGGGAGGAATGGAGGTGCTCAAGACAGGAAGCTTCCCTTGCCAGAGTGCACTCACTGTCTCTCCATAATGTGTAGATAATGGGAATAAGTTGAATTAAAAAGGCTGAAAATATTCCCCGGAGAAAACCAGGTCCCTAGTGAGTACAAGAAACAGAATTTGTGTCATATAAACACTGCAAGTTGATTTTCAGAGGTGGATTCTTTGCAGAATCACACTCCCAACTGACTTGTGCTTCGTTTCATCCTGATCCCCTCCTCCTGGTCAGATTTAAAAATCACATTTCATCCTATTTTTCATTTTCTGGGCTGTGAGATCAATAGTCTAGTCACACATAAACATAATCCAAATCTTCTTTTTGTACTGTTTTTTTTGTTATCACAGAAAGGACTTGGACTGAAAAGAACATTTTACAAAAGATTGTTGATTCTGCCAGGATGGATCAAAGCTAGAGCTGTAACATTGAGGGAAGAGAATTCAAAGAGAAAGGAAAAAGTGAAGGCACCTGGGACATACAATAAATGCCTCACTTTAGCTATGATTTTTCACCTCTGTTTTACCCTGTTCATAGGAAAAAAATGTTCCCTGTGAGGGTGGGGAGGCCCTGGCACAGGGTGCCCAGAGAAGGTGTGGCTGCCCCTGGAACCCTGAAATTGTCCAAGGCCAGGTTGGACATTGGGCTTGGAGGAACCTGGGACAGTGGAAGGTGTCCCTGCCATGGCTGGGGAGTTATAAATATGTGAATATATCTCCAGTCTATCCACAAATAAAATCAGTGGATTGTGCTGGGCCAACAAGACAGGAGGGAAACTGAACCTAATCAACATTACACTCCACTCTCATGGTGTTTCTTTATCTCTGTACAGCTTGAAAGTAAAGTTTTGAGTGCAGGTACCGATTATATTTAATGCACAGTGTGGAAAATCCTCCCCACAGTCAATTACTCACAACCTTCAGATCTGAGGGAGACAATCTTTTTTGTGGATGGTCATCAGAAAGAGCACAATGCCTTCAACTCTGCTGAAAAGTTCCCTATGGAAAAGTTGTGCTCCAAAAAAAACCCCCAAACTTGGTGGTGGAACTTTTCTGGTTGTGTCTTCCTGGAATTCAGATACTTTGGTCAGAATTGCATCCAATTCAATTAAGACCATACATGTCAGCAACGCTTGTCCTGTCACTTTTTTGGCCCAGCACTGGGACAAAAAGAGGGAGCCTTTGCATAAGGGAGAGGACTTTTGGAGCAGTTAAAAACCAGGCTGTGGTCCTTGGCTATAGCACAGTGAATGTAAGGGGTTGTTGGCCCAGAAAGTTAATCAGAGGTCACCTTTTCAGCTCCCCAAAGCAGAAAGCACCAGCAGCCTTCGCTCAGCTGGTGACCAGTTGAAAAGGAAAAAATAGATTGTCATTTTTTCGGCAGCAGCACTTGCCAGCCTCAGCTGCAGCCAGTGGTGAGATTCCTTGTTGCCTGAGGAAGTGTCCAGCAGAGCTGCAGGGAACACAGAGTACGGAGGAAGGGCTGGCTCTCTGTGTTCCTGGGGCTTGGGAATGCTCTACCTTCATGGAGCTGCCAGCCCGGCAGCCGGGGTCAGCATCTGAGCATAAATCCAACCACAATTTCTCCTGGCAGAAAAAGAGAGGAGAAAAGGAGCAAGAATAAGACTTGACTGTGGAATTAGAACTAGAGGGATGTGGCAGGAGGGAGAGGAGTGCCCCCTTTGGCCAGGGCAGAGGTCCAGGGGGTGAGCGGGGGTCGGAGTGGAGCATCCCACTGGGAGGAAACCCTTGCCAGCTCAGCAAACATAAAGCCTTGGGGACTAAAATATTTCAGCTGGGGATGGGAGCACTGATATTTCTATCAGTGGGGCCCCAACAATGATAGGTTATTTTTATTTCCTTGAAGGAAGTGGGAAAATGGACAGAAATGGGGAATTTTATCACCTCCCACCCTCAAGAGATGTGAAGGGAGTACAGAGGGAGCTCACAATGCCCCGGTGGCTGCTGAGTGCCTTCCCAAGTTCACTGGGCAATACTTGGTGTTATTTGCCGGCAGAAATTGACAGCAGCAGTTTAATTAAATGAAAACAGCAAGACAGTTTCTTGCTAAAAGGGTGGGCAACAATAATTTTCCAGAAATGGATCCTTCCAGCTTTCGCTGAGGATAAACACTCAGAGCCCTTGCAAATTCTGATAAGTGACTTTGAGACTGCCTTGTTATCTTGCCTTTTTTTTTTTTTTAATACTGTGAAGTTGTTGGGAGGAATAAAAAGAGCCAGAAATCTTTATTATTCTTCCTAAGGGATTCATTGCATTCTACTTTGCATTGCTTCATCTTATTACCAATTTTCACTGTACATGCTTTTAATAAATACTTATTGCTATAAAGATAATAACATTCTTATCACATTAATGGCTTTGCAGTGGTGTAAATGAAAATGAATATTAATAACATTAACAGTAACCTTGATTCAGTAGAACACCAGTAACTGGGAATTTTTGAGTGTTTTACAGATAAAGAAACCTTTCTTTTCTTGTCTGTTTTTTTTTTTTTTTCTGCCAGCGCTGGAAGGGAAAGTAGGAGAGACAGAAATTTAGATATTTGTGGAAAAGGCTCAGTGATTATTTCCCATTATAGATCACTGCAGTCTGGTTTATTAAAAATATCTTCTCATCCCCAATTCTTCCCTGAGGTATTTCTGCTGCCTACCAGCTCTGCAATGAATGAATGCAGACACCATATGGGCACTTGTCTTCCAGGCTGTGTGTGGGTCTTTTGGGGCTCTGCTTGGATTCCAGCAGATGGGTCAGACTGACATTTCTTTTCTGAACCAGAAGACAAGAAAAAGAAAGGAAAAAAAAAAAAAGGCAATGGGGCTACACTGCCATTCTAGGCAGTTCTGCATCTTCTCATCCAAAAAGCTGAATGAATCAATTACACAGAATTTTGATATCTTTTAAGTTGCATCCCTTTGCATGAAAGAAAAAGTCACCTGTGAGTAAATCATCAAATATGGTGATTTTTGCATGCCTGTACATTTCCCAAACATTCTTCTTTGTTCATATGTAGGCTGACTTTAAGACTGGGAGCTCAAGGAGCCGAGCACAAAAGCTTTTTTGCATGATTTTTTTTTTTACCAGTGTTGGCTTAAAAACTCCCACAGGAGCCACTGATGGCAGTGGTTGTATGTTCTAGAGCACAGAGAATAATCAATTCTGAGCAAAGAGCTCTGTGTTAGGGCAACATGAGAGGAAATTCCAGTGTGCTGTGAGTGCAGAGGGAATCGGTACAGCAAGATCTCCACTATTAAGCAGAGATTTCAATTCTGCAAAACCCAGGTTTTACGTGACGTTAACCCTTGAGATTTTCAAGTCGGAAAAATCTGATAATGTCCAAGTTATTGTCTTTACTGGGCTGAGCCCTGTCACACTTTTCATTTGCTTTCATAGTTTGGGGACATTTTTACACACTATGGCATAAATTTAGCAGAATAAACAGCAATGTAAAAAACTACAGATGGTACCTGCAGAGCAGCCAAGCACTGGCTCCAATGGTGAATTTAACTTTAGGGTTCCCTGCTTTAGCAGATGGCAGATTTCAGGCCTGACTTTGCATTGATGGAACTTTGGTAAGTTCAATCTTTTGGTGTGGGGGTCAAATTCACCGAGATTTTGCTTTAGCTGATGGTGCCATTGCCTCAAACATCACATGTATGTGTGGGTATGTAACTCATCTCAGGTGGTGCCTTGGGAAGGCTGAGCTGGAACAGAGACTGGGCAGAGCCAAAGAATAAAGTAGGTATTTATTCAAAGGCCTTTTAGGTACACCTTGGGCAGGACAAGAGCCTGGCCAGGGCTGCACCCAAGGTGGACCCAAAATGGCCACAAAATGGACAAATGGTCACGAGGTCTCACACTTCTATAAGTTTTGGTCAATTTACATACTGGGGTTTAATCGTCCAGTTACAGCTTTGGGTTGTGAAGTCCCATCCTTCTTGTTTTCCTTCTTCAGCCACCTTTGTTTGTGCTTTTGGGCCTGAAAACTTGTAACAGTTGTCCTTGGTCTGCAGCAGGAAAAGGATTTGTTTTGTCTCCCTGCTCTGTGCAGACCTGAGTGACACCGAATGTGAGCTCAGAGCTGCACCCCTGGGCAGAACAGAATCTGAAAAACATGAAAGCTGAAACTTAAGGAATCATTTCCCCTCTTTAGAGGTTTGACAAGGCATCACAGGTGTTTGGGTTTTCAGTTTGGGAAAGGCAGCTGGATTTTACAACAGGATGGAGAGTGTCAGCCAACACCTGGTGACAGAAGTTACAAGACATGAAATGAAGAATTCCTTTTATATGATCACGTAGAATAATGTATAGCTCTGCTTCTAACTGGAGATGGAAATAAGAAAATGTGGCTGTAGCACTGTAGGAACCTGCATTAACTCCACCAATGACTCTTGCAGAGCCTGGGAACTGCACAAGAGCCTGACCTTGTTGTCAACATATCCCTCTTTTCCACAACATTATGACAGTGTCCCTATCACAGGCTATAAGTGAAAAGTAGATGCATTTTACAGGAATATGTAGATCCCAGCAGGCACATTCACTTCTCTGTACTGGCACCACTAACCTGTCTCTCTCCATCACGCTGATTTACAGCAGTCCTCAAAATGCAGACTAAGGCCTCTCAGTGGTGTTTATCTCACTGTCACTTTGTCACTTTGTCTTGTTCCTCTGCCTCCAAGCAGGCAGAAATTGGCAGCCACTGTTTCCAGCATAAAAGTGGATTGAATAGATTAAAAAGTGGCCAAAGGGTATTGTGGAAACCAGAGGTGTGAAGGAAGGTGTCCAGCCCTCCAAACAGAATGATTAAAGATGGCAGTGCAGCCTTGGCGGGTTAATGCAGCATCCACTGCCCACAAATAACACCATAATTTCACCATCCAGAAATACTCCAGGGAAATAAACATTTCTCATCATTGCCAGGAAAGCCGAATCATTAAGGAACAGAATGATGATGAAATGCAGAAAGACTTGCTTCTTGAGCACAGCACATTAGTTTCTGGGACATGAGGCTCATTTGTAATAGGGATCTAATTCATATAATCAACACCAAGGCTAAACACTGAAGAGAAGATTTTCTGAAATAAAGATTGATTTCTGTGCCAGCCTTTCCATGCTAAACACAGTCCCAAATTGCATTTCTGTGTCCGGGAGCGGGTGTTTAGAAGCCTAAATATCCATTTGTGCATACCAATGGGCAGCTTGCCTGTGCAAGCCGAAGAAAAGCAAGAGAGGGGTGGCTTTTCCAAATCTCAACTCCCTGGTGGTGCTTCTTGGCTCTGCCTGTGAGCAGAACTGGCTTGGTGTGCCTCTCTGTCCTCAGTATTCCTGGGCAGGATCCACAAGGCATTGAAGTGCTCCATGGCACCACTCTGAGCCCTTTGGATCGGGATGAGGCTCTTGCTCCGTCTCATCTGCTGTTACAGCAATGCTTGACATTAATATTTCCCTCTTCACCACAAGTTCTCAAAGCCCCTTTCAAGCCTTATTAAGGTTCACATCACACTCAGGGATGATGCAGAGGTCCTAATGACAAGGAAAAATGAGGACAAGAGAAGTGACTTGCTCAATGTCACACGATTGCAACCCAGAGACTACAACAGGGAGATTTGAGTCTCAGTAGTTTGCTCTGAGCCCTAATGAATACTAATGACTGGCCATATTGATAATTCATAGTGCTTCCACTGGGTTTAACACACACAAAGTGCTGTTGAAACGCTCATTTTTTCACCCTCACTGATCACTGGGGCTCTGCATGGTGTTCCTCGCACAACCCACTCCACTTTGCAGATGTGGAAAACCACTGAGTGAATCAGACACTGCTCCACCAGAGGGAAGCTGAGCGTGGAAGTGGTTGCAGGATGAGGCATGAAAGAGGATGTTCAGCCAGTGTCTGGCTTCTGGCACATCACCCAATGCCTGACAGAGGGGTGCTGGAGCTGAGAACTTGGTCTCCCTGGCTGCCACAAGAGGAGCAAGCTCCATTAGAAGCCCATTCAAAGCATCTGAATTAGAAGCTGTTTCTCTCTGCTGAGCCTCTGGAGAGATGAACATTAAAGGTCTCAAGCTAGACATGTGAATATTCTCCCTTAAGTGCTTATTATTATTCCCATTTTGCAGGTGGGTGAACTGGAAAGGACAGGACTGTGCTAAATTAAGCGAGCTGCCCGTGCTGGTTAGGCTCCCTCTCTGCTCCCCCATAAAACTCCTGGAAAAGTGTATGAGAGAAAAGAATGTAAAGCTGCATAAATCTCCAGGGGAATATGTTTAGGTTGTAAAAATACAGAGACAGCATGGAAATACCTCCAAGTGCTCAGGGAATATATGGTGAGTCATGAGCACCGTATATTAAATGGTCAACGCTTCTCCAACAGAAGCAATTCCTCATGCGAGACCACAGGAGTCAGAGGAATTGGCTTTGCCCCAAACTGCCTGATTCAGCAAGATAGCAGCAGTCTGCAGAAACCCTGCTCTTATGTTTCAGCTTTTAGGCACTGGGAAAAAAAGGAGGAACTGAGAGATTTTTGATGGATTCAAGCGTGGCAGTGTTTTAACTGTACGAGTAGGAACTTACCAGAAAAATAAAATGCAGTAAAAATTGATAATCACAGAACCACAGAATGTTTTGAGTTGGAAGGGACCTTAAAGCTCATCTCATCCAACCCCCAACATCTTCCACTAGACCAAATTGCTCAATATAATGATTGTATGAAATCCATCCCTCCCGTGCTATTTCTTCTGCCTTTTGGTTTTCTGCCACCTTTGGCATTTTTCCTAAAGCCAAAATTCGGTTTGCAATCGTGGTACTCATTAAAAATTATCATCTAAGAAAGTGTTTATCAGCTCTATCATTGCAGGTGCACTGGAAGAATGATTGCAAATTAAAATGGCTTTGTAACAAGGCCTGAGCTAGCAAAAAGGGGAAAAAAAGGCAGAAAAAAAGGTATATTAATTTTTCTGAAATTAAAAGATAGACTCACAGGAAACATTTATCATTATGTCAGCAAGGAGGTTAGGTGATTGATCTTTTTAATAATGGTTTTCATAACTTTGAAGGTAAAGACAGTTGGTCTATCTTGGTATTTTTCAAAGAACATCTAACAAGTTAAATTACTTTATTTGTGTATCTCAAATGAAGGCTAATATAGCAAAAGCAGGCTTGGAAATTAATCTCTTTGCAATTGTACAGGGGCAGGCCCCATCCTTTGCTCCTGAAGGAAAAAAATCAGGATGGCACAGGCCATGTCTATACAAGTAGACCCCACAAACTCAGCATTAACAAATCAGCCTTGGCACTTGAAATATTTATAAATTATGGCTAAGAGAAACAGTCTCATTTTTTCCCCCAGCACTATGAGAGGTCTGTCCAGAATGTAAATAATTTCAAGGAAAGACTCATATGTGCATGCACACGACTTGTATGTAAGTGTGCTTCATGCCACAAGGTGTTTTATTAATTCTTGGGCCACAGTTGAAGGCTGGGGTTTGAAAGGAACTTCATGAGTGAAGAGCAACAGATGGGAAGGAGGAAAGACTGGGGTATGCAGGGAAAAGAGCTTATAAAGTGCTGTTAATCTGTTTTTTTTTTTTCTGGAGGTAGATAAAAGGGTAAAAATCACTTAAAGAAACCAGGCACACATATAATCCAAGCACCCATTAGAACAGATCCCTGATCAAATTTTAAACGCTTCATTTTGAATTCAGGAGCTGGAGGAGGAGTAGTAAATGACATGGCAGTGAAAACTCAGGGTGTTGGAGTGTGCAGGTAAAGGCCCAGGGACCTTGAGTTCCTTACCAGTGGCTCAGAGGCCAAATGTGGCAACACAAAACAGATCTGGAGAGCCACAGCTTGTGTGTGGGACAGAAAAGGAAAAAATGTTCTGTAAGAGGAACTAAACACCTCCAGGAGTAACAGCCTTCCCTCCTTATCCACCAGAGCAATGTGAAACCCTGGGGTGGTTCAGATGGGAAAAGAGGAACCAGGAGCAGAGATCCTCTTGACTCCAGTGTGTGACTTGAATCAAAACCACACGTGGTGGGGACAGAGAAGCCCCCTGATCATTTTAGCAGATCTGAGAAGTCTTAGAGCATCTTTCATCATTTAATCTGCTGCTCTGCTATCTCAAGCTCTTCATTAATCAAAGCTCAAAAGCATTGCAGATTTCTAAAGACTTTTTTTCTTTTTAATTTTTCTTTTTTTTATTAAAGCAAACTGTTTAAACAGAACTTGAAGCAACCTAATGTCATGCTCTTGGCTGCTGCCTCCCGCAGTTTTGCTGCTGCTGTGGTGAGCCCTTGGGCGCTGTCACCTCTCTGGGAGTTCCAGGAGGAGCAGTGTGGAGCCCTCAGGCCAGCAGCACACGTGAGCCGTTCCCGGTGCCAATCCCAACCCATCTCCATCTGTCTTCTGGGTCTTAACTCCTTCATATCCCTTCAGGGACCCACAGAGCTTTGCATGCAGCGGGTTTCAAAGCTTTGCCTGCCCTGGGAATCACAAACACTTCCAGAAGCAGCAGGTACTCACAGGCTCCAAGGCTTCTCGTTGCACGCGGTGCCATGAAAGAATTATAGTAATTCTGAGCACTGAACCATTTAAATTCCATTTTAATTGATTCCCGGCTACCTCACAACTCCAGCGTACTGTTTAATCAGTGGTGGATGAAAGTAGCAGGAGGTAACATCTTCTGCATTGCTGCAGGGAGAGCGTATCTAAAACAAGGCAGTAAATCCTGGGTGCCTCATTGCCAGAGAGATGCAGACAAATTGGAAGAAATTCATAAGAAGAGTAATAAAAATGATTAAAGGTCAGAAAAGACTGAGTTATGAGTGAAGATTAAAGGAACCTAATATGCATGGCTTGGCTAAATGATGACTAAGAGGGGAATGATACCCTTCAACGAGTACTTGGAGGGCGTAAAGATCACCAGTAAAAGGGAACTCTTTAGGGTGCTGAAGGACACACAGCTCAGGATGAAAGGATGGCATCAGGCAAAGGGCTCTCAGCTTCCATCATTAAAATCCAACAGATCATTTGTGGGAAAACAGATTCTGCCACATTTACCTAATCAAGTTTCAGTTTTAATTTTTTGCCTGTTCCAGGGACAAAGGCATTGTCTTCAATTAAAGGCTGAGCATGAATTCCCAGAGGCATTCCAAGGATGTACATGCCAAGAAGAGTAATTCCCAACCCAAGTTGGGAAAACAGCAAAAAAAGCTTTCAGAGTATCTGAAGGTTGATATACCCTTTACTCAGAGCTGAAGGATGTACAAGATATGAAATTAGTGATGTGAATGTGCCTGTTGCCAGGATACCAGGGGCAAAATGAGAGTAATAATGCATTTCTTTAAAATATACACATTCCATTAATTCCAGTGAGAATTACACCAATATTTTTAATGGGAGAACAGACAACTAAGAATAGCAAGTCTTCCTGCAATTTTCTCAGAGTACCAACTCACAGCCTTGGAGTTGGGAGAGAAGACAACTAAGAATAGCAAGTCTTCTTGCCATTTTTTCAGAGTATCAGCTCCCAGCTTTGGAGCTGGGAGAGGAGCTGAAATAATCTCTGGGGATGCTGGAGGGCTGTGGCTAAGGGCTAAACGCAGGCTGTGTCAGAGAGCAGCGGCGCATCCAGCGGGATGGGAAATCTGCCTGGAATTCGGCTGAGCTGCGGCTCCGCTCAGCGCCGAGTCCTAAAGCTGTTAAGTACAACATCCATATCACCTGCTGGTTTTCCAGGCTCACTGCACGGAAACTCCCGGCTGGATTTACAGGTCCCCACCCAGGATGTTGTTTGCTTCCAGCTTCACCACACCTCTGCTTTCCCTGAAAAAAGGGGAAAAAGGTGTCCGCTCAGGCAGCTCCCTTGGGGGAAGGTGGCGGGTCCCTTTGCTCCCGGCAGCTCGGGGAGCAGAGAGGTTTTGGGGAAGTTTTGGTCTTTTCCTGTCACTGCCCGCGACCCTTTCTGGAGGAATTAGGATTCGTTGTAAGGATATTACTTCGTGCTGGCACCCTGCAGCAACATCCCTTGAGAAGGGCTTTGGGAAGCGCTGCCTGGGGATGGAGGTCGTGGGAAAAGGGCTCCCCAAAAGCAGCCGGGGTGGGAAGCAAAATCCTCCTCGGTCCTTGCGGGCAATGAACTCCTTCCTCTGCTTTATGAGTTTGGGAGAGAGGAAGCACAAAGCAGAAACATCTGCATTTCTAAGCCCTCTCTGTGAGAATAACCTAGAGATGCTGCTGCTGGAGTAGGCACGTGGAGGAAAAGCAGCCCGTTTCCCAGGATTAGCATCCCATTACAGCGGTGCTCTGAGGACACAATCTGATTTATTTATCCCAGAGTTAAATCTGGCTATAAATGCACAGCTCTGCTGCTGGCAAACACAGCCACTGGACCTGTCCACCAGATTTCTGCCCCAAACCACAGCCAGCAGCAAGTGAAAAGGACTCTCACATGGTTAAAAAAAAAAAATCACCTTTTAAATTCACAAGTTTGCACCACTAATTGTGGGCCTGCTCAACATTGCTAAAGGACTCTCCCATCTTTTTCACCACATAAGCCTGCTCAGAGCTAAGAAATATGTACAAACTTGTTTTAAAAGTGGGATGATTCTTCATATGTTGCAGAGTAAGCATGGCAACCAGCAGAAATCAGATTTACAGAGGTGGAGGTCAGGACCTTTCTTTTTATAAAAACCAATCTAGTCAGAGATAGCTCTACTATAATTTCTATATTGAAGCTTCTTCATTTCCTCCCTCTTTGAACTTGGAATCATGAGAATTAAAGGTCAGTCTTAGCTTTTAGATTTTTGGGCTGTTTATTCTGATTTCTCTTCCTCTGGCAATCATTACGAGAGCATGTAGTGACAGGACAAGGGATAATGGATTCAAACTGACAAAAAGGCAGGGTTAGATGGGGTATTAGAAAAAAATTCTTCCCTGTGGGGGTGGTGAGGCCCTGGCACAGGGTACCCAGAGAATCTGTGGCTGTCTCATCCCTGGAAGCGTTTAAAGAAGGGTTGGATGGAGCTTGGAGCAGCCTGGGATAGTGGAAGGTGTCCCTGCCCATGGGATTGGATGGGCTCTAAAGTCCCTCCAATTCACACCATTCTTTGATTCTGTGATTTTTCCTGGTAACACCGTTCCTGGAGAGGGATTCATTATGCCACTAAAGTTTGTGTTTTCCTCCCCATCTCTCCAGGTAACACTGAAGACAGTCTGTAAGTGTCTGTGAGATTGGGAGACTCAACCTTCATGGAGTGCCTGGAAGTGTGAGCTACCACATGTGGAAAACACCACCAAGATTTCTACTCCAGCTGCTGTTTGGTGAGGAATAATGTAAACAGAGACTTCCCCAGGGAACAAAGATTTTGTTTTCATGACAGCCCCTTTGATTTTTTGTTATTTAAAAATACAGAAAAAGGAAGGCAGTGTAATTACACAGAAATCTGGGTAAGGATAATTGCTATTCAGAGCATCCCACGAGGCCAAAAAAGGCCTTGGAGGGCAGCATATTTAACTCGGAACAGAAACGCTGAATATGTGTGAGTATTTTATAAATCACAGGTTTCACCTCGTCAGGGTCTTTATTCTGGGTGGGTGTTTTTCCCTAAAAACCGGGTGAGATTCAGATGTGATATGAACAGAGATACATATGTGGAGCTGTAGGAAATGCGTGCATGTGCGGCTTTTAAAATCTTTTAAAAAATTTTATATGGTCTTACAGGTGCACAATCACCTGCTTGAAATGTTTGAATTTGTTTGGCTCCCAATCAGAGCTGTGTAATTTGTAAACTTCTGCTTTGCATTTTACTATTAAGGTACATATGGTTTCTCTGCAAAACAGATTCCCACAGAGCTGTGTGAGTTTTAGATGCTTCTGAAAGTTAAAACCAAAGATGGGCGTGATCACCAAAGGAAGTACTAAAATAGAGAATTCACTGTTCTTTCATGCTCAGCTCGTGCTTCATCACCTCAAACGCTTAGAAATAATATTGCTGAGCATTAAACATGTGGATTTAGTCTTAACAGTGCAAGGAGGGAAATATGAAGAGTTTTCCTTTTGATAATATCGGCTTTGCAAGTGTTGCATCAAACCTTTGAGGGAAATGGCGTGTGCTGCATCTCAGAAGGGATGTGTATCACAGGCTTAATAACCAGACTATACATTTAAACATACATTTATCATCACAGAACCATAGAACAATTTGGGGTGGGAGGGACCATAAAGATCACCTTGTTGCAACCCTCCTGCCATGGGCAGGGACACCTTCCACTGTCCCGGGCTGCTCCAAGCCAAAGCTGGACTTGGACAGTCCCAGGGATGCAGGGGCAGCCACAGGTTCTCTGGGCACCCTGTGCCAGGGCCTCCCCACCCTCACAGGGAAGAATTCCTTCCTGAAATTTAATCTCAGCTTGCCCTCTGACAGTTTAGGAGTTTTTATGTATATTCACTTTACATATATATATATATATATATAGGTAGGATCTCCTGTTTGAGAACAAACTTTGCATTCAGCTGAGTAGAAGATTTTGGCTTCTTAGCCACGTTTGTGCTGTTGCCGTTCCAAGCCCGGAGCAGGGCAGTGGATGCTGCCAGGTGTGCAGCAGGGAAGATCTGACTCCGTCCAGCCTCGGAGCCCCGGCAGCATCAGAGCCGTGAGTCTCCTCGGGATGACCTTTGCCTGCACACCCGGATTCGGGAAG